>QNQO01000159.1:0-577500 GCA_003290165.1 Berberis thunbergii | reverse complement strand
AGGATTATTTGATGTTTGAAATAGTTCTCACATCAGAAAAGGTCGAATGTTTAGGAAGCCACCCAGATATTCTAGAATATACTTGGACGTGATGTCTTTCAAAGGTAATTGCTTTCCATTCCATATCTACATGACCACTTACTTGAGAATCTCCATAACCACTTACTTGAGAGATCTATTACAACCTAATACCTTGCTACCCACATCTTTTGGACAGTGAACTATCAACCACTGAAAATCCCTTACCAACAGTTAACATTTGAGAGTCACCAATTTCCGTTGCTGGAATAGTGATTTATGACATGTTTGAGGAAAAATAACATTCCTAGTAAAGTGTAAGGGGGTACCCAAGATGTTCTAGTTCTGTTTCATGTTGATTCAGTGTATTCTGTAGTGAATCTGGCTACAGATTTCAACGATCTTTGGTGGCTCTTCACCTAGAAGGCTAGAACATAAGGGAAACAAAAACACAAATGTTATTTAAACTCTGAATTCTATTTCTAGATTTGGGGCTATTGTATATGCCCCCAAATACTTGAAAATAAACAAAAAAAAACTTCTAAAAGAGTCATAATTTGATGTTACTATCTAAGAAGACTTAAAACTAGCCTCAAACACTAAAACTACAGCTGAGAAACATTCTAAGCTACCTTTATTCCTGAAAAACGAAAATTACAGCAAATAAATTCATCCCTAACACCCAACTATTCTAAAAATCAAACAGATATTTTCTAAATTACATGCGAACAAAATAGCTACATTTTCTATAGTTGACATTTTTCCAAATTGAAAGAATCTTCCTTGCTCGTCAGTGTAGTCAAGGCAATCGCCTCAGGCGCCAAGGCGTTTTGACAAGAATCCGCCTCAAAGTAAAGACATTTCGATATGGTGAAATAAGGCGTCAGCCTCGGGCATATTTACATGGAAAAGGGGAATATTAATTGGTTATTTTCTTATGTATTATACTTATATTTCCATTATTTTGCATAACATTCAGATCCATACAAAAAAGAGAGGAATAGGCTGGAGTAAAAACACATCAATGATTTGGTTTTAATCTAGTACAATCGAAAGTTTAAGAACCATTATGCCCATCGTGATACGATTGATCCTATTTCCAATATCTGACATTGATGAAAGCAATGAGTGATTAATTGGAAAGATGCAGGAGAAAATAAATGCAGATGGTGAATTGGTATTTCTTAATGATACCTTTACTGAGTCAATATGCACAAGTTGCTAGAGTTGGTGAATGATCATCACAACCACATAGAAGTTCTAGAAATAGTACAACTCTAGCAACTTACTCAAGAAATGGCTCTGCTGGTATTTCTTAATGATGCCTTTTTTCCTCCTTTCCCTCTATCTATCTTTTGTTGGATTTCTTATCTTTGAAGTGTTCTGTAGCCTGTAATATTTTATAAGTCTAAAGGTTAGCCTGGGTCTGTCATACATGTTATGGAATGGAGTAATTCTACACAGCCCGTCCTTGTGGCCTGCTCTTGGTCCGGGAATTGTGTTTTGAGGTCTGGGAATTGTACTGATTGATTGATTGTTTTGATTATGGTAGACTTGGTTAACAATTTGGGGACGATTGCGAGGTCCGGAACCAAGGAGTTCATGGAGGCATTGCAGGCAGGGGCTGATGTGAGCATGATTGGGCAATTTGGGGTTGGGTTTTGCTCTGCTTATTTGGTTGTAGAGAAGGTTATCGTGACGACCAAACACAATGATGATGAACACTATGTTTGGTTCAAAAGCACTCTCTCTCTTCTTGAGGAGGAGGAGGAGGAAGCTCTGATTCTTGAGGAGGAGGATGAAGCTCTGATTCTCCAAGTGAGGGTTTCTCCAAGCTCTGCTTCTTGAGGCTCTGTGAGGTTTGAGGTCGCCTCAGGTGGCAAACACCCTTCCTATGGCACGTGTCTGAGAGGGTTCGGACCAAGAGCAGGGCACAAGGGCGGGCTGTGTAGAATTACTCTATGGAATGTATCTGTGAATCTGATACCATCTTTAAGAGCCCTTCTAGGGGTCGAGGGAGGGAGCGAGAGATGGGTGGTAACCACCCATCCGCCTCGAGATAAGTGCATATGCCTTGAGATACATGATATTGCTTATCTCGAGGCAGATGGATGGCTTCCACCCATCCCTCGCCTCTTTCCCTCGTTCCCTCCACTACAACAATTAAGGCATTTTTCAAGAAAAAATGTCCTTGACAAAACTCAAAATTTTGTTGAAAACTACTTTTAACAAGGAAAAATTTCGTTAGTGGGTTCCTGGAGGCATCCCCGTAGCTAAAGGTATTTGCCAAGGAATTACAGTTTTTGTTGGTAAAAGGGATGCTAAGTCAAGAAAATATTTTGTTGGTAATATTGACAACTACTAAGGAAATTCGTTGGTAAAAATCAAATATCGTTACCAACAAATTGTTTGTTATAAGAAATATTTTTTTTTACCTACAAATTTTTTCTCAAAAAATCTTAAAATCATCAAGGAAAATTGTTGTTGGCAAAAGTGACAACCTTTGTCATAGAACTTTTTCGTTGGTAAAATGCATGAATATCAATGAAAGTTGTCATCGGTATCGTTACCAATTACCAAGGAAATTATTTTCAATAAAAAAATTATATATTAAAGTTGTCTAAGAGATGACCTAATCTAGGTCCCAAATCAAAGGACACCACTCACTACCTCCCAAACTCTAAGGACACTACTCTTAGTGATAAGACCCCACTATGGAATTCCATATATAATATATTTATTTTTAGGTTCAACGGCGAACTCCTGACCTATAGTAAAATCTGTTGCAATATTTACCAGTTGAGCTATTTGAATAATTGTGTTGTGTGAAGCAACTTTATAGCTTATTAAATCAAATTACTCATTTTTTGCAATAAAAAATCATTGCTACGTATATAATAGAGACCAATACATAATATTTCGTCACTATAAATTATAACTAAATATTTTCACGATTATAAGATTTATGTTAAATATCTACCACTTTTAGCAATGAAAAAAATTTCACAATAACACCATTATAATTAGCAACAAAATAGTAATATCATTTCAATGCTATATGTTATTGAAATTGGTTATATCCCCAATGAAATAAAATAAAATTGTTGTAAATAAGAAAATGAGCCTTAATAAGAAAAAAGTTCATGAAAATTTTATCAATATTTAGCAATGAAATAAATTGTTACCATTAATATTATAATTAACAGTAAAATAATGTTGTATTATTAAATAAATTTTATTTGATTGTTCAGATGAAATAATATCAATGCTATTAATAAAAAATTTCAACGAATTGATATTCTTCCACTATAAAGAAGCTAGGAGCTTTAAATATAAAAATATTTCATGAAAAAAAATTCATTATAAGTAACCAAATAAATCGTTGTAATAACGTGGTAATTAACTAGAGAAAATTTAGTTTCATTGTTGAAGAGACACGAACAAGTGTTATAGTGCATTTACTAAGAAAATGCTTGTCAATAATATTAATATTATTAACAATGAAATAATTTATTGTAAATGACGTCATTATAACTAACAAACTAAAATTTCGTTGAAATAGAAATATTTTGTTGCTAATTAATGTTGCTGGGAAATTGCTTTTGGAATAAATATTTTTCGCCAACTCTTTACAAAGAAAAGTTGTCAACAAAATAGATTTTGCTACAAAAAGTGGCAACTCTATGGTTTTTTCAATGAAATTTATTTTTTTTAGAAATAGTAATATATTAACAAGGAAAATCAAATTTGTTAGTAAATAAAACATTTTTTTGTAGTGAGTATACTAATTTCCAACAAAATAATGACTTGTCGCTATAAAATAGTTAGTGAACATTAATGAGAAACAAATTTTTATAAAAATAATTATCAGTTTTTACGTAGAAAACAATTTGTTACGAACAATGTTATAATTACCAACAAAATCTTATTTCATAGCTACAAAGATTTCATTAAAAAAGATATTGTTTCTAACAAAATAAAAAACGTTGCCAATAGTGTGACAATTCTCAACGAAATATTACTTTGTTGCTATAAATTAATAAACGAGCTTTAACAAGATAAAACCTAATGAAAAAAATTATCAATCATTATCAACGAACCGAATCATTACTAATAATGTGATTATTGTCTAGGAAAACATATTTCCTTACTAAAGAGGGATGAATAAGATTTAATATTCGTTAACAAGGAAAGTGATTTGTTGTTAAAATTATTCTTCTTTAACAACAAAATATTTCATTCCAGATGATCCCATAATTACCAAGGAACAAGTATTTGTGACCATAAAAATATCTTCATTGTTAAATCAATTTGGCGAGAAATGGGTTTGGAGGGAATGTTTCCCGCCACCTATTTAACAAAGAATGTTTCCTACAAAATATATTTTGTTGGAAAACAGTAACAATTTTATGGTTTTTTCAAAGAAATTTTTTATTCATTGGCAATGCTACAATATTAACAAGGAAATAAATTTTCGTAGCAATAATTTTGTTGGTAAAAGATAGATTTCTTGTAGTGCTCCCTCGACCCCTAGAATTTTTCCATCTTTAATTTTCAAAGGATATTCCAAATCTCAAAGGTGTATTCTTTTGGTGGCATATGAGGGGGAAAAATTGTTCAACTTCTAGTACTTAGTTGCTGTTAGACTGCCTTATTAACCAACAAATTCAATTTGGGAAAGACTTCCTAGAAAGCGTCTTCCTTGTTATTTCTTAAGCAGTGACCGCTATAGAAGTTGGATTGGTAAGTGAAGAAACAAGTGGTAACCGAGGACATAAGATGGAATAAGGGAGGACTCGACAATCTCATATCATCTTTTATTTATGACCAACATCATACTAGCTATTTAGAATATTTTCAAGCATGAAACAAGAATGCATAAAAAGACGTGAAGGAAACTACTAAATTACATAAAGAATCTGAAAGAGAATCTGGCCTACTAAAATAATTTTGAATGAATAAGTCAGAAGTACCGAAGCAAACACATGCTGACCTGTGGTAACCCACATACTATACGGTACACACCAACATTTCTTAAGCTGGTTTGAGGATGTATATGATATATCACCTTGGATAGTAACTATTCCAACCAGTTTGTAATTAGCACTGGTGCAGCCTGCTCATCAATGCTCACATAAGGCAAACAAAGAAACCCTTGCTGAAGCTTTTCTTGAAGTGTCAATCTACTTCAGTGTGATTTGTACTGTCATGTTGAACTGGCTTATGTGCAGTTCAGATGACTATTTGTATCTCTGGCGAGAAACAAGACATCCCTTATGTTGAATAATCCAATATTGATCGTCTATCTGTAACAAATTTCCACAAAGCTTACCATGCCTTGGATAACAATTGAGGTATCTGAAAAGTTTGTGTGTGGCCTCTTGGAGGAAGCCTGTGATATGGGCATAAAGTGATTGTCTGATTGGCTAGGCAATATTTAGATGGTAATATTAATACCCCACTTTACTGAAAACTGCTTAAATATGTCTCTGTTCTGATCCTTGTTAGCATGGTTTAAGCGGTTCTGATTTTCCTGTTACAAACCATTGGACAATTTTTACTGATCCACGCTACACATTCCTTTTAGTTTTGTAGAGCGCATCTTTGTTTACTTTATTGAGTAGGAGAGTTATTTGAGAAGACTAGTGTGATAGCTTGTTTTCTAAAAAAATGTTGCATCGTTTTTTGGTGAGTAACTTGCAGAAACCAAATGAATGAAAACAAAATATGAAACTCCTCGTTTTGGCGAAACCAGTACAATTCCATATGTAGTAGACCTTTCACTTTTTTTGTGAAAAATTTAGATCCCCAGTTCCTTTCTCTTGACTCTTTTAAAACAAAGAAATAACCACAAATGTCAAGTCTTAACAAGCTTCAAGCCTTTTATTTGTTTTTATTTTTTAAGAAAGACATAGGTTTTCATTGAAAAGAAACTCCGCAGACACTACAACAAATCTGTTTTATGCGGCGTTTTCAAAAGCGCCGGTAAAGGTTATATTGTGCCGGTTTAGAGCATTAACGACATTATGAGAAGCGCCGGCAAAGGTACGTGCCGCCAAAAGAGTAACGACGCTTATTACAAAGCGCCGGTTAAAAGTGACCATTTGCGGCGCTTTGAAAGCGCCGCAAAAACTTATATTAGCGCCGCTAAATAAATAGATATTACATTTCCCTTTTATTGGAAACGCCGTATTTATAACTTTTAATGGCGCTTTAAAAGCGCCGGTAATGTAAAAATAATATTTTTCAGTGCACTTCGCGACGCTTTAATAATATTTTCAGTGCACTTCGCGACGCTTTTAAAGCGCCGATTGTCTTACCGAATCTGTAAAAAACATACATTTTAATGGCGCTTTGGAAGCGCCGGTTATGTTAACATACTGAAAAAAAAAATCAATAAAAATAAAAATAAAAACATGTCATTGAGACGGAAAAAATAGACTGTAAATTTTCTAATTTCATATCATCTATTAAAATCTCCTTCAGTAACAAATAAACTCAAAGCACACTATAATTTTCTACAATAACAACTATATATTAAGACCTGCAACATAGGCAGTGCATCCTTATACATCCTTGCATTTTTCATATTCATCCATTCTATGTCTTAAACTTTTGTCATGTTGAACAACATCAAGTGCACCGAAAAGTTTTCCTCTTACTTCATTCCAAGCATAGTCCATGTTGTTTTGGTGATCACTCTTCAGGATACTGCAAAAAGGGAAAATCTAACTAAACTCAGAATAAAAAGTTAACTCAACCCTACCATCAGTTCATATCAAATACAATCATACCTTTCCAGGTCCTAATTCATAGCTCTGCTTGAGCCCTTTGCCAAGAAGAGCCTTCACAGTTGTCTCCCATTGAACGGGAGAAGTCACCTGTGAATTCAGGTCAAACATTCAATATTTCCTGATAACAATTTTCATAAACAGATACAAAGACACTTTGTAACATTTCCAGATGCCTACCTAAAGTGCTAAAATCTTCTTAATTGTCTCTGGGTCTGCATGTGGTTGTGCATCAACATTGGATATAACTAGTATTCTGGGGGTTCTGATTTCTGTTGCAGCCAACGCGGCTTCCAATCTTGAGACAGCTGGGTTCATAAACCCAGTATGAAAAGCACCAACAACAGCAAGGCGGACCTATGAAAGTATATATAAAACACATAAATACAACCAAAATTTTTGAACAAATTGATCATAGAATTAGTACAAAAAGTGTTGCAAAGGCGGTTTCTTTGTTATTGTGCTTCATGCAATATACTGAAGAAGCCAACACAAATTGACCATGGTAATAAAATTAAAATATGATATGAAGAAATGACTTACCGCCATTCGGGCCTTGAAAGATTTTGCCTTGGCTTCTACTGCTTCAATCCCTTTCAAACCTCCAGAGACTGCATAGTTTCCCTGACAATGCAAAATACATGCAAAATCAGAGTCCAGGGTTGCCTAACACCTTGGCTAAGGAACACAAAACAATTCTTTCACAAACAAACTTACAAGACAGAGAAAATTTTAGCACATAAAGCCAAAACTACTACCCTAATGGAGTAATATATGGGATAACCAGAATGCAGAAGAAAACTTCAAACATCAATTACTCGAAAACAGAGAAGACAAATTCATCTTTTGTTAAACTAAAGCATGGGTAGTGGAATCGAATATAGAATCAAGATCGAGTGCGCATATTTAGATAGTGTGAAAATCATAATAATAAAGAAAAGAGATTTAAAATGCATACCATCTCGAAGTGACAGTATACATGCTACGATGATATATATCAGACTAAGGAGTGTTGAAACGCCAAGCCAGATCCGTAAGGCTGATAAATGTGGTATTCCAAACGCAAACACAGCGCAAACAAACCCAGAGATTACAATAAAGTAGGGCAGCTTCATGGTGTGGTCATCCCTGTAGAGTACATAAACAGCCTGAAAAAATGTGAATAGCTTGGATGCATCATCTGATCAGCATAGATACTAGTCATTCCACTTTGTAGACATTTCTATTTTGAACAAAGTTCCACATCTTGAGCTATGAGCTATGTATTTATTAAATTGAGAAATCTTGATCTAGTTTCACATTTTTAGAGTAATTTCTGCAGTGCAGAGATTGCAACTCTCTGTGCAAGTAAAAAGCACAAGGGTAAATTTCTAAGGAAAAATAAACAAATAAATAAAAAGAAGGAAAAGATAACAGTGCTGGACTTGAACTAAAATTGTTACCATCTTAATTGAGGTATAAAAAGAGAAAAAGTTTGATTAGTCAATTTTCACCTTTAGAGCTTGTCCAGCAAGTATGATGTACCCAGTGTTGATCATGAACAAATTTATGTACTGCAACGTCCATGTAAGACAATATGCTTTCTTACCTGCAACACAAAATGACTTTCCTCAAACTAAGCTGAAGAAGATGATTGTTAAAGTACCAAAGCACCAAAACACTGAAAAAGTAACACTGCATAAATTAGAAAAATGACACTTTTAGCAAATATACCGTAAAGATGCCCTGCAAGATCCATGTATCTGATATGCCTCTTTCCACCAGTTTCATGAAGTTTTGCAACTAGAATATTTGTAGACATGACATGTTGTCATGATGGTCTTTATCAAACGCCAATTGCACGACGCCTCATTCAGATACTGATGTTAGAGTAGCAAGGAACGAAGAAAATAAAACTGATCAGACAAATTTCTTATATACTAACAAGACTTTCAAACAGTCTTGGAAGCATAGAACTGACGAAAATCAAAGGAAGAGATTGATATATTCACCTTGCCCCAATTTTCTCGTAGAGATTGATGAGCAGCCCGAAGGTTATAGACGGGTATCCTTTGTGTTATATGATGGGGTACGTGTGTATTGACATAATGGCAGAGGATATCCATCCTGTATTAAGCATCCGATCAGCTTGAAAATAGAAAAAAAAAAACTGGAAGAAATTTAATCAGACAAGTCGAATACAGTAGTACCAACGAGGATAATCACAATGAACTGTCCCGTTAAGCTGTGCTTGCGCTGCATTCCATTTTTCAGACGCTTTGAAGGGTATATGAGGAGAAGTATGATGAACCATTGTAAAGATACTATTCTGACAATCATAAAAACAGGGACAATATCATGGAACCATCTTTTTAAAGCAATGCTGAATGCCGTGATTGAATAAAGAAGAGATTGTGAAGCAGTAATACTTACCAAGAAATGAAACCCTAGCCACGGCATTAACCAGAACTTGATCCACCCTATGATCCCGGTACTATAGATAATGAAGGGCCACCCGATTGCCATGAATGCAAACACACAAGCCAAGCTTATCTTCACTCTATTGACTTCATGTGGTCTGAACGTCTTGACGTCGAAGTGAAACATTAACCTGCAGAATGTTGCTTAATCATGTTGAGATGCACAAGCATAAAATCCAACTGAGTACTCAAAATTCTGAGAAAATGTTGTGATTACTAACAAGAATTGAAAACATAAATATGGTTCTTGGCGGACATCTTACCAGTTTCATGAAGTTAAATGTCCATAAATTTTCCATCTCATAAATGATCAGGTGCCTCCCCATGTCAGACATCACAATGGGGCATCTATTGCATATTCATATCAATGAACATTTTGGATATTTTGTATAGTAAGCCCATCTCAAGCACTGACAGGGGGTGTGCATCATCTAGTTCAATAAAATGCAGCTAAATGGAGTAAAAACAACATTCAGTATCCATATACCTTGTGATCCAACTGGAATTCACCCATTGTACATTCCACCATGTCAAACAACAGGAAAAAGAATCTCACATCAGCAACAATTGGTATTTACGTGCGTAAAACTGGATATAATGTACTATACATTCCATATGTAACACATGATGAGAAAAGCTAACCTTGGACAGAGAAAACCTCACTGAACACCCAAATGATTTTGTAGTCAGCCTGGTCTGTCCATCAGCATTCCAGTCCCAAGTCAGTATACTCAGCTTTCCAAGCTCGATAGGCTCACTTCTCAGCATTTCAAGCCCGATAGGCAGTATTTCAGCTCATCAGTTCCAACTCAGTCTTCTCCTCAGCATTTCATGCCTGATTGGAATTCTTTCAGCATTTCAGTTCCAAGTCAGTCCACTTCTCAGTATTTTCAGTTCCAAGTCAGCATTTCAGTTCCAAGTCAGATATTAATATAATGGTTTAGAAAGATAAGGAGAATACTGATAAAAATGAAAGAAAGTGAAGAATGAAACAGAACAACTAAGAAAACCAACTCATCAACCATTTAAGCTAGCAGTCAGACTTTGACAAGAGCATTCCATCCATTGAAGTCTCCAATAAGCTCAGCTTCCCTGCAGTCAGAAAATTATGAAGAAACCTGAAGCTCTCAGCCAATCAATGAACATAAACTGCAACTAACCATGATGAATACAGTGTCATTATTTCCTACTGATTTTATAAAAAAATAACATTTAAAGGTTTCTTCAGCCAATCATCGATCTACCTTTTATTAAGTTGTATACTAACATGTTTGAGTCGCATCCACTCCGCAACCTCTTCTTGCCCTGAAAAACAGAGTCTGCTCTGTTTTACAGCAGAGAAAAAGAATCCTGCCAGCACACGGTTCCAGAACCTATCAATGCCCATTCTTGCTACGTCTACTCTTCCCCGTGTTGATTCCCTTCGCGACATGATTATTATATGCATCTAAAACAAAACAAAATTATACAAAATCACTCTATAATTTAAAACAAAACAAACTTAAATGCTCATTCTACAATTTTCATTCATTTAACTATGATATTTTTGCGTCATGGAGAAATGCAAGTCCTTTTACCAGACGACGTTCACTCCCACCTAAAAAAAGTGCAAAATTTATTTAATCTCATCAAGTTTTAGAGTTTACAAAATGACCAATATATTTGGAAACCAGGACTCAGTATTTCCGTATGAACTTTAGTTTTACCCAATGTTGTGCTCCATAGACCAGCAAGAGAGTCAAGGTACTTCTTCCCATAACTATCATAAACATAAGAACCCTGCATCGCCGACAATAAAAGGTTATCTTTGTTAACACAAACAAGACTTCTAATCAACTCTATCATTTCAACCAAGCACCAAATTGATTATGTGATGATAGAGAGGAAAACTCATTTACCTCAGACTTTTCTATAACTAGAGGGGGAAGATCAGAACTATGCCACACAGCAGTGAATGGTGCTAGCATATCATGCCCCACAAACAATTAATATGGGACAACAGATCCACCGATGTCATCCATTAACTAAGGACGGGCTGATTTCCGTCGAGTATGCATAGATAATTAATTACACAATATACTTAACTTGTGTATGCATGTAGAACGAAAAATTGACACAATGGGCCGGGATAAAATTTTGGAGCAAAAACAATTACATGGAAGATAATACCTTTTATCTGGAGCAGCAGAAGCTGAATCCACTTTTAGCTGTGTTACTGTACTATGGCATTGCGCCAATGCAGGTGATTGAAGGAAATGTTCGTGAAGACTTTCTGAAGCTGCAATAATTCTTGCATATGCACTAGCCTGTGTAAAGCATTACAAGATGAACTAATTCTGCTAGGTTGCACATCATAGTCTAATGTTGCATAATATGATTTGAAAACTTGAATCAGTCATTCAAATTCCAGATACTGAAATTTGATTTGAATATATATAATCTCATAAATTTGACTTTTTGCTACAAATCCAAATAAATCATTAGTATCTCATATGTGTACACAAGTAGATCCAGGTTAAAACTAGACAGATTGAATCCATCTCTATCTATGAAATTGTAAACATGGTTTAATGCGCTGGGAGTCCTAGATCAAACAAACAAATGCTGTGTCAGAAGCGATAATACTGAACTGGGTTCTGTGACAAGGAACCAAAGATGAATAAGAAAATCATCAAATATGGCTTAACTGATAAAGATCAATACATGCCTAAATGGATATCAATGAAATTCTTAAAAAAAAATTGAGAATCAATGAACAAGTAGAGAAAAAGAACCTGAGTAGTGAGATATGATATCAAGGAACGTTTGTTGATCATCATCTTTGCTTGCATAGAAGAGGAGCAAACTCTGACAAGTGACAGCCCAATATATAATATGATGCAATTGCAAGTTTATCGAGTGCCTTGGCAGATCCTCTGTTCTCAAAGAAGAAAGTTGTTGATGCTGTTGTTGCTGCGCTGCGTTGATGCTGTTGCTGTTGCGCTGCGTTGCTGTTGCTGTTGATGTTGCTGATGCTGCTGTTTCTGCGCTGCGTTGTTGTTGCTGCTGCTGCGCTGCATTGCTGTTGTTGCTGGTTTTGCTGATGCTGGGACGCATTGCTGCTGTCTGTCGCAGCGTTGACATGCTGAGATGCGGCGACATGCGGTTGGAGCGTGTGTATGCCGGTTGATTTGGGCAGTCCGGTGTTCATTCGGGATTTGTTGCAGAGGACATCAAACAACCATAACTTGATTTCGCAGGCAAAAAATCTGACACACAGAAAACATACAGGAATAGTATGTATTGTAGCCTTCGGGCATGTATCAAATAATTGAAGAGGGTTCACGATTAAAAAAAAAAATTGTAGCTCTTGGATATTAAACCGTTTGTCCCAGTCCAACAACGAACACTTGTCCTGATTTGCATTACCAAAATTAACCTCAAGATCAATAATATGACCTAAAAAAAGTGCAAAAAGTCGTTTTACCAGACAACATTTTGTCTAAGCTTCCATTTGGAAGGTATTCAGCTAAAACCACCTCCGTTTTCAGCTCTTCTAACCCTTGCCCAGAATATCGATCAAGTCTTTTGACTGAGATTTCTTTCCCATCAGATAGCTCACCCTACAAAAGAATTTAAAGCTTTAATGAATACACACATTTTCAATATGGTTTCGAGTTGTAGAGCATGTCTCTTCCAAAAATAGTAGAGCATGTCTCTTCCAAAAATAGTAGGGTAATATTATTCCCTGACTCGTTTTCTAATAACAAATTTAGTATATGAGGCAAATCTCGCATGGCTTATGTATCAAGAGTTGTGTTGTGTTGCTATGATTACAGAACAAATACTAATAAGAAAAAAAATAATAATTAAAGAAATGAAAACAAATAGATTTTTCTCCTTTTTGTGTAGCCAATAGACAGTCAAAAGTAGACCCACCATACATTATTTCAACAAAATTATAATGCTTTTGACAAACTGAACAAAATAATGTAAGTGGGAGAGAACACGTAAGATAAAGAAATGAAGACAAGTAGTAGAGACTTAAAACAGAGGAATTAGAGGAAGATAGATTGGCTTGGTGTGGCCTACTTCTTTGTTACCAAATTTTCTTTGTTTAGAATATTGAGATAGGGTTTTCAAAATAACCCTTTGTTCTATTAATCTAGGAATATCAAATCAATGAAATAGTTCTATCAACTCATAAAATATCAACTTATTTTCCTCTCAAGGTTTTTATTTATTTGTTTTCTTCGTGACTTAACATTAGACTTTGAATAAGAAGTGGACCACTAAATCGAACAAAGAGACGTTTGCTCTCTCCGTAAGAAAATTTTCAAAATTTCTAACTTCTATTAGAATTAGACTGAAGAAAAACGAAGACTAGATAAACACTAGCTTGCTAAAATGTTCTAAATTCAACGTGGATGATACTTGTCAAATAAACTTAAACATTTTTAGTGAAGAAAAATAGAAGTTAAATGGATAAACTAAAATTGACCTTTTGTCAAGCCCAAATTCTAGAGAGCCAGGCCAGGCTCTCTACTCTCCATCATCCTAGAGATGTTTATAATCCCCCAATTTCTAGAATGATGAAGGGTAGATCGAGAGCTTGGCTTGGCGCGCATAACCTGACTCCCTAGACTTGTTCTTTGTCAAGTATATGGGCATATAATGCAGGACATTATGTAGGGTCTATAGGCATTGAACATTATTCCACTCCCATGTGCAATTTCATGCAGTGTGTGGAAAATGAAACAGTACTACGGTAGTAGGCCTGTAGAGAGAGCAAGGTGAAGCTGACCTTAGCTCCTAGTAAATGAAAGTCACGAGCTTCACGAGAACTGTAACCTATGCAAATTGATCCAACATAGGAGTTAGATCAACCTGTACACAATAACTATTTTGAGCATCTCTTCTCTGACCATCAAGTTGTTAATAGTTGGCAAAATGAGATCCTCTGAAACACTGGCCCAAAATGCAAACACCCTACTAAACTGAATTCTAATTATATCGATCTAGCACTATAGCTCGTGGACAATGGGTGTTTAATCAAAATAAGCGGACTGCAATCACAATACACTATTTATTGCAGTCAAGATACATCATCATTGATTAATTCATTAGAAAAAAAATAGACTTTTTATAAAACGTATTGTATTCCCTCTTTGACTGCCAATCGTTTTCATTGATTAGGGAAAGGTACCCACCCTTAGCAACAAGACAACCCTAAATATGGAGCATCTCTCAGCTCTTGAAATGACTAAAATATGAAGAACAAGAAAATAACAAATAAACTTAATTGATTGATAGCTTTTCCAGTTGTACATTGCCCAAACTTTTTTTTTTTTTTAGACTGGTTTACACTTTTCTTGTATTGTAGTAATGCGTTCTTACAAAACAATTTGAAATTAAGTCTAAGATGTCGACATTTAGGTTTTTAATGAAGAACGAAATAAGGGAATCAACCCATTGAACACCCCTTTTCACTATTATCGTACTCCATATTCATTTAACCTAGTAGGATCCTCTTGTCTTGGCAAATATATATATGAACATAATCTGCCAGTAAAGTCTATCAAAAATTCAAAACTACTATATTCTAGAAAGAAAACAAAATCATCAAATGAGTTATAGTGTGATAATGTTTCAACAAAAAGATGCATGATTCATATCACCTTCAAGGGGTTTATCTTTAACTCAAAAGACCAAAAACCAAAAACCAATCCCGATTACAAAAGAACGATTCATCAAAAATTAAAAACCAAAAACCCTATATTTGGAAATCATAAAATCTAGATTCGATTGTACCTTGAATGCTCTTCGAATGCTCTTGAATGAGTACCACCACCACCACAGTATTCAACAGATTCAACAGATTCAACAGAGAGACAGAGAGCGAAGGAGGGAAGACCGAATGAGCGAATTCGTCACGAAGCGCTAAGGAGAGGGAAGGAGGAAGGAGGGAATGGAATCGCAGGAAGGAGGGAATCGAAGAAGGAAATCGAAAAGGGAATGGAATCGACGGTTTGTTAGCGCTGGAGAGATTTTGTAAAATCTCTAATCCGGCGTTTTCAGCGTCTTATACGGCGTTTTTAAAACTAAATTTTACTTTCATTAGCGGAATAATCCGCGGGTTTTTTTTCGCTCTTTCTCGGCGCTTTTACACAAAACGCCGGTTTTGTTAGCTCTTTACCGGCGCCTTTTACATCTAAACCGGCGTTTTCGAACTCAAAATTTTATTTCGCGGGTTTATTTCGGGGGATTAATTCGCGGGTTTAATCGTTACCAGCGCGGGTTTTTTATCGTTACCGGCGCTTCTTAAATAACGCATCGGTAGTGGTTACCCTTAACCGACGCTTGAAGCCGGTGTAAGCTTTTGACCGGCGCTTATTTACAGCCACTATGGGCATTTCAAAAAAACACAATTCTGTTTGCGATAGGATGGCGGGGTTTTATCTCGGCCGGCGCTTCATAACACAAACGCCGGTTAAGGGTAACCAATACCGGCGCTTGTAACATCTAAAGCGGCGTTGTAGAAAATATAATTTTTTTTTCATCAGCAAAGTCGGTTAAGGGTAACCAATACCTATCCCTATCCCATCTCGTTCATACGGGAATTAAAATCATCATAAAGGGACCCCAGACAATCTGGCGTGCTCAACTGGATGGCCCCGTGAGCATTCAGCCGAGGGAAAGTCAGCAAATGGACCACCAGCGGAGTCAACCGAAGGTCAACATCCTTCATCCTTCATACGGGATCGATACGGGACGGGATGGGACGAGATCGATAAACCCATCCCTATCCCATCCCGTTCATACGGGATCCATACGGGACGGGACGAGATCAGCATGCTCTGATTATATGCATTTCATTTTCTTTAATCAATCTCATCATTTGGTTGCTTGCACTCATCTGTACATGTTAGACTTCAAAGCATTCCACACCTGCAAATTGCTTATTCTTGAAGAAGAAACTATGCATCCAACAGTGCATTTTCAATCTTGAACAATATATTTGCTAAGTATAGAAGAACAAGTTTAAACAAACATAATGTACACAAAGAATAACACTCAGTTTTACCCTTGCATAGGTATCTGAGCTACCAGTGACAAAAACCGTTCCACTAGCATTATATGCACAACACAATATTTGGTGGCTTGGTGGATCAGTACTAGTTGAGGGAACAGTGCTAGTTGAGAGCGTGGTGCTAGTTGAGGGACCATTGCTCTTCTCTGCATATAATTACAAGTTAAGATTTCAGTTACCAAATTCCAAAATCCCCAGCCAACTAACCAACCAAAACACATAATGTAAACTTGAAACAAACCAGTGATAGCATCTGAAGGCTTTGGAATGTAAATGCGAGGACTAGCATAGGTATTTCTAATATCCCAGATACGACATGTTCCATCATCTGATGATCTAGTAGCTAGGAAGATAATAAAAAAAAAATCAGATACAAATTGAACTTTGAGAAATTAAAGTTTAATATTCATGTAGTAATTATGTAATAGGTAACTGCAAAAAATATGCTACCAAACCTCCATTGTAGGTATTTCTAAATGTTTAAATGGCAGAAAGTTGAGGGATGTATTCTAGAAAATACTCATCAATACCAGAGTGAAAAATTAGCTTGGGACGGGACGGGGTTGGCAGTATTGAAAATATTCATCTCATCCCATTCTAGATCGAGACGGGATGAAATTATTCAATCGCATTAAGACTTGGAAAAATCAGGACGGGACGGAATCGGGATTGCACGATGGGATGCCCAGCCCTAGGATGGAGAGATTTTTTTATCTTGTCCGACGCTTTGAATACGAAGCGCCGGTAATATATGTCATTACCGACACTTTTACAAAAACGCCGGTCTAGGTCATTCTTTACCGGCGCTTCACTAAAAGCGCCGGCATTGTTCACTCTTTACCGGCGCTTAATTACATCTAAGACGGCGTTTTCCAAAAAAAAAAAAAAAATTTATTTTAGTTTTATCATTACCGGCGCTTCTGTGATTAAACGCCGGTATTGGTATCTTTATACCGGCGCTTTGTACCCGAAACGCCGGTTTAGGTCGATCTTTAGCGGCGCTTCAGTAAAAACTCCGGCAGTGTTTTACCCCCAGTTTATTACCGACGCTTTATATCCTAAACGCCGTTATTGATTCTTTTTTACCGGCGCTTCCTATGAAACGCCGCCTTCAAAGTGCCGTTTTAGACTACGTTTTTTGTAGTGAGAATATGAATGAGGAACTCACAAATGGAGTTTCTAATATAATCTGAGTTGCATCTAAAAGCTGCGCCTAGTTATGCATGCATTGTGAAAAATAAAATTTTCTAATAACACCCCAAGTTACCCCTCACACCAAAAAAACCCCTTTGATGCAAAATCCCACCTGCTCGACATCACTCTTTCAGCCCTCGAACCTTTGAGCATTGCACTCCTTCCTTATATCAACCAGACCTGCTATAAGAGCTTTGTCAGACAACCACTTCTACTGAATAGAATAAATTGTCTTTATCGCAATGCCTACTCCATTTGGCTAGGTTGGAGGAGCTAGGCAGTCAGCCTCTACTATCCCACACGATTCTCTTCCATAATGCCTTGGAGAAGGGACATATGAAGAACAAATATTCAATTGATTCAAGAAATTATTACATTTATTAATGATAACCTGCTTTCTTCTTACGAGATTGAAGTCTTTAAGCACCTCTCTCACATGTGAATAATGTTCAAAGTCCTTTATCCGTAAGCCCTTTCTTACTTTTTTTCAACTAGATTTACCCTTTGGACTGATATGATTTCGCTCACTCTCTCCCAGTTTGATCTGCATTCTGAAGTTCTAAGCTCAGTTTTCTAACTTTATGGTTCTTTGGTAACCAAGTTCCATTTTAGCATTTTTTCCTGAGTTGATTTCATTGTTTTTTTGTTTAGGAGGGGACCCATGCCATTGGCACTATTTAATAACAGTCTTTTTTATTTATTTTTTATTTTAACATTAAAATCCCACAATAGCTCGTTAAGCCAATAAAATACACTATTGATAGCTATGTTATATAGTCATTGTACCCTTAAGATTGCATTCCATACTTACATGTCCAACCCTATCAACAATTGAAAAAAAAACACTAACATCCAGATGTTGGCTATGGGAATCAAACCCATGCCTCTAATTGTGGATTGCTATACAGGTAAAGGGAAACTTTAAGTTCATATAAATCTCAATCGTTGGATGAAACCATAGATATCAACATTTTACGATACGATATACATGTACATCTTAGGATATGCCGATATAAGATGATGCAGGAATGTACTGTCCTTGTACAAGTGATGCGTATGAATGAATGGAGGAATGATGTTAATATATGTTACATAAGTAATATATCAATGGCTGTGCTTTTGGAACCCCTTTGCTTGAATAAGTCTTATTTATATCTTTTTGTATGCTTAAATACATTATACATATTTTTATGTCTATATATTGATATTTGCACCATATCTTACAATACACAATACATAACGATAGATATATCTTAAATTTTGGTTTCCAATATATGACGATACGAAAAACATTTTGATAACTATGAATGAAACAAATCTCAACCGTGCACTAAGTTCGTACAAACTTTTCTTTAAGTCCTGTGTGTTTTGTTATATAAATTTTCGCTTGTAATTTTGTGAAATAAAAATAAAAGAAAACTTAGGTTACTTTTAGGCTAGTTATACTCTGAAACTTTACTTCAAGTTGGTGGAGCGTAGGTAATGATCGACAAAATGTGATAATTGAGAATGATCGTAATTCCATGCAGATCGAGGCTTGTAGTGTACGAAACCTGTCGAGGCCGCTATGATGGATCATATGGTAGATGTTCACTAAATTATGGAGAAGTTCAATACATCTTGTGGAGCGTAATTACTACTAGGCAGTGAACTCAAAGGAGTTTTCAGTGATGTATTAAGTGTTTGAAAACAACCCTCGTCTTTGCAGTGGGGGTTTGGATGATTTTTCAGGTAAATTTGGTAGAAGCAATCTAAAGTAAACAGATTGACTAGGGTTTTAAAGGAATGTTGCTAATAACAAAAGAACATTAAACTGAAAAAATGTCTTTCCCTAAGCTACAGGTCTTATGTACAACTAACTACTTTGGCCTACATAGTCTTTAAATAATTAAACAATAAAATAGTTCAATAGTAAATCATTTTCATTTGCAATATAGGTAGCTCTTACATAGTCTTTATATATTTAAATCATTTTCATTTCCAATATAGTAGACAAACTTCTTTTGCATACATGTTCATATGGAAGCAGCTTGTCAACTCTCAGAAAATATGAACTTAACATGGGAAACCGGGTTCCCATATGATTATTGGTAATTGTAGATCTTGTGGTCTGATTTTGTGATTTTTGCTTACGATGATTCTTTTTACAGCTTTGAATACCATGCATTATTAATTAGAATATCCATATGCAATATATTTTTGCTAGTTTAGTTTCTTTAGGATTAAACTCATGATTAACTAATTTAAATTTTTCTTGAGGTTATATTGCAGATTGGACTTTCTTCTTCTCACGGGTATAAATTTTTGAAAAGTGTTTTTTTTTTTTTTAAAATTGTATCCTGTGTCCGTTTCAGTGTTTAGTCAATATCTATCTATCGATCTACCTGTGTGTGTATGATTTATTTAGATTTTTGGAGTGGTCCTTTTGAATTACTTTTTCTTAATTTAATGTATTATTTTCAGGGGCTATCTTATTGGAAGAGGTGGCTAATTCTTGTGAAAATAGAGTTGACGCAATATTAGAAGCAGCTCAACTACAATTTAGTGAGTCTCAACTAGAAAAAGTTGCTGGCTCGACAATTTGGTGGAGAGTGAGTAAACTCATGACTTTAAGCTTTGCAACTACTAATAAAAATTTATTAATTTATATGTTCCTTTTCCTACAAATGACTCAGATGTTCCTTCCAGTCTGATGTCTTTTATCATTCGTTTTCATGGATACCGTTCATATGTTCATGTATTGCGGTGTTGGATCTGAGATTTGTGTTTTCCAATTTATTTACATAATGCCGATAGTTTATTTCATGCTTTGAATTACTTTTGGTTTGGAGACATACATCAGATTGAAATGTAAAATCATTGACTATTCAGATTTAGAATGCTTATGGGAAGTTAAGGGGGGTGTATTGTATATGGATTCTTATGGAATTGATAAATAATTTGAAAAGTCCACGGACTCTTTAAATTGTTCACAGACTCTTTAAATTGTCCACGGACTTCTGATGATTCCTTAAATCCATAGACTTTTGCTACAGACTTTCTAGAGATTTATGAAAATTCACGGACTTCGTATGAACGACTTTTACAGATTTCTAATTATTTGCAAGATAAAAAAAAAGTTGGTACTGACATATCCTCTAACAAACCAAATATATTAAACATTGGAGAACAAGACATGTATCAAAAAGATAACCATGCAGGTAATGACATGAAATCGCAATCCAACATTCAACAAAATCAAATCATTCAACACAACCAAATTAAAAATCATCACTTGCAAAATGAAATAAACGCACAGTATTTAGCCTTATGCATATAAAAAGTATCAAACTACATGACTTAAAATCCAAATGGCCTATAGCTTATTAGCTTTATGCATCCCTTTGTGCCCAAGTGATCCAGGGTAATGCAGTCAAAGCAATCGTGCGCAGATGCTCTAAAGGGACAATATGGCATGACAAGCAATAAGTGCATAAGTTTCAAAGCACCTTTATGAAATTATGTAATTGTAGGAATAAAGTTTGAATGAAAACCTAGAAAATAATGCAAAATCATATACCTCCTGCCACAACCAGTTATAATACCCAAGTATGGAGTTGCCATTTTTGATAAATGTTCATTGAGAATTACCATATCCACACATAACCCCCCAACATGCTTATTACCTAACACGTCCTATTAATAACCCTCACCCCCTAGCGAGCACAAAAGATACGCTGCAATTTTCTTAATAGAAGTTTGTCGCTAGGCTTTCGCATTAGGAATCTAAAACCCTATAACTGTTATGCTGAGAGTACCCATCGTTTCCCATTCCTAGTTGGCGTAAATGTGTTAGATTAAACATACCAAACTGATGCTATAAAAAAAATGAGACGGAGTTGTATCGAAAAGAAAGGGAAAGGTAGAAAAGAAAGAGAGGGAAGTTATTTTCTCTCATCTTTGTACGACACAAAGTTGGGATAAGGGAAAGATGAGATTTAGCATGAGAGAATGCAAATGGATTGGCCTAACTTTGTTGTGGTGGCAACCCTTGAGTCTGCAGAGGCACAACTTGTTGAAGAGGGTATGAAAATGGCTAGTCTTGATGAGAAGAAGAATGAGAAGAGACTAGTTACAGAGAATAAGAAGAAGATGTGATAAAAGAGGGAGGGAGACTTTTTTTCACGTTGAAATCTTTGATATGGAGGCTGGCAAATTATTGAACTTTGTTATTTATACCTAACACTACAAAGTCCATGAGAATCCATGATTTTCCAAATCCATAAATATGAATGATATTTTGAATACCCTAAAACTTTTGTGGACTTTTTGAAATCCATATTGAATACCCTTAGACTTTGTGGATTTCAGAAAGACTTTTTAGAATCCTGATTGAATACCCCTAGACTTTTGTCGACTTTTAAAAATCCAAATTGAATACACTTGGATTTGCAGAATCCATGGAATTTATTAAATTGCCCACAAAATCCAGATACAATACACCCCCCTAAAGTTAGCTTGGGTGAATGTAATTTCGTTCGAAGTCTAATAATACGAGAGTAAAAAAAGAAGTTAATGTTGAACAACTCTTGTACATACTGTTTTTTTGGGTACAAGTTTGGGTTGTTGAAAAGTTATTATGGTAGTGGGCGCGGGTCTTCCATGGTATCAGTTTTCCTTGGCCACTAGGACTTGAGTGGGATAATGATTTTTAGGGGTAAAACAAGAGCCAATGTTTAAAAAAAGAAAAAGAGAAAGAGAAAGAGAAAGAGGGAGCAAATTTGAGGAGTACAAGTGAGCAAGGAGTATAGGTCATTTATCATCGCTCTCCTATCTGATGAAGCACAGTTTCCATCTCCAGGTCATCTCTTTGAGTAGGATATACATTTTAATCTATGTAACAACACCACTGATACAAGTTGGTATCTGATACGGGTACATGGTATTAGACTTCATTTTCAGTACTTAGCCAAAATATACTCATTTTCGTAATATATATATAGGTTAACAAATTATAAAAGCCCCCCCCCCCCCCCCCCCCAATTCCCTAAAAGACTCTTTGTGGATTTGACTCTATAAAGCAAACTTATTATTGTATTTTTTCTAAGAAAACCATGAAAATGTGTCCATGTGCCGTGTCTAGGACTATTGACACTAGGATCCCTTTGGGACACGTGTTTTGATATTTTATCTCCTTTTATTTTATTTCTAAAGATAAAATAGAAATTTTGTTGAAGAAGGGAAATAGATGGTGTGAAATAGGAAACATGATTGTTGCGCCTTATTGCGTAAGCGGGTAGAAACCAACAATTGCACACAAGTACTACAAGGATCCAATCAATTAAATAGAGCAATTAGCAATGAAAGAGATTAGAGAAAATTAAGAACATACCACAAGAGACACAAGGTTTACGTGGTTCAGCAAATTGCCTACGTCCACGGTGAGGTGATTCCACTATATTCAAGAACAAGGTACAAGAAGATGACAATTCTCACACAATCTCTCAACAAGAGATGAAACAATTCAAGGAATTATCTTTCTCTACTCCCTGTGCATCACAGTTTTTCTACGTGCAATCATCATAATAAAAACACCTATAGTTCCTAGTATATATAGGGACAACAGTTTTCTGTTTGGCAGCAGTTTCCTGTTTCACAGTAGTTTCCTGTTTCACAACAGTTTCCTGTTTCCTAGAATTTATTTCATGTTCAAAAAACAATTTTCAGAAGTCCAAACAGTTTCAAAAAACAATTTCCAGAAGTCCAAACAGTTTCCTGTTTCACAATTGGTATCAGAGCACTAAGGGGAATTGATCTTGAATTGTTCTACTCAAGATTGTGAAGATTCAAAAGTGCTAGGATTTGTTTGTGCACAAGTTGTTTGAAAAAAAAAAAAAAAAATTTGTAGTGAAGCTTCTTGTCTAGAAAGTCACAGGTTTTGTTTGCAATGAAATCCAAGGTGAGCAAGGCACATGTGGGGAAGTATGAAATCGAGAAATTTAATGGTAAGAACGATTTCGGATATTGGAGAATACAAATGAGGAATTTGCTTATTTCTCAGAAATTACACAAGGCATTACTAGGGAAGGATAAAAAGGCTGAAACCATGTCAGATGATGAATGTGAAGAATTGGATTTGGAAGCGAGTGCTGCTATTTGCTTGTGTCTGGATAGAGACATAGTTTTTTTAGTTAATGAAGAGATTACGGCAGCTGATGTTTGGTTGAAGCTTGAGTCACAGTTTATGACTAAGACATTATCAAACAAGGTTATACTTGAAAACCCAATTGTACAGACTAGCAATGGATGAGGGCACTCCAATTGGTGATCATATCGCCAAGTTTACAAGGATTATCTCAAATTTGAGAGATGTGGATGTGAAGATTGAGGATGAAGACCAAGCAATTATATTGCTTTACTCCTTGCCGCAGTCATATGAAAATCTTGTACAAACAATTTTGTTTGGGAAATATGAACTTACATTTGATGAAACTACCGGTGCACTCTTGTCCAATGAGATTCGGAAGAAAACTTCATCAAATGGTAATGGGAAAGATCAAGCTGAAGGGTTGGTTGTTAGAGGAAGGTCTCAAGTGAAATCATCTTCAAATAGTGGAAAATCTAGATCAAAGTCTAGAGGTCCACAATGTCACAAATGTAGAGAGTGGGGGCATATTAGGAAAAATTGTCCAAATCAAGGTAAGAGTAATCATGATAACAGTTGAAGGGCAAGAAAAAGCAAGATAAGGGTGATACTAGTGAAGCAAGTTATGCATCTAGTATGGAAAAGATGAAGAATGTTATTCAGTTGCGGGTGAAAACACAAAAATCTCTAGGAGATGGCTCCTTGACTCTGGGTGTTCTTACCATATGTGCCCAAACAGGGAGTGGTTCACTACCTATGAGCACATTGATGGTGGTACTGTTCTAATGGGTAATGATTACGCTTGTTAGACAGTTGGAATTGGAACAATGAGGATTAAGATGTATGATGGTGTTGTGAGAACCTTAACTGATGTGAGGCATGTCCTAGCCTTGAAAAAGAACCTTATCTCACTTGGTGTTTTAGACTCCAATGGTTGTAAGTTTGCAGCGATAGGTGGAGTTTTAAAGGTTGTCCGTGGGTCTTTGGTTGTCATGAAAGGGATCAACAAGGTAACTTGTACACTTTGATGGGTAACACGGTAACAGGAAATGTGGCAGTGGAAACTTCTTCATCGGAAAACACTAGGTTATGGCACATGCGACTTGGGCATATGACAGAAAAAAGATTGTCTCTACTGAGCAAGCAAGGGTTACTGAAGGGTATGCATAAACCAACTATGGAGTTTTGCGAGCATTGTGTATATGGAAAACAATGCAGGGTAAAATTCAGTACAAGCAAGCACAGGAGCAGAGGTATTCTAGACTATGTGCATACAGATGTGTGGGGACCAGCGAAGGTCGCCTCTAAGAGAGGTTCCAGGTACTTTGTCTCCTTCATTGATGATTATTCCCGTTACACATGGGTATATTTTTTGAAGTTCAAGAATGAAGTATTTGAGACATTTAAAAGGTGGAGAGCAATGGTTGAGAATAGAGCTGGAAGAAAGGTGAAGACTTTGAGGTCTGATAATGGTACCGAGTATACTGAGGGTACTTTTAAACAGTTTTGTGATCAGGAAGGGATTGTTCGACATTGGACTGTTAGAAACACACCACAACAAAATGGAGTTGCTGAGAGATTGAACCATACTATGCTTGAAAGAGCTAGGTGTATGCGCTCCAATGCTTGTCTAGGCAGAGAATGGTGGGCTGAATCAATAGCCACCGCGTGTTTCTTGATTAATAGATCGCCGCATTCTACATTAGACTGCAAAACACCTTATGAGGTGTGGTCAGGTGAACATGCTGATTACAGTGTACTAAAAGTTTTCGGTTGTATTGCCTACTACCATGTGAAAGAAAATAAGCTTGATGCTAGGGCTAAGAAGGCCATTTTCTTGGGGTATGCAAAAGGCGTGAAGGGTTATCGTCTATGGTGTTTAGAGGATAATAAATTTGTGATCAGTCGAGATGTTACATTTGATGAGTATTCCTTGTTAGCTTGTACTAAAGCTAAGGAGTTGGTTGATAGTGGTGGTGAATCTAGTAACACTCAGAAAGTGGAAGTTGAAGCGTCTGTGGATGCAGCAGATGAACAAGTGGTTGAAGCAGACACACATGATCTGAATTATGAGCCTGAAGACCATGAGGAACAACAATCAGTTGAAGATAATCAATCCCAGCAGCAACCTTTGGCCTTAACTAGGTCAAAACGATCGGTTAAGCAAGTTCAAAAATTTGGCTTTGAAGAACCGTTAAAGCACTATGGTCAGTTGAATACAGTTGATTTGGTTGCATATGCACTCTCTGTGGAATATGATGAGCCAACTACTTACAAGCAGGCCGCACGTCATTCAGATAGTCAGAGTTGGTTAGTAGCTATGCAGGGTGAGATGGAGTCTCTCCAGAAGAACCATACTTGGGATCTAGTGTCGTTGCCTAATGGAAGGAAAGCAATTGGCTGCAAGTGGGTGTTTAAGAAGAAACAGACTACTCTAGAGTCTGGTACTCAGTTCAAGGCAAGATTAGTAGCTAAGGGTTTTGCTCAGAGGGAAGGCGTTGACTACAATGAGATATTTTCGCCTGTGGTAAAACACACTTCTATTCGTGTGTTGTTGAGCTTGGTAGCTCATGGTGACTTTGAGCTTGAATAACTTTATGTGAAAACAACTTTCTTGCATGGAGACTTAGAGGAGGAAATTTATATGCATCAACCGGAAGGTTTTAAGGTTGTTGGAAAAGAAGACCATGTTTGTAGTTTGAGGAGATCACTTTATGGGTTAAAGCAGTCACCTAGGCAGTGGTACAAACGGTTTGACACTTTTATGTTGAAACATGGGTTCACACGAAGTAAGTATGATTGTTGTGTTTACTTGAAAAAACTTCGTAGTGGCGATTTTATTTATCTTTTGCTCTATGTTGACGATATGCTCATTGCCTGTAAGAGTATGGTGGAGATAAATAAATTGAAGTCTCAACTTGCTTTTGAGTTTGAGATGAAGGATATGGGTGCTGCAAGGAAAATACTTGGTATGGAGATAAGAAGAGAAAGGGAGAATAAAAAATTATTTCTTTCACAGAAGGGGTACCTTGAGAAAGTCATATCACGGTTTGGCATGGAAAACGCAAAGCCGATTATTACTCCTTTGGCTTCACATTTTAGACTTTCTCGAAAGTTATCTCCAGTCACAGTGGAAGAAAAGGAATACATGTCGCATGTTCCTTATGCTAGTGCAGTTGGCAGTTTAATGTATGCTATGGTGTGTACACGCCCTAACATTTCACAGGCTGTTAGTGTTGTGAGCAGGTATATGGAAAACCCTGGGAAGAAACATTGGGAGGTAGTGAAATGGATGCTTAGGTACTTAATAGGTACCTTGGATGTGGGTTTGGACTTCGGTGGAGATTCATGTCAGGTTCGTGGTATTGTTGATTCTGATTATGCTGGTGATCTAGATAGACGAAGATCTACTACTGGTTACGTATTTCAGATATACGGTGCTCCGGTTAGTTGGAGATCTATGCTTCAGGATACAGTGGCTCTCTCTACTACAGAGGCAGAGTATATGGCATTGACAGAAGGTGTAAAAGAAGCATTGTGGCTTCAAGGTCTTGTAAATGACTTGGGTGTGGAACAAGATAATGTTGAGGTTCTCTGTGACAGTCAGAGTGCCATCCACTTGGCTAAAAATCAGGTTCATCACGCAAGGACTAAGCATATTGACGTCCGATATCACTTTGTTCGAGATGTAATTGAGGATGGTGATGTGTCTTTGGTGAAAGTACACACAAAAGACAACCCTGCTGATATGTTGACAAAGGTTGTTCCTGGAGTTAAGTTCCAACATTGTTTGGACTTACTCCACATTGACTCATGTTGATTGAGGGCCCTTTGGGGCGTTGCCCTTCGGGGCGGTTTCGTGAGGTGACAAAGCTATGATGGAGTGTTGATCAGTTTATTCTCATGCCTTGTTTCGGCTCATTTTTTCCTTATAAAAATTCGCCGAGGTGGAGAATTGTGAAATAGGAAACATGTTTGAAACATGAAAGTGTTTGGACTCCTATTTGAAACAGGAAACTGTTTGGACTTCTGGAAATTGTTTTTTGAACAGGAAATAAATTCTAGGAAACAAGAAACTGTTGTGAAACAGGAAACTACTGTGAAACAGGAAACTGCGGCCAAACAGAAAACTGTTGTCCCTATATATACTAGGAACTATAGGTGTTTTTATTATGATGATTGCATGTAGAAAAACTGTGATGCACAGGGAGTAGAGAAAGATAATTCCTTGAATTGTTTCATCTCTTGTTGAGAGATTGTGTGAGAATTGTCATCTTCTTGTACCTTGTTCTTGAATATAGTGGAATCACCTCACTGTGGATGTAGGCAATTGCTGAACCACGTAAACCTTGTGTCTCTTGTGGTATGTTCTTAATTTTCTCTAATTTCTTTCATTGCTAGTTGCTCTATTTAATTGATTGGATCATTGTGGTACTTGTGTGCAATTGTTGGTGTCTACCCGCTTCCGCAATAAGGCGCAACAGATGGAAAAGAAAGGACTCTATAGAGGATGACTATGACAAAAGCTGACCCAAACATAGAAGATGCATGATATAAGAGAAAACCTAAAGGAAGCATTTGGAAAACAAAGAATAAATGAAACTATGTAGTTTCTGCCCATCCTCTTTTTCACCTTTTCTTCAGTCTCCTTCCTCACCCTTTTTTCTTATTCTAGCCATTGTTCTAAAAATCGGCCTGGGCGGTGCCTAGGCGCTAGAAGGTAGAAAATCGCCAAGATTAATGGCTGGGTGAGCAGTCTGGGAGGTTCTGAGTTGTCTGGGCGGGTCTGGGCGGGATCTAGGCGGCCTAGGCGTGTCTAGGAGGCCTAGGCGGGGTCTAGGCGGTCTGGACGATTTTTTTTTATTTGTTTATTTTTATTTTTTAATAAGGCTGATTGTGTTCTTATTTTATTTTTCTTTCCTATTATTTAGAAATAAACTATTTAATTATTTTTTATTCAGTATGTGTCTAAATATAGCAAAGGATGATTACTTAGTGGAATTCTCAAAGGATCTGCCGGTACCAATTTTACTAATGTAAATTTTATAAAAAATAACTGAGGTTATTCATGCAATTTGAAGAAAAATAAAAGATTACACAAATTCAAATTTATATAAACTACCCATCATGACCAACTTTAGTCATTTGAGTTTTAATAAACTTTGTTCACGATTGTTAATTTTTCATGTTTTTAAATTTTGCATATGTATATTGGCATTAAATTGGATGTAATTGATAAGGTATTATGCTTAACTTTTATAAATTATTAAAGTTATAATACAAAACTTAAGACTGCCTAGGCACTCGCCTAGGCCCCCGGGCGCTAGGCACCTGCTCGCCGCTCGCCCAACGCCTAGCGATTTTTAAAACACTAATTCTAGCAAATGTTTTTTTTTTCTATTTATTGAGCCCTATTGGATTCCTACCGTTTATTTCGACTTATCAGGGTTTGAATGAATTAAAATAGGTAGTCGGATATGTATGTTTTGAATTTTAGTATACTTTGGACATTCTTCATTGATTAGTATATGTCGTGCTGTTACTTTTATTAATTTTTAGTGAATAGATATATCATCAATGTATTCCTTAGAGGGATTATATCAAGTTATACACACAAAAATACATGTGATGAGGTAATTTGATGTACATGCTTATTGTTATCTTGGTCTACATTTTATTAATACTTTTTAATATCATAAAATAAGTTACAGATTAAAAGAAAAAAAAAACTTGGTCACCCCATATGTAGCCTCTACAAATAAGGAAAACTTTGTTGATGTTTCATTTAAAATATTAATAGGTAATAATGAACAAAAGTGAATGTCCACACACAATATGATGTAATATTGTGTTGTATATTAGTATTAGTTATTATTATTGGGTAAGTTTATGTTAAAGCTCAACTAGAAGTACAAGTCGAATATGATTTAGGATTAGGGTTTATTGAGTGAAATAGACACGGTGAACAAGTAGTAACCAATTTTGTTTTTGAGTATTGAAAATATTATTGGAGTTTTGAAACTTTGTTAATCAAATTTCGATGATTTGGTTTGTAAGCTTCTACTGAACCCATCAATTTGGTATTCGAGTTGTAAAATGTTTGACAAGGATGTCGCCTAAGGGAACTAGAGTCATCAACGCAAGGATGAAGCGGATGGAGAAAGCTCGTGCGGACATCTCGGAGCAATTGGCAACTGTCTTGGTTCATCCAAAATCTGAAGCTATCCACGAAAAGTCGCATCGTGAGGCAAGACAAAGAGATGCAATCTTTTCAGATTCATTTGAAGCAGAGAAAGTGAACCCCACTGCCGTTAATGGGAAGAAACCTTTCGTGTTTGATGTGTACGAAGGGTATACAGTTATCTGCAAGTCATTGCGTTGTGAGGCCAAAACACATCACGAAATTAATGCAAATTTTCATGTCAAAGAAAATATGAAAATCAAAAAAAACTTTGCAAGACTGTGGTGGTTGTCACAAGCAAGGATGATAACCTTAATTTGCCCAATTCGCTAGACTATGATCCTATTTAGGACATGTTTGAAGCCTGGTTCAAGAAGAAGTTTGCGCATGGAGATATTATCACAAAGTGGTTGTATAATGTCCCGGGGATTTGCTTTGGACATTATATTTGTAGCCAAATTTTTATTTGATTGTTGATGTACTAACAACTACAAACGAAAGAATTTGAGGTCGAGTCTTAGCGGTGCACTTTTCAAAGATATGATCCTCAAAGCTCAAGGACGAGCTTTTCGAAGCGGGAGAGAATGATGTAATATTGGATTGTGTATTAGTATTAGTATTTAGTATTAGTTATTTTTATTGTGTAATTCTTTGTTAAAGCCCATCTAAGAGTACAAGTCCAATAGGAATTAGGTATAGGTTTTATTGAGTTTAAATAGACATTAAGAATAAGTGGTAATCAATGTTGTTTTTGAATATTGAAAATGTTATTGGAGTTTTGAAACTTTGTTATTCAAGTTTGGATGATTTGGTTTGTAAGCTTCCATTGAACCAAACACAATAGTAGTTTGTAGTAGAATTTATGTTTGAAAGGCAAAGAAAAAGGACAAAATGAAAGACATTTGTATTTGTTAGAATATTCCTGATGTGGAGTAATCTCACAAAGTCTAAAAATACAAATCTCTCTCAACCCTTCCAAAGTCAAGGTAAGGTGGTGAATGCGTTGAGGGGCACACAACACGTAACACCTTCTTCGTGCCTTAAGTGCATGGCGCAAATCTAATTGGCATATTTTTCATTGTTAAATAGTGAAATCAGACATATAAATCATTTGATATTTGTTGCGCAAGAATATAAAATATACAAATTCATAAATGGTAAAATTATTCAATGCTCTTCAAGTACAAGTGAGTTACAAGGATCCCGCCTTAACGTCTAAAGTGAGAAGCAAAGTGAAACGATCCAAAAGTTAAAAGAGTGAAAACTCATAATGTTCTAAAACATGCCAAATAGCGTTTTTACGTCTCTACGACATCAGTTGTGCAACATTATAAAAGATACATATTCGTAAATAGTAAAATTATTCAATGCTTTTCAAGTACAAGCGAGTTAAGAGTATTACACCGTAGCGCGTAAAGTGAGAAGCAAAGTGAACAATCCAAAAATTAAAGATGAAAACTTCTAATGTCCTAAACCATGCAAAGTTTCCCTTTTACGTCTCTAAATTGAAATCAACCTAATTACCTATATTAATGACAACTAGGCATCTACAATCTTCTAATGTCTTTAGTTTTTTTATTTTATTATTTTTATGTTTTGATGAGCTTGAGAATCGGTCTCGATCGAGTATATAAGTTGGCTGAAAGTTGGGGACATTACCCAGTTTTCATTGCGAGACAGATTTGTGCGACTTTAATAAAATGACCATAACTTACTCATTTCAAAACATTTTCAAGTGATTCAAATTGTGTTTATTAGATAACTCAGAGTGGTACAATTTTTGTGTTTGATGAGCTTAAGAATCGGTCTTAATCGAGCATATAAGTAGGCCGAAAGTCAGGGACGCTACCATATTTTCACTGCAAAACAAATTTGCGCGACTTTGGTAAAATGACCATAACTTGCTCATTTCAAAATATTTTGAAGTGATTCAAATTGTGTTTATTAGATAACTCGGATTACTACAATAGTTGTGTTTTCATGAGCTTGAAAATCGGTCTCAATTGAGAGTTTAAATTGGTCGAAAGTTATCTTATTTTTTTCAAAAAGTTTTTTAGGTGGTGTGGGTTAGTAGGAAAAAAAAATACACGATGGTGTGAAACAGTGTATATGATGGTGTGGAGTAGTAGCTGCCTTTAACAAAAAAAAAGGGTTACATAAAATGCATTGAAAAATATTCCTCAAAATTACTCAAGAAAGAACTTCATTTTTTAACACAAGTCAAACGGATTAGTTTGCTTGGATTTGACCCACTTAAAAATACAATTTGAATGAACCCATTCTTCTCCAACCTCCATTGCTTTCACATCTCCAACATCCATTGCTTGCAGCATCTCCGTGGTTCGCAGTCTGCCTTTTTAAGTCTATGCATTGCAATCGCAAAAATTCATGCATGAATCTGATCTTTCAGTTCATATAGAACGCTCCGGCTTCTTGCATTCAAATTCTCTCATCGTAAACTTGATTCTGTTCATTGGCACCCGTTATTGCCGCTCTTATTACCTCCTCCTACTCCAAACATCATCCATTGCTTGATATTTGTTGTTGTTCTTGTTTTTCTTCTTCAATATCAAACTTCTTGAGTGAAAGATTTTGTAATGGATTAGGCCAACAAATATGTACAAATAGATGCTGCTCAATTTAGAAGGTTTACAAAATTTTAAAAGTTGTAGCGGCTAGTTTCCATTTCTTGAGATCCAATTCCAATTGAAACAAGAATCCAGGAAGCAAATACTGAGGGTTTTATTTTTTTTTATTTTTATTTTTTTTATTTTTTTTTTAATATGATCGAAATGTCTGCACTACACTTCATTTTAATGATCATGTTTCCTACTGTTGAAAGTGAGGATACACTTTTTCTATGCATGAAGTATTGTGTATCAAGTAATTTCAGAATCTAAGCGTTATTTTAACTATTGCTTCCATGTGCCCATATGGTCTCTAGAATCATATACATGAAGGTAGATGTAAATCATATGCATTTCTTAATATGAAATTTTATTATATATATAAGCATAAATATCATACATATATAGTGCATTATGGTCTTCACCACTATACTACACCCCATTTGATCGTAACATTTCAAGCTTGCTTTTTTCATTCTATGAAGCCCCTGCTAAATAATACCAGCACTTCTTCTAATGGACATCACTAACCCCTTATTTTCCGACGGACACTACCATTATCAAAAGACACCACCAATATAAAAAAAAAAAACCCTAACTTCTCTCCCTCTCTTCTCCATCAAGCATCCTCCACCACCCCGCCTCCTAACCGCCTGTTGGACATTTTCTTCTTCTTCTCTTCTTTGTTTTTTCTTTTATTTTCTTCTTCTTCTCCTCCTCCACTCTACCTCTCTTCTTCATCAAGAACCACCACTATGTCACTACCATTGACCACACCACCACCCAGCCGTCCTCCTCATCCACCTCCTCATTTTCCCTCTCTTCTCATCTTTCCTCTTATGTGTTTTTTTTTCTCTTTACTTATTTTCTTCTTCTTCTTCTCTTATTTTCTTCACAAACAAAATTTCATGAATTAACAAATGTAAATTGGAATTTTAGAATTAATCATTTGAAATAAAATCAATGGAAAAAATGAGGAAGGAAGGTAATACTACAAATGACCGAAAAAATAAAGGCAAGCATACTTTCATTAGTATTTTTAAATATTACAAAATATAGAAAAAAACACTAAAATAAAACTAATCATTTAGGAGGTGCTCAACAAAGTCCTTCAGGAGGTGATTTTCGCGGCCCTTTTCATCGGAGTAGTAGTAGTCCACTAACGAATTTCCTCCATCACCATCATCATCGTCCACATCAGTGGACGTTGATGATTCACTGTCCTCCTCCTCTGACTGTTCTTCCTCGTGGTCCTCCTCATCATTTGCAGTCGACGACGAGTGGGGGTCATCATCCCTGAAAGAGTCATTTTCCAGATTGCCCATGTTATCCCATTCTTCATCTGAGTTTTCTACTTCGAACATTGCCAATTTTCTTTCCATCTTCTATTATTTTTCTTGATTTGGTGATGGATACTAATTAGGGGTGGGCATCCCATCTCGAGATCCTAATCCTGTCCCGTCCCGATCCCTTCTTACCTCGTCCTGTCCCGTTCCAATTTTTTCGGGTCTTATTAGGATTGCTCAATCACATCCCGTCCCGATTTAGAGTGTGATGGGATTGGGATGGATATTTCTTATCCCACCCATACCGTCACGTCCCAGATTTTTTTAAAATATTTATTATTAGTAATTTTAAATTATTCATGAAAATAATAACACATGGATTCTATTCTAGTAGGAATTGTTTTTCTATTGTTGTCTTATTCATGAAAATAATGAAGCATGTATTCTATTCTAGATAAAACACAAGTGTACCAAATAATGTTCATTCACAGAAAGCTCAATTTACTAAATTTTACTTATAAAAGTTCACATGTTAAAAATGCAGAGCAAAACATATTCTTATATACAATCATATGTATCTAGCCTTTCATATAAGTACTAGTAAAGCTAATACAATTATTCACATTTTTAAACAAAGAATAACATTAATGTGAAATAAACAAAATGTTTTATTTCCTTCTGATCTCGTCCTGTTCCAAACCCGTTTGAGATGGGACAAGGTCAGGATGAGGTCTATCCCGTTCTGATCCCGAACGAACGAGATGGGATAGGGATGATGTCCATCCCGTCCCGTGCCCACCCCTAATACTAACAGACTACTCCCTTTTTTATAATGGTAAATTTAAATGACATTTGTCTTTTCAATCAATTCTATTTGCCTTTCAAAACAATTGTATTTGTCTTCCCAAGCAATTATATTCGTCTTCCCAAGTAATTTTCTTGTGATTTTGCAACCATGGCGGTTTTCCCATGTATGCATCAACACTTCCTAAAATGTTGCCTGAATCTCATAGACAAAAGACAAAGTTGAAATAATAGGAGGATAACGACCAATACTTCCCAGAGATCCCCAAAACACCGCGAAATATGTGAGCAAAATAATCATATTCACAGCAAAGCTTGCGAATGTGATCTTAATACTCACAGTATTGCTGCATTTGTTTGAAACAGAGTCAGGTTTTTGCCCAAATGCTACGGAACATTCGAACCTAAGACACATATTCGCAGGATCCGCTGTGTTTGGGTAAAAACAAGACTCTAAGCTAGTGTGTCTCACATCTATCCGCAATACCCATAAGCCCTGCTAAGGCAAATATCTCGATAATCAGCTTCGGACGAGCAAGACAATAACACTTTGCCTCCAACTAGGAAGGAAAAATCAGAATATATGTTACACATGGAGACTTCTATCTATGGATTACTCCCGGAATGAGAACTATCTCCCACGTATTCAAGGGACAAGGCTAACAGGGAAACTCCCCTTTACACAACTCCTAATTAGATAAGGATCTTCATGAAGTTCTTCTTCCCTAAACTATGCCTTCGATGGCTTGGTCAATCCAAAACTCCAGCACTATAAATAAGACATGAGGTTGGTAAGCTACAAATTCCATGTTTATAGCATTACGCCTTCTTCAGATCCCTGATTGACTTTAGCATCGGAGTGCCATCGGCTACCACAATGGTGGTCCGTCACTCATGCGCGTTCCTTGTGCAAGTCAACAGGTTTGCAGGAAGGTCAAAGCAGGTAGTGAAAATTGACTGCATCAATTATCATTGGCAAAATGTGACATTTCGTCAAGGGACCTACACAGTCTGAGCCAGGACCATGCGCGTCTCTTTCAGGGCCAGATTTGCATAGTCATCACTCAGAGTCAAACTATCTTATTGTTTTGATTTTTTTTTTCTTTTTTTAGTCTAGAAGATTTGTTCGCACAAGCCAACATGATACAAATTCATTCAAGGAATAAAACGCAAATTATCGAAAACAGACTTTATTGATTACTAAAAAAGTTGTTACAAAGCTTGCCTGCCAAGCTAGTACAAAAGCTTATACACTACAAGTATCTAAGTCTAGCGCGAGTATGGATCCGCTGAAATGCACGTCAAAACTTCGCTTGGCCAATCTGCCTCCTGAAGAGGATTTGGAAGTGAAAGCAAAAGTACTTGAAGTAGGCTGCAGGTACGCACTTGATATTTTTCTCTGCCAATCTGCCTTGCAAGGATGTTTTGAAAGTGAAAGCAAAAGTAGGCTGATGGGGATGTCTCTCCAAAAAGGGATGCCTAGGGTTATGTAGAGTTAGCACCTCAGGACCGCATGCCACATCCACCACAACTTCGTTCCGCCAATCTCTTTTCAGCTGTGGCATAACACGTGAGGCCCAGGAAGTAGCAGTAGGAACAACAATCTAAAATTATCTGCGGGTGTTATCTCTCAGATGACGTTGGAGCAATGGAAGATGGAAGACAATCTCCTGAGGGGCAGTTTGTACTTCTTTTACGCAATGTAAGAAGAAATTATGAGGTCCCATGGAATCAATTGGACGTTCACCCAAACCGGGTGGCATCACCCAATAGCATGTTTGTCAAGACTCATCGCTGCAAATGTTAGAACATTTGAAGACTCCAACAACGAAGATATTCTTTTAGCCTTTGGAGAACCCAAAGCATATTTTCTGAAAATATGCATTTGATGAACATACTCTACAACGTTCATGGCAACACTTGAAATGGTGAAAACCATCCTATATATAGGCGCGACTGTTCACGAAACAAGGTCACCCAGCAGTTACGCCAGCATTAAATGTCGTACGGGAAATAGGGAGGCTACAGTTCCAATTGTAACTGCACGAGTCCACATTCATTGAATTAATGGCACTGCACGCAACCCCATCAACTAGGGGAGTAACCGATACTAAACAGTCCTACAATCTATGTCATACACGTGGTACGATGATCTCGTCAACAAGGCCCGACCAACTAGTGGGCCCAAGTGAGTGCCGAGCCAGATTCAGCCCAAAATACGGAGAATGGCCCAATACATACTCAAACGCAAGCGGTGAAAGCCTTAAGCGCCTACGAAATGTAGAGTACACTTACAAAAATATTATCAATATATCAAAGGTATTTGCTTTAATAAAGTTCCACTATTGTTTGTCAAATCTGGTCAAAATTTAATCTGGGTAATCTATTGTGATTCGACCCCCGCGTTAGACTATTAGGCGAAGTAGTTAAATCAGGACACCCAAGTCAGACTTACACGGCCAAGGCCAAGCAGTGGCCCAACTCGACCAAAGTTTAGTCAGTTACGGCTGATGACAATAACTTCTAGTCCGCACTAAGTCATAGTCTGCCAAGAGCGAATGAAGAGGGCTTAGAAAGTGGGAGTCTAGTCAGCGTTCTCAACGCATGATCAAAATGAATTACCAGGGATCATTGTCCAACTACAGACAATGGTCGTTGAACCTGACCAAATCTTAGTCAGCTCCGACTGATGACGATGGCTTTTGGTCCACTCTTAAGTCATAGTCTGCCAAGAGCGGATGAAGACGACTTAGAAAATGGGAGTCTAGTCAGCGCTCACAATGCCTGATCAATATGGCTTGCCAGGGATCATTGTGCAACCATAGACAATGATCACCAAACCCGACCAAAGTTTAGTCAGCTACAGCTGATGAGGATAGCTTCTGGCCCTCTCTAGGTCAAATTCCACCCAGCGCGAATGAAGACTGCTCAGAAAGCGGGAGTCTAATCAACGCTCATGACGCCTGATCAAGATGACTTGCCAGAGATCATTATCCAGCCATATACCATAGTTGTCGAACCTGACAAAAGTTTAGTCAGTGATGACTGATGATGATAGCTTATGATCCGTTCTAAGTCACAGTTCGCCAGCGAGGATGAAAATGGCTTAGAAAGCGGGAGTCTAGTCAGTGCTCAAATCGACTGATCAAGATGGCTTGCCAATGATCATTGTCCAACCATAGATTTGAGCCTGACCAAAGTTTAGTCAGCTACGGTTGGTGATGATAGCTTCTAGTCTGCTCTAACTCACAGTTTACCCAAAGCGGATGAAGACGGCTTAGAAAATGGGAGTCTAGTAAGCACTCACAACGCCTGATCAATATGGCTTGCCAGGGATCATTGTCTAATCGCCAAACACGACCGAAGTTTAGTCAGCTATGGCTAATGACGATGGCTTCTGGTCCATTCTAAGTCATAGTCCGTTGAGAGTGGATGAAACGACTTAGAAAGTGCGAGTCTAGTCAACACTCACAATGCTCGATTAAGATGAATTGCCAGGGATCATTGTCCAACCACAGACAATGATTTGAAGCTTACCAAAGTTTAGTCAGTTACGACCGGCGATGATAACTTCTAGTTCGATCTGAGACCTAGTCCGCCAGTCAGAGCTCTTGAAGCCTAACTAAGACAACTTGCCAAGATCACTGTCCGACCATAGATAGTGACGCACACACTCGACCAAAGTTTAGTTAGTTATGACTGATGATGATAACTTTTGGTTCACTCTAAGATGTAGTCCGCCAAGAGCAGATGAAGACGGCTTAGAAAGTGGAAGCCTAGTCAGCACTCACAATGCCTGATCAAGACAAATCACCAGGATCTTTGTTTGACCACTCCCAATAATGCATACGCTTGACCACAGTTTGGCTAGTTCGCTTAGACTAGCGAAGACAGTTGTTTGTCCAATCTACAACCTAGTCTACCAAGGGTGGATTATAATGGCTCGAGTTATCAAAAATATGATGAGTCTGAATGATCTACTGCTAGCCAAGATTATTCAATTACATGGATTTTAGCCAACTTACAGGGTTTGGCCAAGACAATTTCTTGATTTCTAAAAAGTACAAACCAGGATTGCTTAAACTATCGCAATATAAGCGGTCTGAACTCTCATCTGCAGATCAACCCTACGGTTTCCTGACTCAACAAAATCTTTTGTCTAAAGACCAACACCATGGTAAGGAAAAACAAAAAGAACCAGCAAGAAAAGTCAAGGAAAGTACAAGTACAAATTGTTACTTAACAAATCATATTTCATTGATGATAAAAAAAATATAGTCTACTCCTCACCGGGAGGAGATTCAGATACAATAAAACTTAGCTTAGCGGGAGAAGAAATAAGGGGACATATCTGCGTGTGCCACTGCTTGAACATCTTGATCTGGGTCACCCTCTTATTGCGATTTATTGGAAGCTTTTCCAAACTCTGGAAAGGCCACTTCTCTGTAGTAGAAGAGGTCCTAATCATCATGCTTCTCTTTCATCAGCTTCAATCTCCCTTTCACAGCTCTGATGAATTCGAACGTGCCTTGGACCTTGAGGAACTTCTCCTGACGCACTCTTGACTCTGCAAGCTCTTGTTCCAGCTGATCCAATCTGCCCAACAGGGCATCAACTTTGGACTGCTCAGACTCAGGGTGTCCTTGACTGCGCTAAGTTCAATTTGTGCTAGGAGGAGTTGCTTTTATGTTGTCCTCACGCTCTTGGCATTAAAGTCAACATCAACCTCCAACTCTTAAAATCGAACAGCCCACTCGGACTCCTTATTCGCCTTCTCAGCACTCAAAGCCTGCATCTCAGCCTGCATCTTGGTTGCACTCTCCTTAGCAAGTTTTAAGTCACAACAGACATGATTATGTTTTTTCTTTGACTTGTCCCTTGTGGACACCACCTCTGCCAAATCGGACTCAAGTATTTCCAAGCGGACCCTCTGAACCTTCAATCTTGTCTGTCAGGCCTCCAAGTGGACATCCGATTGAGCAGGTCTTTGACTTTCAAGCTACTTCTTCAGCGATTCAATTTCGTGAAGGGCATTAGAACATGACATCTACAAATGCTCAAAACTCGTCCCATGGTGTATACTCTCTCATGAGCATCCTCAACTTCCATCGTAGGGACGACAACTTGGTTCAGATATGACATCCCCTGCATGAGATGTTTCTGCCCCTTGTCCATACATTCTCCTACCATATCACCTTCTGGCTTCGGAGAATAATTCACCGAGTCATTTCATCTACTAATATGCCTCCTAGAGGCATACGAAATGTCAACCTCCTGATGCCAGGCTTGGTTGCTCATCTTTACCATATCAAGGGCAAATACATTGATTCACGCATTTGTGTGAAGTGAAGCTCCATTGGGATCAGAATCACCCCAGCACCGCCTTTTGTTGTCATCACTGCATCAGGGGCTTCCTCCACCGCTTTCCCTTTACTCGCAACGGTCGGCTCTCTATCACGAGCCGATTCGAAAGCAATTGATAGGGAATAAGGAAGTGAATTATCTCTCAGACATGTCGTCAGCTCAATCTGAGGTCAAGATCGGGATGGAGGACAGTACGGGTGACATGGAGATAACCTTTCGCCATAGGGACAACGGTCAGGCGACTCTTCACCAAGCTTAAGGGACTCTTGATCCGATGAGGGGTTATATTTAAAATCCTCCAAAGAAAAAGGATGAGTCTGACCCACATCGGATGAAGTGGCCATCCCTGCCTGTAGCAACATGTTGTTCATAATCTTCATCTGCTCGGCGCTCAGCTTCGTTGCATCTTCGACTCCCACCATCGTCAAATATGCCTTCTCCAAGTCGGAAAGGGAAATGGGGGCTTTCACATGGGCATCCTACCTCTTGGGCGCAACAACTTCCGTCCCAGCAAATGCATCAAGATCTTGCCCCACAATTTTGTGCCCCCTCCGAAGGGGTCGGCTGCTTGGAAACATGCTTAGACCCGAAGTGAGGCTTCTTTGAAAGCACAGAAGAAGAAAGTGCCTCATTCAACTCCACCCTCCTTCACGGGCTAGGGATCTTAACCTTCGTGAGTTTCCTGTTTTTTAAACAAGGCTTGCCTTCAGACTTCGGTTTTATGACTCTAAAATAGTGGGAGCCTCATGCCAGTAAGCCCAGAGTCCACTATGTTTGATGTTGTCAAGTTGCGCCATCCTCCACCCGCATTAAGGGCATGTCACAAAATTTATCCATGACCCTTTTGTCCTCAAGAGAGAGGGGTGTCGTTAGAAATTTCCCTACAAAAAGCATGAATAACAATTCAATATGCAATCAACACGAGTGAAATCGAGAACGAAATTACACTCACTCGGTTGTTTGAAATCCCATTCAATCGGACAACCATCAAGCTCAAAATAGTTCGAGTATGTAGGAGCCATGAAACAATACTTCTGCCAGAATTGTAATCATCAAGAAACTTTCCCAAACATGACGGTGACTTCAACATGTACACATCGTGCTCATTTATCCAAGGATGGGTGAGTTATTGGATCACCCTCGGAGACACTCGAACAACAACATCCTTCACCTGATCAAAATGGTGATCACCATCTTGCACCCGTTTGGCACCACTGAGCAGGGTGGAATGCCGAGGTATGCCAGGAAGCACGAAATTTCCTTGATAATAGGAAAATGAATGCCTGATTGAAGCATACCTTTGTGCAAGCAAATAAATCATTCCGTAGGAGACAATGGTGTTTAACCAGCACCCAATGTGAAGAACATCAAATCATCAGGGACCCCATACTTCTCGTGAAGACCCTCCAGATTCACCTTTGAGATTGACCTCTCCTAGAAAAACTTACGACCTTTAGCGAACACTTCATTCGGAAGGCGATTCTGGCCCGCCATGGAAGAATGTACAAACTTTCGATTACCGAAGTTGAACAAAGATAAGAACGCAAAAAGCAAAACAACAAAGCAGAGTCTCTTGAATCGAACGAGTAAAAAAACTAAATTCTGCAGAGAAGTGGATTTATATAGAAGCAAGGATTCCCACCCTTTTAAGCAGTTGCATACCCCAATTAATTATTTGCATCACTCGAGGAGATGATTCAGACTCAATCATCATGACCACCCGGTTCCTTCATGACATGTCTTAGTGGATCGACAAGTTGGCTCACTAACTCGTGGGAAGTAGATGATGATACACCAAACTGTCTAGTAATCTTTACTGTACATGTGTCATGATGATCTCGTCAACAGAGTAAGCGGCCCTAATTGCGCGGCCAATCCGGCAAAGCCCAAACAACACAAAGCTCACTAATGCAGGGCTCAGGAGGTTGGATGCAAACAACAGTGCCCTATTAAGCCCATATGTCACATGATCAAGCTCAATACCATAAGACCTAATAAGGCAAGTATCCGGCGGATCGACCTACAACGGGCATGCCAACAATACACTAACTCCTATCAAAAAAAATACCGGAGTATAATTCGTGCATGGAAACTCTTCTGGATGGACAACACTTCACAAGGGAAGAATCCTTAATAGATCTCGGAGTTCAAGTCGTGTAGGGACACTCTCTTACATAGACGACTCCCAACAAGGAAAGGATCTCTAGCAAGATATATTTCTCTAAACTAGGCCCCCAAAGGCATAGCCGAACAAGGACTCTCACTTTATAAATAGGACACAAAGTTGAGGAACAAAGAACGCTACAAAACCCAATTTACAACATTACATCTTTCTCAAGCATTTCTTAATATGAGATTTTTTAGCTTCCAAAAATTTGGTTCTTAAGAATTTAGTTCAACGAAGGGGTTGTGTGGCCAGTGGTCAGGGGGTGAGACCAACTGCTGATGAGGTGTAGTGGTTCCTCAGAGGAGAGGAGAAGAAGAGGAAGAGAAGATGAAGACGAAGAGGAAAAAAAGACACACCACCCCCTACTAAAGGACACCACCACCACTCAGAGGAGATGAGGGGAGAAGAAAAGGAAGAGCGGAAAAGAAAAGACGAAAAATAAGAGAGTGAGAGAAAAAAAGAGGCTGGCAGTGGCGGGGCGAGGCGAGGTAGTTGTGCTAGCAGTGGTGGTGTTTTCGTGATGGAAAATAGAGGGAAAGAGATAATAGAGAAAGATAAAAAGAAGATGAACAGTGAGTGAGAGGGGCTTTATAATGGTGGTGTCCTTCAACACATCCAAAAAACAAAAAAAAAAGGTTGGTAGTGTCCATCAACAGAAGTAGTGGTGTTATTTAACTGGGGCCTTTTACGAATCCCTTTTACTTTCAAGCAAATTCTCATTTTGTTTTCTTCAAAACGGTGTCCTCCATTTTTCATTTCTCCCTTCAAATACCATATAAGAAAAACGTTCAACCTAATACTCAAAATGGCCTACTTGCATAATGTAAGATATAAGTAATCAAACCATGTGAAGTGTTTGCAATCAAATACCATATAAGAAAAACATTCAACCTAATACTCTAAATGGCCTACTTGCATAATGTAAGATATAAGTAATCAATCCATGTGAAGTGTTTGCAATCTTTTGGTCCGTCTCATTATTTTTCATGTCAACCTCCAACCCATCTTGCATTTTCCACTAAAATATTCCCAATCATCCCATTACTTTTAAAATCGATCTTAATTATGTTCATTACTTAGATTATGTTGATTATATGGCAGGATAGTAACTGGGAAGAAATTCGAGATGAGGATGGTAACACCAAAGAGTGTTGGAAATTTATGTATTTCCATAGTTATTGAATGAGGAAATTGTACATTATGCAAAACTAATTACATAAGATCATTTGCTATAAGTACCAATAGGTGTGTGTGTTCAATTGTGTCTTCTATGAGCAGATACGTGTTTCATTTGCTATAAGTAGAATCTCAAATTGGCCATTTGAGATATCAAAAATATTAGCAATTCTGCAATTCATTATTACACCAACAACCTAGCACACAAAAGAAGAGTTTACATTAAAATCAAACATGTTATTTCTTGTTCATTTCAAAGTCAATTCTTATTTCCATTCGCCCGAGTTTCTATCCTAAAGTGCATTAGGAACAGAGACGAATCTGTTGTATCTTTGGGAGACTAATGACCATCAATGTTGCATCAAGACGGGTCGAATATTGTCTTAAGGACATTGCATTAAGCAAGCCTCAAATTATCCTATCCCCTCACTGTTACAGATTGTATCCAACAATCTTAAGACAATATTATAATCTCTATCAGTTTCATACTTTCATACAACTCTAGCCAAACATATCCAGAGTACTAAAAACTCTAGCCAAACATAAAATGGAACTAGTTTAATTAGTGGGGTGACCTCAGGAGTCACTAAAATTCTTGCACATGGTAGGCCAGAGAAATTGAAAGGAGTTGATTTAAAACATGGCAGAGCAAGATATTGTTTTACCGAACAACATTGGGTTTGGAAAAGTTTCTTATAGAAGATGAACCAAAGCCAAAGGATGGAGAAACCCAAGAGAGCCACAAGGAAGTGTTCCTCGCAATTGAAGCTTGGAGGCATTCTAACTTCCTGTGCCGAAACTACGTGCTGAATTCATTGGATGAAGTTTTGTACAAAGTCCATAGTACTATAAATAGTGCTAAGGACCTATGGGGGCATTGGAAAAGAAGTACAAAACGGAGATGCTGGAATAAAATAATTTATCGTCGACAAGTTATGGATTTACCAAATGACTGATGTTAAAACTGTCATTCTCCAGATCCAAGAAATCCAAATTCTCATTCATGAAATGCAGGTTTAAAACCACGTCATCAGCGAATCTTTCCAGGTTGCTACTATTATTGGGAAGCTCTCTCCCAATTGGAAAGATTTCAAGCACTATGTAAAACACAAGTGCAAGGAGATGAGTCTTGAAGACTTAATCATCTGCCTAAAGATTGAGGAAGAACAAAAAAGCGCACACCAATTGATTCAAAGGCGCATGTCGTCAAGAGTTCAAAGCAGCAGAAGAGCTCTCACAAAGGAAGTGTTTCTCAAAGAATGGGTGAAGTGGCGTAAACCTCAAAAGCCATTTAAACTTTAAGAGGTTCAAGAGCTCTTGCTATGTTCGTGGAAAAAAGGGCATCTTGCGAAGGATTGCCAAAACTGTAAGAATGAAGGCAATAAAAGACAATCTTCTCGAGCAAACTTGTCAAAAGCTTTTGCCTGTCTTATCGAAAGATTACACATTAGCACCAATGTATCTGAGGTTAACCTCGTTAATCATCATCACACATGGTGACTTGACACCGGTGCCACCTGCCACATCTGCAGTGATAAGACCATGTTTTCAAGTTATGAGAAGTTGAATAACGATGACAAAGTCTACATGAGAAATGAACCAGCCTCAACAATTGGAGGCAAGGTAAATCTAGTATTAAAATATACCTCAGGCTAGAACGACATAGTGAAAGATGTCTTGCATGTTTCAGAGATTAGGAAATTTTAATTTATAGTTCTTTTCTGGTAGAGAATAACTTTAAAATAGTTTTGTACAAAGTCTATAGTAACCTTATAGATGGTATTTTCAAGGCTAATGTAATGGTCATTAATAATGCAAAATATGTTTCTTATTTGCTTGAGTCTACTTTAGTGTGGCATGATAGACTAGATCATGTAAATTTTAAGGAAATGAAGAAGTCGGCTAGTCTAGGATCAATCCCTAAATTTGATAATAAATCACAACACAAATGCAAGGTTTGTGTGGAAGCCAAATTTACTAAACAACATTTTCATTCAGTACAGAAACACTGAAATTTTGGATTTAGTACACACCGATTTATGTGATTTCAAATCAATTCCTACTCGAAGTGGGAACAAATATTTTATCACATTATCGACGATTGCTGACAATATTGTTATGTGTATTTATTAAATAGGAAAGACGAAACAATCAATGCGCTTGTAAAATACAAAACTGAAGTCGAAAATCAGTTAAATAAAAAGATCAAAATATTGAGATATGATAGAGGCAGTGAGTATGAATCTCCATTCACAGAGATATGTGAACAAAATGGTATTATACACCGAACTATTGCTCCTTACTCACCACAGTCAAATGAAGTTACTGAAAGGAAAAATAGAACCTTGAAAGACATGATTGGTACCATGTTCATCAATTCTGGTCTACCTGAGAACTTGTGGGGGGAAACACTCTATATGGAAAATTGTATTTTAAATCGAGTGCCCCACAAGAAATTTGATCAATTATCATATGAGATATGGAAAGGTAAACGACCATCATATAAACACATTAAAGTGTGGGGGTGCTTAGTGAAGGTTTTTGTTCCACCAGCCAAGGAACAAACTAGAAGCAAAAATCATTGATTGTTATTTTTTAGGAAATGTTGAAAATAATAGTACATACAAGTTTTTGGTGTTTTAATCTAATATCAATGATATTCATGTTAATACTATACTTGAGTCTAGAGATGGGGTATTTTTTTAGATTGTATTTCCTCATAGGAAGGATTGCATAGAATCAACAGCGCGCATGACTTTCGAGTCGTCTAGTGCTCCAAAAAGAACACATGAGGTGTCAAATGAAGGGAGTGAGCAAAATATCAATTCTAATGAAAATAGAAATGATGACTTCCTTAGATGTAGTAAGAGAGCTCAAAAGTCCAAAACATTTGGTACATATTTTTTTAACTTATATGTTAGAAACAGAGCCTCAAACTGATAAAGAAGCAATGTCTAACTTATATGTTAGAAACAGTAGCAATGTTTACTCTTGAAGCTTCTTTCTGGAAGGAAGCTATAAGCAGTGAGATAGAATCCATTATGCACAATCATACTTGGGAATTGGTTGATCTTCCTCCTGGACCAAACCAATTGGGTGCAAATGGATCTTCAAGTGTAAAATGAAACCTGATGGTTCCATTGATAAATACAAAACTCGATTAGTAGCTAAAGGGTATAGTAAAAAAGAAGGCTTAGACTATTTTGATACTTATACTCCGGTGACAAGGATAACATCAATTAGGATGTTAATTGTCATCGTAAAACTTTACAATCTGGAAATTCATCAAATGGATGTAAAAATTGCGTTCTTGAATGGAGAATTAAATGAGAAAATATATATGGATAAACCGGAAGGGTTCTGAGACAAATGACAAGACCACAAAGTATGTAAACTTGTTTGATCCTTATATGGTCTAAAACAAGCTCCCAAACAATGACATGAGAAGTTTGGTGGAATCATGTTGAAAAATAGATTCAACATAACTGAGTGTGACAAATGTGTCTACATAAAGAAAATCAATAATGCATGTGTGATAGTGTCTTTATGTTAATAATATGCTTATCTTTGGGACTAATAGTCAATTTATTAAATCCAACAAACTTATGCTCACTTAACATTTCGATATGAAATATCTGGGTGAAGCAGACGTAATTTTGGGAATCAAAATATTGCGAACACCTGATGGGTTAGCTTTGTCTCAATCACATTACATTGAAAATGTAACAGACAAGTTCAAACAATATGGAATCAAGAAATCTAGTAATCCATTCCAACCATTCCAGGAGCTCCATAAGCATATGGGTCCAAGTGTTTCACAACTTGATTATTCTCGCATTATTAGAAGTTTAATGTATATGATGAACTATACGAGACCAAATATAACTTATGTTGTAAGTAGACTAAGTAGATTTACTTGTAAACCAAGTAAAGCTCACTGGCATGTTTTGATTAAGGTTTTAGGGTATTTTAAGAATATACTATGAATTGCAATATGGTAGATATCCTAGTGTCCTTGAGGGATACAGTGATGCAAATTGGATTTCTGATTCTGTATCAGTAAAATCCACCAGTGGTTATGTGTTTACTATGGCAGACAATGTCATATCCTAGAAATCTTCTAAACAAACATGTATAGCTAGATTCACAATGGAATCTAAGTTCATAGACTTAGACAAGACTGGGAAAGAAGCAGAGTGGCTTCGTCAATTTTTAGAAGACATTCCATTATGGCCACAACCAGTACCGGCCATATGCATACATTGTGACAATCAAGCCTCTATATGTAGAACTCACAATTTTATGTACAATGGTCGATCACGACACATACATCAAAGGCATCATACCGTAAGACAATTGCTCTCTAATGGCATAATGTCCATTGAATTTGTGAAATTAAATGATAACCTAGCGGATCCATTTACTAAAGGTTTATCTAGAGAGCGTATAGATTGCGCTTGGAGGGGAATGGGTTTAAAAGCCTAATACACACGAAGTATCATATATGGAAACCTTACTGAGTGATTGGAGATCCCATGGACTTAGTTCAAAAGGAAAAGTAGTGATGGATAATTCATTGTTAAGCACTCAAGAGTATAATACTCTTTCCATTCCTATGAAGCACCAAGTGCAAACCTACTGTGATCAAAAGGATAAACAATGATACATTGTTTTTAATGTCGTTGTTTTTAATGTCGCTTATATATTATAAAAGGCAAGTGGGGTAATGTAGGATACTTCTTATAGAAGCAGTCACCTATGTAAGTATGAGCTAGGTCGGCTCTACGAGATTTTTTATCAGGCTGAAATCTCTAGTAGCACTTATAAAACGAGAATTGTTTAGGACCAAAACGAACACAACCGATAAGTGAATTTAAATGGAATAATCTCATGTAAAGTTTATTGACCGATTTTACATCAACAACTGACAGTTCAAGATGAAATAGTTCACCGATTAGTTAAGTAATTTCGATACTCTTTTACTGAGGAAGGTTCAAAGTGAAGCTACCTATCCTAATGTGGCATTAATCCACATACTCCTGAGATGTCACGATTTTCTCATTCAATTGGGGGATTATTGAAAATTTATGTATTTCTATAGTTGTTGAATGAGTAAATTGTACATTATGTGACCTAATTACATAAGGTCCTTTATGCAAGTCTCTAGACCAATAGGTGTGTTGGTTCAATTGTTTTCCTGGAGCAGGTACGTAGTGTTTCATTTGCTATAAGTATAATATCAAACTGGCCATTTGAGATATCCAAAATATTAGCAATTCATCATTACAACAATACCCTAGCATGCAGAAGTAGAGTTTACATTCAAATAAAAATGTTCTTTCATGTTCATCTCAAAGTCGATTCTTATTTCTATTCTCCCGAGTTTTTGTCCTAAAGTATATTAGGAATAGAGACAAATATGTTGTATCTTGGGAGACTAACAACTATCAACGTTGCACCGAGACGGGTCGAATACTGTCTTAAAGACACTGCATCAAGCAAGCCTCAGATTATCTTATCCCCTCACTGTTATAGATTGTATTCAACAAAGAAAATTTCCTTCGTTCAGCCGGTGTTACATCGTCTGGCAGGCCCAAAAATGAGCATCTTGATGCAATGACAAGTGTTTTTGATGAGTCGTGTCAGAGAATAATGCATGTTTTGGTGTCTGTTGTGCATTGGATTGCATTTTTATTCCTGTTACTGATTTGACATTCTTTATTTGTATGAACATGAACAACCATGATGATAGTTATGCGAGCAACCTCCTCCATGAAGCTAATCCAATTAGTGAGGTATGTCCATTATCCTAACTTGGTTGTTTAAGCAAAAACTATTTGTGGTTGAAGCTTTAACTTGAGTTTGTAAAGCTGGGCTTTGGCGTCCTTCTTCCTTTCTGGGTCTTTGTATGTTGTTTGCCCTCCCACTATAGTTTTGGGCAAGGATTGTGATTTTGTTTTCAGAGGTAATTTTAGTAAGTTGATTTTAAGAAATATTTTGTTGTGTATAGAAAAATGTAAAAATTTTGGTTGTAATTTTAAAGTTATCAATATAATTTAAGCATTTTAAACTCTTGCGTACTACATAAAGAGTCCAACAAGACTCATAATGTCATACAAACTACATATTGCATATGTTTCACTTATACAAATTTTTTTCAATATGAAACTAAGGTTATAACATGTTAAAATGCACGGAAATTGAGATTGGCCTATAAAAGGAATAAATATTTCAAATTTCGAAAGAAATTTTGGTAACTCAAAAAAAAAAATTCGTGAAATTTTCAACATTTTTCCAAAATTCACATTCCTTGGTTTTGGGTTATGTACTTTATGGTGTAAACTCAAATTTCTCTATTTAAAATGGTCATTCCAATTTATTAGTATATCATAAATTCCCTTGTTTTGATGTTGCAAGTTTACAACTAACTTTGTTGTGGAAAATGAAGGAACAATTTATCTACACATGCATACGAGGCAATACTGCAGTACTAAAGGATAGAGTTCAATGACATCTTCATTTTTTTTTCCTTCGAGTCAGAAATGTGGAGACATTTCATGTTGCTGAACAATGTAAACAACACATCAAAGTGGGCACAGAAAAAATGACAAGATAAGATTTTATTTTGATAATTCAATTAGTTTGATGTAGTACTTGCATAAATTATATGCTACCATACGGATTGCAACGGTGCTTGCTTGGTTTCTAGCTGACGGTAGTAAGGCCTTCAAATAAGGCTACAATATCCCTGAATTTCACTGAGAAGCCACTCAAAGATTCAAAAACCTTCCTTTTGCTGCCCAAGTCCCCACCTCAAGCCTTCTGACCCATGAGCCCAAAGAGCTATAATGAAAATTTCCCCTGGATTCTTTCCTTTAAAAAGTTGAGGGCTTACTGGCTTGGCAAGGGGAATGACTGAATATCGCCAGGGAGAGTACTAGATATGACTGAAAGGAACTAGGGCAATGGGCTAATACAAAATTTATGGAAGATGCAATCCTTGCTAGGTACAATTTGAGAAAAAAAGGAGGTACGTACTTTGTCAAAAAAATCAAAATGAAAAATGTAATGTCTACTCCAACTGGTGATTGCCTCCTATTATAAACTAAGGTGCCAACAACATTTTCGATATGACCTTCAGGCCTCACCACATGCCACTCAGGATAACATCCAAAAAGTGCTTGGGCACTAACTTCGAACATGTTATCAATTTTGGCAATATATGACTTGCAAACATTCAAATTGCAGCATTTCAAAATATAGAACAAAAGTAAAAGAAATTCAGACATCTGACTTGGATATAATATCAACTCAGAATGATATTGAGTTTAACAAAGGAAGGAAAACAGAAACAATAGAGAAAATCAGGACTCATCCTCACAAGTGGAACATGGGGGAACAACCCATTCTTCTTTCCTCATCTCCAACCTCCATTGCTTGCAAAGATATACCACATAAATCTCGTGGCTCACAAGCCGGACCTTTTTGTGATCGCGAATGATGATATACCGAAATGTCCTTTCATCTACATTGTACACGTGTCATGATCATCTAAAAAAATAATAGGCCTAAGCATCAGTCTAGCACAGATCCGGCCCAAGCGACATCAAGCCCCGCAAAGTGCAGTCCGCCAGTCGGACCCGAATTACTGCGTCTTGCTAAGCCCACACGTCTCACAACCATCCCCAATACCCGTAAGACCTATTGAGGCAAGTATCTCGAGGATCAGCTTCGGACAGGCAAGCCAACATTACTTTTTTTTTTGGAAGGCGAGCTGGGTTTTTAAGGATCTCATAACCTATCAACTGGGCGACCTATAGGTCAACACCCATTAGAAAGTAACCATGCCGCAGGTGAGATTCGAAGCTAGGACGTGGGGGACAAACCCACACAACCCTAACCACTAGGCCATAACACCATTGGCCCAGCAGTACTTTGTCTCCAACTAGGAAGTACATACTAGAGTATACGTCGTACGTGAAAACTTCCGCATATGGATAACACTTCAATAGAAAACTATCTCCCACGTATCTAGGAGCACAAGTCAAACATGGAACTTCTCTCCACAAGACGACTCTTAATTTGAGAAGGATCTCCAGAAAGATCGCTTTCCCTAAACTATGCCACTGATGGCCTGGCTGAACCAGGACTCCAACATTATAAATAAGACAGGAGGTTGGTGAATAAAGATAAGCTACAAATTCCCTATTTACAAGCCTTCCTCAGAGCCTAGTCTGCCTTAAGCATCAGACTGTCATCGGCCACCACAACGGTGGTCCATGGCTCACATGTGTTCCTTATGCAAGTCAGCAAGTCAAGGTCAAGCAAGAAGTGAAATTGACTGCGTCAGTTTGGCACCGTTTATGGGGACAACAGAGTTCCTAGCAAAGCATTGACATAATTTCTTTTCTGAGTTCAAGAAAATAGTGACCACCAGATTCCGTAACAATGGAGACCAGGGGGACACATCGAACACTCAGACTGGCGTTGTACCACCTCTTCCTGCGGTACCGGAGACGCAAGGGGAGCACGCTTGCACCCTCGTGCTAGCGGTGGCGGCAATGGACCTCAGGATGGATTTTCTATCATCATAGATACAACAGAGCGTGAAAACGGTGGAGATCCTCACTCAGTAGAACCCTCCACCCATTGATAGAAATCAGGAGCAACACATACCTCAATCTCTAGAAGACAATAGAAAGCAGGTGCAGGAGAGGCAAGCCCCCGCCAGTTTTCACTGGACAAGAGGTGGCTACACGGTCAACGGAGATCCAACTTTTAGGGCCGACAGGCTCTCCATGCAAAAACCCCCTCCGTCGAGGGGCTCACAACCCAGATGTGTTGTACAACCTTTTTGTTTCCCCGTTCATGGACCACATCATGAACGGAGCTCTGCAAAATAAATTCAACCCCCCCGAAGCTTGAGTTCTACGATGGGACCAGTGACCCGTTCGATCAATTGCGCCATTATCAGAACGTAATGGCGCTCAAAGAAGGTTTTGAATTAGTGTTGTATAGGATGTTCCCTACCAGCATGAAAAAGTCAGCGCTGACCTAGTTCCATAGCCTCTAGCCAAAGTCAATCGACTCGTTCAAGACACTGGCCAAAACATTCCTTACATGCTTTGTTGGCAGCCAGCAGACAAGGAAGGGCCCGCACTATATACTCTCTCTTAGGCAGAAGCCAAATGAGACGTTAAGGGAATATGTCATGTGCTTCAATGACGAGCCGACGCTCATTGACAGCTGCAACGATGATACCTTCGTTATGGCTTTTACTACGGGGCTAAGGAGGGTAAAGTTTTACGACTTCTTCACCCTGGAGCCCCTATTGATATGGCAGTCCTCTTGAAGAGCGTCCAGAGATACATCACTTTGGATGAAATGATAGTGGCCAAAAAGGAAACTGAAACAAAAAGAAACTCTTCGGTTCTAGAGACATAATGGAGGGAAATAAATAAGAAGATGATGAGAGGAACAAACGGGAGCGTAGCGACAGCAGGTCGGACTCTGGTCGTGCAAGGCTAGAAAAATCTTCCAACTATGTCGGGTCTAGGACCATAACCCCCTTCAACTCTAGCTTGACCGACGCCCTCAATTCCATGAATAATTGGGAGGATCTAAAATGGCCCCCAAAGCAATGCAGGGACCCCTCCAAATGTGACAACAAGTATTCCTCGTTCCACAAGGAGGGTGGCCACGACACTAATGACTGTAAGAGTCTCAAGAATGAGATCAAGTATTGGATTCAAAAGGGAAAGCTGAAGGAGTTCCTGGGCTCGTAAAGAAATCGAAAAGGAGGCTTCGGGCATTATATATGTCCTTCACGGAGCTGGATCAAAAGGGGAGTAATCAAACAAGTCCAGAAAGCGGACGCTCCTTGAGATGCGGACACAACCCACCAGTGAGGAACGATACGTGTATTACTCTCGAGTACAGAACCTAATCCCGGATTTAACATTCATAGATAAGGACCTCGAAGGCGTCTACGCACCGCACAATGACGTTCTTGTCATTTCGATCTCTATTGCGACGTGGGAAGTAAAGAGGGCCCTAGTAGACACGGGAAGCTCCCTCAATGTCCTATTCTACAACGCATTTCGCGGCATGGACCTCAAGAAAGAGAACTTAACACCTTCCAGCTACCCATTGATTGGGTTTAGTCAGGAAGATAAAACTAGTGATGGTGGCAGGAAAGCGACAACTGAAGAAGGTCCTGTTCTAGGACTTCATGGTGCACTATACCAAAATAGATAATTAGTAACATCAATATTTTTTTATTTGTAACTCTTTATTGTGTTACAAGTCTTGTAACCCAAAAAGATGGAGTTTATCTAATAGTCGAGGAAAACAGCGAGGGATGCTCTCTCGCACGTGCTTCTGCCTCGTTTCAAAAAAATAAAAAGGAGGGAATCAAAATTTTGGGGGAGAAAAGGAGGGAACCTCTCCCTCTCCCCATTTCCATCTCGACAGAAACAGAGAAGAGAGAAGAAAACAACTCCCTCTCCCCCAACGAAGACCAAGGAATCCCTCCCTCTCCCACTCGATAGAGAAGCCACTCCCTCTCCCCCAATGAAGACCGATAGTCCCTCCCTCTCCCCATACGAAGCTCGACAGTCCCTGAGAAGATGAGGACGAATACCCTCTCCCAAAAGGTATAGCTTCTACCTTTGTTTTAGTTTATTTTCCCTCTCATTCTCTCCCTCTTTGTGTGTGATTTCTTGTTGGGGATTTCTACATCTACCGTTTCTACTAGATCTAGGGTTTCTTTGTTTTGATATTGAATTCAAACCCTAGATCGGGCAAAAAAAATTTTAATTTCATATTCTTCATTTCTGTGTTGAGACAATATTTTGATGGGTTTATGGATTTTGAACAAATGGGGTTTTAGATTTGTGGTGTGCATTCTTCATTTCTGTGTTTTAGCAAAAAAAAAAAATGTCGATTTCATATTCTTCATTTTAATGCTTCATAATTCAGTTTGGTTCAATTTTGATGGAATCTTGTCAATAATTTTGTAACAAATCAAACATGTGTTTTGTTTCCCCTGTAGAACTCATGCTCTATTCTTCATCAGATTTGGGAATTTTGAAGATTTTGCCCATACTCTTGTTCATCTCTTTTAATTAGTTAGGGTGTTTGTCATTGAATTTGGGTTGTTTTGAAGAACACCGTGAAGTTGGGATTGTTTTTAGCTCATTGTTGATTTCACCAAGGTTCTAAAAATATAATTTTAGGCTCATTATTTACTTATGATTTTAGATGCTCATCATTTGTTTCATATGGTTAACCAGCACAAAACCCTACTCATGTTTTTCATTCCATATTACAGACTTTGGAGAGGTATTCTCAATCTCCCATTTCTTCTTCTTATAAATTATGAGCAATTTTTTTTAATCATAACACACTCCTCTTCCTGTTTACTAGTGTCTTAAGTTTGAACACTATGTCAAGGTTCAATTTTTTTCTTTGCTAAAATGTTAGTGTCTCAAGTCATAAGTCCAGCAAGGTATAACTTATCTCTAAAAAAAAAAAAATTCTTTGCTCCTACTTCATGCATTGCTCAGTGATGATACATAGCCTCCACATAGAAGAAAAAGTATATGGAAAAGTTTATTGCATACCCGTCCATGCATATATCTTACGGCTACAAAATTTTTAAATGCAGGAATGACATTCACAGCGTACGTTGTCTATCGAGGTCGTCAACCTGGAGTATACCTGAGCTGGCAAACATGTCTATATGCAGTATCAGAGTATAGGGGTGCTTGTTATAAGGGGTTTAGGTCAGTCACTGAAGCTGCAGAAGCGTATGCATTGTGGGTTCGCTCAGAAGCGACGAGACAAGATTCAGAGGAATTCAACAACAACAAAGATGTCAAGGAAAATGATCATGTTTTTGACGATGAAGCCGATCCATCCAATTATCAAACAAATGACACCCAAGGCAACAACGATCCTTGGGCTGTTACGAGGGACTTAATCAACACTTTGATAATATGTACAACGATCTTAGTTGTACTATTTATTTTTAAGTTCTTGGCTGAATGATGTAATGTAATATGTACAACTCTGATGTAAGGATAACGATCATGTTTTTAAGTTTTGTTTTTGCACGTGCCACCCAATTTGTCTAACTGTCGAGAAACCAAAACTATAGCAATCTGAAAAGTAGTTCCCGAAAAACCAAAACTATAACAATCTGCATTTGAGCTTCAATCAAACAATATGAGTCGTATTTATGAGGAAGACACAAAATTGAAAAAACACACCCACAAAGACAAAAACAGATTTAAAAAAAATTTAGGTACCTTTGTATGTCCAGTGAGTTGTGTCAACATTGAGAAACTGTCACTCACAAACCACTGTTGCTGAAATTTGCACTTATCACCGTAAGCACATTTTCTTGAGACCCAGAACTTACAAATCTTATCCTGAACCTTAGGAGGGGGTCTCAATCCTCCTTCACTTCTTGTGACTCCATAACCTCTACCCCATTTAGAAGACATGTTAAATATGTTTTTGTCTCTGGACTGATTCTACTATTAAGTAGTTAGTACAAGTACAAGTGCTGAATGAGAAAAAGTAGACACAGACAGTGCCTATCAAGATCAGTAGGAGTACAAGCAAACCAGCCTTTCAGAACCCATTTTCTTCATGGCCTTAGCAGAGACAAGTCTGTCTGTTTAAAAATGTCAGACTGTATCCGAATTAATAAATTCAAGGTTGAACAAGAGATTGCATGCGTGATTGATTATCATTAACAACAAGATTTAACAATCAGAATCTTCAAGCTGACGAGAGATTTAACAAATGAGAAAGTGATATGATCTAACTTTGTTTTGTTAGAACTATGCAGATTTGGAAGCAATTCCCTCAAAATCTATGGCAGAAACTAAAGAGAGAGAATAGATTGGAAGACTGGAAGACTTGAAGATTCAACAAGCAATTGCTGGAACAGAAATTGTATTGATAGTACTGAACTTGGAATTACAAGATTCAACTCAATAGAGTTAATTACAATGTAATATGAACTAAGTGATATAGGCTGTTCGAGATGCCTTGATCTCCTAATGAGCATTTGCTCAATTGTACAATGTCTGATATCATGAATGAATACAATGTTATTGCCATTCTCCTATTTATACTAATACCGCACAGAGGTCTTTACAAAACAACTAACAGAGCATTTGCATTCTAACAGAGCATTCTTCTAACCACTAACAGAGTACTGAAAACCCTTCTAATTCACCATCTGATGAAGCACTCTATAACCACTTTAGCCTTGCATTCTTCTGCCTATTATATCTGTAGCACCTTACTTCACTAACAAATGGAGCACGTATATTTGTTGAGCACCTTACCCCATCATGGGGTTCCCTCATATTCTTCCACCAACATACATTCATTATCTTCTACACTATCCATACCTGAAATATGTGTTATAATATACAACAGTTAAAACATAGATGCATAATTACCTACTTTGGTAAAGAAATTCAATGCTTTGTTCTGTTAAAACGAATGATGCCGATACTAGGGTTTAGCTAGTACACTACACCAAAAGGCCAGTTTAGCTACACCGAGATGGCCACAGTTCTAAACCGTTGGTTTATTTGCCACGGCAAAAAACCGTAGCTATAATGACCAATAGCCTAAAACCGTGGGTACAAAAAAACTGGCCACGACTGAAAACCGTTGATTTATTGGCCACGGCCACAAACCGTGGCTATAATTACCAACGACCTAAAATCGTGGCTAAAACAATGGCCACGGCTCAAAACAGTTGGTGTATTTGCCACGGCCAAAAACCATGGCTATAATGACTAACGGCCTAAAACCGTGGCTAAAAAAAAGGCCATGGCTCAAAACTGTGGCTATAATGAGCAACGGGTCAAAACCGTGGCTACACTAATAACACAAAAAAATATTGGACGGGTTTTTTTGGCGCTCGATTCTTTCCTCCTTTCCGATTCTTTCCTCTCCTCCTTCCCTGCTCCCTCCACTCTACATCGACCCTCCCTGCTCCCCTCCACTCCACTCGAAGCTCCTCCTTCCCTGCTCCCCTCCACTTGACCTTCCCTGCTCCCTCCACTCGACTTCCCTGCTCCCTCGACTTTCCTGCTCCCTCCCTCAACTTCCCTCCTCCGTCGACTTCCCTGCTCCTCCCTCGACTTCCCTCCTCTCCTCCTTCCCTGGTCTTCTCTCCTTGCTCAGCATCTTCAACCTCCAAACAATTTTGCAAAATCGATCAGCGACTGCAACCTCCAAACCATTATCTCGTACATGTACTCTCTATGCTTTCTTTTTGTGTCTTCTATCTTAGTTTTTATGGGGTGCTAAGTGTTTGATTAAATTTTTGAAGTGTAAATTTTTGAAAAGTGAATTGAAGTGTATCTGAAGCTTGAATTGTTTGATGAAATTAGGGTTTCTGAGTCTAGTGTTTTTTTATTTAGAGGTTTTGAATCTCTAGGGTTCAAATTGAAATATGCCATCCTGTTTGTTTTTGCTTTTTTTTGGACAAGTCTATTGTTTAGAACAAGTAGTTGTTGCACACTGTGTGGCTATTACATACACAAGATACTTGCAGCGTTTTAGTTGTTGCATAATTCTTCAAAAATATTAGCAGTTTTCTTTGTTAATGTATGGTTTGCTTGACAAATTTGATGTGCATGGTCCTGTTGATTTCCCCCCCTTATTGTTGCTTGGAGTTGGAACATGGTTGCAATAATGTATCATAGCTTGAATGGGAATTTTGTTATTAACCTCCATTTGGTGATCATTGCTTTGTATAGATAATGGAATTTGGATGGGATTGGTATGAATGTGCAATATAACAGGCACTCATGGTGTAAACTTAGTGAGATCTGAAAACATTTCAATCACCATTTAGAGCGTACTAGAAGTGTATCTCTCTAGTCCTGCATATTCAGGTTGGGTTCATATACAAAATGAAGCATGAAGTAGGAATGTAAAATGTCTTGAATGTTTGCCTGAAGATGAGAATAGTCAAATTGTTGTAATGTAGCTCAGTTTTTTGAAGCATATTGATTGTTGGCATGTAAAAGGAAAGTGGATGAAAGCATCCAATACTTTTAGATATAACTTGTGAATAGTTGCTTGTGTAGACCTACATAATTTTGTAATGTCATTATTTAAGAAAGGGACTTGTGCCAAGACGTTCATACAAGTGTTCTGATGAGATGACATTTCCTCAGCTTTTAGTTTCTCAAATTTGTAAATATATTATTTATTTGTTTCTGCATAGTTACGCTCTTGCAGTAAAGTAATCTCTAGGCGTTTCTGATAAGAACACTTATTTGATGCTTGCTTATGGGTCCCATCATAGACCTTACATTCATCCCCCTCTTCCTCCCACCACCTTCTATTTTTCACTCAATTGCCAATCACCTTGATTCATACAAACAATTAAGAAACGAAAGGGGTTTTATTTAGCCTCTTAACCAGGTTAGAGATTTGACTTTCTTGAAAACCTTTTGCATTTCACGAAATCCAGCCTCTTATTAGATTAAGTGGCAAAAACAAACATCCCCATTATATATAACACTTAAATACCTTCAAATACTTTTAGATGTCTTTGAAGGAAGTAAAAAAGAAAAAAAAACAAAACAAAACAAAACTGAAAATAGAACCTTGAATGTTTTTTTTTTCCAAGTCTCCAACATTTTGTTTGATACAACTTGTAGATGCACTAATAGGTCAGGTATTGGTATGTATATTTCTGTGACACGAAAGGGAGGCCTCATGATATGTATCATGATCATAATATGTACCAAACATACTATAACTGTGATGTAAGCAGGTAACTGATTAATATAATTTGTATTTGGGCCAGATATAATAAAGTCCATATTAGTTAGAGCATTAGCTAAGGTAAGGTTAGGGTTAGTTTACTAGTCAAAGAAGGTACTAATCTTATAAATAAGACATAAGTTTGAACATTGTAGTTGGTTTTGATTGATTGTTCTTCTATTTATCTCTTTAGGGTTTATCGTATTGCTACTTTTAGCTTTAGTTTAGTGTAGAAATCATCATACTGTTTCAACTTTCAACTCTATGGCTAAGATGATGACTTCCAAAGGATATACATACATAAATACAAAATGATGAACATCATATAAAAAGCTTTTGAACAACCCACCAACATCATAGATGTTCCGTTAACACTACACCAAAAGGCCAGTTTAGCTACGCCGAGCTGGCCACGGTTCTAAACCGTTGGTTTATTTGCCACGGCAAAAACCGTAGCTATAGGTACCAACGGCTTAAAACCGTGGGTAAAAAAACTCTAGCCACGACTTAAAACCGTTGTTATATTTGGCACGGCTAAAAACCATGGTTATTAGTAGCAACGGCTCAAAACCGTGGGTATTATTAGCAACGGCTCAAAACCGTTGCAAAAAGAAAAATTTAGCAACGGTTCTAAACCATGGCTAGGTCTAGCAATGGCTCAAAATCGTTGCAAAAAAAAAATTAGCAACGGTTCTAAACCGTGGCTAGTTCTAGCAATGGCTCAAAACCGTGGGTACATGAAAAGCTAAAAAAAAATTTGGGCGAGCTATTTTGGCACTCGACCTTCCCTCCACTCGACTTCCATCGACAAACCTTCCCTCCCCTCCACAAACCTGCTCCTTCCCTCGACTTCCATCAACTTCCCTCGACTGACTCCATCGACTTCCTTCGACTTCCATCCCTTGACTTACATCGACCGTCTCCTTCCCTGCTCCCTCCCTCAACTTCCCTCCTCCCCTCCTTCCCTCCTCCCTCGACTTCCCTGCTCCTCCCTCGACTTCCCTCCTCCCCTCCTTCCCTGGTCTTCCCTCCTTAGTACTCGGGTTCTTCAAAATCAATCAGCCACTGCAACCATTCTCTCGTACAGGTACTCTCTCTCTCTCTGTTTTATTTTTGATGAAATTAGGGTTCCTGAATGTAGAGTTTTTTTATTTAGAGGTTTTGAATCTCTAGGGTTCCTGAATTTTTTTTTGAATCTGTAGGTTTTATTTAGAGGTTTTTTGAAATTAGGGTTTGAATCTCTAGGGCTCAAAATCGTATGCCGGATAAATTCCTGATATAATTTAATTTTTTGAATCTTTAATTTTTGTATGAAATTTATGATATAATTTGAAACCAGGAAATACATCTCAGGGATTTACATACAAATGATATAATTAGGGTTTTATTTAGAAGTAAGTCATTGCTATATGATTTACATACAAATGTTGGTCTCTGGACTAGCTTTGCTCCTACAAGGAAGCTTTAATGGATAATTTTAACTTGTAATGTGCATTTTAAAACAAAATGTTTATATGTATGTTGGTCCACAAATTCTGTTTTGTTGATGCTAATGATAATGTTGCTTTATTGTCTATCTTCCAGCTACAGCAGGAACAAACAAGGCTGCCTCCAGCGCAATACTTTGAACACGAGGAAGCTTGATAAAGAAACAAAAATTCTTGCTCGTGAGTACTCAACTCTTTGGATTTTGTGGTTTCTTACAGTTTAATTGTATCATCATTAGACTGCCTCTAGCTTCGACCAAGCTATAAGGAAATGCAAGATGCCATTCCCTATTTTCTCTCAATTTTATTTTGTTTTTGGTCATCAGTGTAGTAATCATAATTTACTGGGTTATGAACGAGTTTCCATAGATATAATCAAAAGAATGAATATAAATAAATAAATAAATAAAATGACTAGTACAAGAATGAAATTAAACAACATCGTGATTCATTCCCAAAGCCTAACCACAGCTGGTCTCACCATTTAATTAGGACAGCCATAGGAGGTTCCATCGTTAATAGTACAATTTGCTTCTTTTAGCTTCTTTGGACACATTATCTCATTGGCAACAAACTAGCCTAAGTTATAGAGTTGATTTTTGGTGATTTAGCTATTGAGAACTTAAAATGTTGGGGTGAGCTTGTTTTTAATGAGATCAGTTACTTGTGAATGTAATTAGCTAGGTTTGTACTCATCAGGAGATGTGTGTGATCTTCAATTATTATTATTGTTATTATTTTCTTCTTCAAGATTGGTAGCTAGGTTGCTTAACTTAATTAACTGAGTTAGGAGATGAGCAGGGTAATTTGATGAACGAGTAATTAATTAAATGGGCGTTCAAAGCAATGTTATTATGACTGTCCCTACCCTTATACTCGAGTCAACCACTCATCTCTTTGTTCTTCATTTCATCTCTCTTTTCTTTTTGGTCATTCTCAGCTATGGCCTTGCATGTAGGCTCAGAATGTATGGTGCAACCAAGGATGACTTGCCGACAATTGTTTATGGGCTTCTCTAATCTTCTTTGAATCTATGAAGAGTGGATCAATAAGTGAAGTTGGCAAGTTGTCTTTGGCTACATTTTTCCATTCAGCTTGTCATGCAAGTCCTGTGCTGAAAATAATACTTGCATTCAAGGAGTTCTTCAAAGGCATGATTTATGGTTTGACAACCTTATTATTCTTGATTTGGTTCTTTACATTGCATTCTTTTCTTCTTTTATTGCTATATTATAAAGTAATGATATTAAGTATGATCTAAAGCTACTTAACTGACAAAGTCGATTATGTTGTACTAGCTCTTCTGATCCTCATATCAACTCTTACTTATTAATCAAATCATTTATAGAAAGGAAAACACTGATCTCCATGCTCAACAGATTGCCATTGCTTACCATGCATTGTTTACCTTTAGTAGGGAACTTCCCACCTATCTGGGTTGTGGAGATAGTTTTCATTTCTCATTATGAAAAGTTGTGCAAAAACAGATTATACAACATTTAAACCCCAGTCTATATTGATTTGATTAACTTAAGAGTTCTTTGGATGCATTCAGAGTGTTGTGAGAAGAACAAAGTAGAAAATCACTTGACAAGAAACACCAAAGTCTTACATGGTTTGGAAGGTTGCCTACGTACACCAAAACTGGATGAGATGTATGATAATGGTGAAGAACTCATAGTCTGCAATGTCACTAAAACCCCTTTACAATCTTTATTTTGTTTTCCCTCTTTTAAATCCTTGAGGCAAACTTTGGTTGCAAGAATGCATGATTTAGCTTCTATACCATGCATTTTTGTTTCTCCAACTGTATTTGTTTCTCAAAGGGGTGGGTCTTCAAGGCATGATGCCAGAGAGAAAATGAGACATTTACTTCTCCTCGATTGATATTTGATTCAGCTTAGATCAACAATTATTTTCCCAAATTGAAGTTTAAGAATGCATGATTTAGCTTCTATACCATGCATTTTTTTTAAGATACGGTCGTACTTTTTTTTTAAGTTATCAAACCATATTTATATATCAGAGGTCAAACCAAAACATCCTTATTACATTGATGAGCTACAAGAGCTCTCATGTTCAGCACTGGTTGCATGTGAATGATCATAAAACCACATGACTTTAGTCTAATGATGTTTGAGAGCAATGGCTTGCATGCCCAACATGACTGCACCGTTGGCTCTCCATATATAAGATGAACAAACATCTGGATCAGATTATAGTCTACTCTGCTCCAATCCATTATCTAAGATCAGTTGTAGTTTTGTACTTTGTTAGTTTGTCCTTATATATTTTTATTTTTTTTTTCTAAGATCAGCAATAGGCATGATTGTGGTATTTTAGAAACAATTAGTTTGGATAGGAGATCCAATGTAACTCAAGTAATTGAGTTGGATTGGGAATGTAGAAAGAAGGTCAATGAAACATTGTATAGGGTACCATAACAAATACAACAACACAACTGGATGAATTGAAGTTCATTAGATTGGTCAATGATTTTCAAGCAATTTAGATTCCTTTGGTCAATGACTAAAGTTAATCTTTTAATTTTTTTGTGTGTAGAAATGTCAACAATTCCTTTAGATAAGTCATGGATGAACAAACGGGGAAGTGCAATGTATATAAACGGCGTTAGACAATTCCAACAGTTTGTTGAGGATAATGCAAATGGAGAGAGTCTTTTTCCTTGCCCATGTGTTCGATGTAGGAACTCGAGGGGAAACATTATTGTTGACGACATAGGTGTTCATTTGTTAAGCCATGGCATTGATACCAATTATGTCACATGGATACATCATGGAGAGAATATAAACAAGCATGTGATTGGTGTACCTATGACACAAGTGGTTGAACCTGATGATGTCTGTGAATATCCTAGGATGAGCGAGCTAGTTGATGATGTATTCCTCAACATGCAAACTGTGGAGGCTGATGATGGGATAAATGACTTGAATGACACCGTCGAAGAATGTTTTGGCGGTAATCCAGGAGGTGGTCCGAAACTTTCTCGTGAACCTGAGACAGTTATGAACAAGAAGTATCAAAAGTATAAGGATAAAGCCACTGTGCCTTTGTACAATGGGTGTCCTAAGGATAAGACCATGTTGTCCACAATGGACTTTAACAAATATGAGATGGCCAGAGTTTGCCTCTGATAATAGGAATTTGAGACTTGCAATATCGACTGATGGTTTTAACCCACGTGAAAATCTAAGTAATGCTTATAGTTGTTGGCCAGTAATAATAGCACCTTTGAATCTTCCACATTCTTTATGCATGAAAAAGGAGTTTTGTTTGTTAACCTTGTTAATATCAAGGCCAAAAGCACTCGGAAAGAATATTGATGTTTACTTGGAGCCATTAGTAGAAGAGTAGAAGGAATTGTGGGCAGATGGTGTTTCAACTTGGGATGTGTGTACTAAAAGCAATTTTCGATTGAAAGCAATGTTGTTTTGGGGTATCCCTGACTTTCCTGCTTATGGGACTCTAGCTGGTTGTAATGTTCATGGTTATAATGCATGCCCTATTTGTGTTGATGATGTAGAATCTGAACGTCTTTCAAACAGTCGGAAGATATGTTATAGAGGCCATCGACGTTTTTTGCCTACAAAACACAAGTTTAGAGATGACAAGGGATTCAACAAAGATGTTGAACATCGTCGTGCTCCACGACGATTATCTGGCGAAGAAGTTGAACGAAGGATAGTGGAAATTTTGGAAGGTAGTTCTATACAAGGTAGGGTTAGTGGGCAAAAGCGCAAGAATATGGTTGATAATGATAACGTCAATGATGAACCAACCAATAACATTGCGCCACCGTGGTCTAGAAGGTCCATTTTATTTTATTTGCCGTACTGGAAGTTTGTTGAGCTACGACATAATATTGATGTGATGCATATTGAAAAGAATGTCATTGAACACTTATTGAACATATTGTTGAATGTCTCTAAGAAAACAAAGGATGGTGAGAATGCTCGAAAAGATATGGAAGACATGGGAACTCATAAGAGATATTGGTTGAGCCATGACAATGAAACGGGAAAAACTTCAATGCCAAAAGCATCAATTGCCTTGACCAAGAAAGAAAAAAAAGTATTTATGAATACACTAAAAGAGTTGAAATTGCCTAGTGGACTTTCATCCAAGTTGAGTAATTGCATTATTGGCAATCCCCTGGAGCTAAGAGGACTGAAGTCACATGATTACCATGTCATTATGCAACATTTACCTACAGTTTTGCTTAGACATGTTTTTCGTGACAAGAAGGATAAAGATTTAAGAATTGCTATTCAAAGAATTAGCTTATTCTTTAATATTTTATGTGCTAAAGTGATCAACAAAACAGATATTCAGTTGGCACACAAAGGTGTGATTGAGGCAATGTGTGTCCTTGAAAAGGAGTTTCTGCCTTCATTCTTTGTTATAAGTGTGCATTGCATGGCTCATCTAACCGAGGAAGCGATGCTTGGTGGTCCAGTTCGATATCGATGGATGTATCCCTTTGAGCGGTAAATAATTTTTCTAATTTTAGTGCACGTCATCACGTTATCTTATTATATTATATACTAATTTATCATTTTATTTATGATTGATAGGTTAATGAAACGATACAAAGACTATGCTAAAAATTTCAGATACATAGAAGGATCAATAGCAGAATCATACCTTGTAGATGATTCTGTTACATACTGCATGGAGTATACGGCAAAGCCACGGTTTGAAACCCACAAACACAGTCAAGAGGAGTGGCTTGATGTAGATGATGAGTATGCCGATGAAAAGCCATTGGATAAAGGAAAAAACTATATGCTAAATAATGTACAATTTAAACAAGCTCGAAGATGGGTTTTCAATGCACTTGTTGATTCGAGTGATTGGGAAGAGTAAGATATATAATATTTTAGTTTTTTTTATAACTAGAAATATAGAATTATGATAATATGGTAACTTGTGCAGAAAATACAATGAATATTGCATGGAGTTGGCTACACAAAGTAAAAAAAAAAAGGTCAAGGAAAAATGTTGAGAAAGCTACAGATTTTATTCCTTGGTTGTGTAATCAGGTATTTTATAATGTGTATTTATTCATATATATATTCATATATAATTTATTTTTATTTTCAGATTTCAGTTCTAAGATGATTTGTTTTACAATGTAGTTGGAGAAGGCTGGGGAAACAAATACCACACTTTGGAGGTTAGCCAATGGTCCACAATTTTTGGCAACCCGATATCCAAAATATTGTGTAAATGGTTTCACATTTGCGACAAGTTCTTTGGATGAATGTTTGGTGACACAAGATAGTGGTGTCTCCATGGATGCCATTGCTCATTTTGTTGCTAGTAAGAAAGATAAGAGGCCAAAGGACCAACTAGTCAAATGGTATGGAGTTGTTAGAGACATACTGGTGCTAGACTACATAGATTTCAAAGAAACTGTCTTCTATTGTGATTGGGTCAAAGTGGAAGATAAGAAAAATGCATATAAGGTGGACCCAATTTGGAACCATGAGATGGTAAACTTGTCGAAGCTAAAAGACAAAAGAAAGGTGGAAGAGGATCCATTCATTTTAGCTCAAGAAGCAAGTGGGGTATTTTATTCAAAAGATCAATCAAATGACGAGTGGCATGTAGTTCTACATACTCAAAAAGGCTTGAACACTAATGTCGATAAAAAGGAAATTCCCACTGTGTATCAAAGCATCTTGAAAGACAACCCCAACCTGAAGAGCTTACTGGAATTTTAATTGACTATGCTACAATATTTTTTGATGCATTTCTAATGCGATTTTAGTCATCCTATTTGGTTGAGACCAAATATTTTGTCTTTGTTTCTTATTTTGACTTTTGAGTTGGGAAAGGGAAGCTTTGTAGCTATGTATTCAGATTGGCTTTTCCAATGCTTTATAAAAATCTATTTGTGGTGATATGTTGTGGAAGGAAATTATCTATAAATGTGGTGTATATAGTTGATTCTTATTTCTTTTTGTTTGATAATGGTTAATATCTATAATGTCATTGATAGAAATGGATAGTACTCGTGGCAATCTCTCCACCATTGATGTCACTAGATCTACAAATGATGACATTGAAGTTAAACAGACCATACATTTCAACCTCCACGGTTTAGCAATTGGACCTGGTGCTAGAAATTTCAATAAAAACATTGGAAAAACTTGTTGAAACCCTTGTTCCCATCAAATTTAAGGGTTGGCACCATGTTCCTCACAATTACAAAGAGGATGTGTGGAATGGCCTCAAGGTGAGATTTTACATCATTGATTTTCATAATGTCTTATTTTATTTTCAACTTATATCTCAATGGCTTATTTGCAGCGTGAATACGACATCCCAAATTATGTGAAAAAGAGTGTGCATTTGAAAATGCATGAATATTATAGAAGGTTCAAGGCAGATCTTAGGAAATATTATTTGGATAAGTATCCTACCATTGAGGAACAAGAGAAGCATGTTCCAAATGGTGTAAGAGAGGAGGATTGGAAGGAGTTTGTTCGCTATGAGAGCACCCCTAAAGCGAAGGCAATTAGAACCCAAAATGCAAAAAACAAAAAGGCTTCAAAGTATGTATGGGGGGGTGGCCAAAAGAGTGCTGCAGAAGTAGAGTATGAAATGGTAATTGAGTTTCTAGCTGCTGGTACAATATTATATACCATTTAACTATATAGGCTGAGACTAATCTTTCAAGTATATAGGTTGAGAAGAACCCTTTATGGGGAACCGTCACACGCACTGACATATGGATTGCTTGTCACACGGGAAAGGATGGAAAACCTACGCATGGTTCTGAACAATATATGGTATGTGCCCATTTATGTCTTTTATACACAATTCTTAATTTACTTTGTAGTTGTTTGAATATTATTTGTGTCCTGATTTATTTTATTTTTTCATTCTTTTGAAGGAACAAGTTAAAGCAAAAAAAGGTACCTTGCAAGAATCTTCAACCCAGGGTACCACTGACCTCACTATTGATGATGATCCTCTAAGCCAATTGTTTGGCCAAGAAGCGAGGGGATGTACTCGTTGTATTGGAACCACCGTCTCTAAAAGGAAGTATGATGCTGCACTTCTCGCTCGTTCATTGCTTTTGGAAAAAACATTGGAAGTTAAAAAATTTAGTGAAAAATATGATAGATTGGAAGAAAATGTTAGATGGATACGAGGGAGACTTGAAAGTGGAACTTATGTGAGACCATCAACAAGTTAGGGAATACAAGGAGAGACACAAAGAACTGAAAATACACCGTCATCCCGTGCGCAATCGACAAGGCAACCAGAAAATCCATTACCTCCATCCCATCTCCATTACCACCATCTCCATTACCATCATCTTCTCAAGGTGTTGCGAGGTTTCCTTCTCCAAGCAATCTTGTTCTTTCAGTGTCAAGGACTTACAAAGTTTGTGATTGGGAAAAGAATGTCATTGCGATAGCAATAGAGGTTGTAGATTCTATCCATCAACTCTCTTGCGCTTGTCATGGATCATTGAACCCTGCAACAGAGATCAGACTTTCCTTATGCTTCAAATTCAGGACTGGGGTGAAACTTTACAAAAGTGATCCAAAAGGAGACATGATGGGGGATTTTGGACGTTGGTGATTTCTTCGTATGGTGTAAAAATCATGTGGAACTTGATGATTGATAGTTACAACTATGTTGGAAGCAATGTAATGGTGGCAGCAAAAGAGGAGCTGAGTAAAATACACTACGGGCACGTGATTGTTCATTTTAAGGTAACTAGCTGAAGCTTAAGTGCAAGTATCTATAGACTTAACCACAAAATGACTATTGCTTGCCTCATCCCATTTGAAACATTGTTTCTTCTATTTGAATTCTCATTCGCAACAATTGGTATGACCTTAGTTCATCTTTGATTGCTATGGTGCATATACTACAGTTTGCTTTGTTCTCATATTTATGTCTATTGCTTTTGATATTGATTATGATGTCTTTCTTTATACAGGAGTTCTATTTTCTACACATAAACACCCAAAACCAAGAGTCTAATGGTGAATTTTCTGACTATATTTACTTTTTAATGTTTATTTATGATCAATATACATATTTAAGACTCTCATTGCTTGACTGCTTTTTGTGAAGTTTGCATTTGCAGTTTTAATTATTTATGTGTTTATTTCATCTAACTGTCAGGTATGGCAGTCAATTGTCTCCAAGGAAACACTGCAGCACAGAGCGCGTCCCAGGCAGGGTGCGCTGCAGTTTCAGCGTGCTCTGCATTGCAGACAGAGTGCGATGTTGATCCAGACAGAGTGCGATTCAGCGTGTCTGCTGTACGTGCTGTTTCTGGCCGCAGCGGGTTTCAGCATGCGCGGTTAGCACACTGGTTTTGAGCTGTGGTTGAGGTATTCTCCGTACATGTGGTGGCCATCTAACCTAGTTCAAGTATTGTTCTTTAGGTATCATCTCAAACTCTTTATCTTTGTTTTTCATTTCTTTTTTGTTACATGTCTCTGATGATGAAACTGTGATCCTACAGGGCACTTCATGAAGAATAGGTGAGGCCAATTATGTGATGGCATCCGAGCAGGCCAGCTAGGCCCCATGATTACAGACTCTGAGTGCAGATAAGCTATGTTGGACATACTTAAATCAGTGATGAAGCTCTTAAATATGGTGAATTTGATTACATAAACGGAGGTATGCATGCAACACAGTAAATAAAATTACATATTGCTGAGGTTAAAACAAAAGGAACATAGCGATTTTTAACATAACTAGATGCTAAAGTTCTTGTAGGACTTGATCAATAAGTCAACTGATGTTGTTCTGCAACATCTTACCTAAACCAAGCCCTTAGATATTACCACTGAAGTTTCTTTGCTTGAAGCCCAGTTAAATCATTGCTTCGAGTTTACCCCTCCAATTATTTCCTGCTAAATGCTTTTATTCCTGCAAAGGAACTATTCATTAGAAACAGTTAGAGAATCATCATCATCATCATCATCAAAGCCCATTCCCGAGATTTTCAGGGTCGGCAAACAGTTAGAGAATACATAAAATAATTTCTTACAAGTGACAATACTGATCATCTTCAAGGAATTAATCATCAGTAGGTAATGTGGAAGAAAGTTTTTGAAGGGATCCCAGAACTTTCTTCCTCATTACTATTATTAGTTTCTTTGGATCCCATTAGTTGTTATGCTCGTATAATATTTATCTGGTTTCACCCTTGAATCTTCTTCAGTTTATTATACATATGCTGATCTATGAGTAGGATATTGCAGGAACATTGGCAACAGAAAAGGCAGACGATTCAGCACAAGTCTCTAAGCTTCACTCAGCTCTTGAATCTGTTGATCATAAGAGAAGAAAGGTATCCTTAACTATTTCCTAGCCATCATTCCGTTTTGATATTTCCTTTTCTGCTATGCTTATTACTCAAGTAGTTTAGTCTACGAATTAAAACCTTCAATGTTGATTACTGAACTAATTTGTGATGCACCAAAGTTATGTATGTACAAGGTTTACCAAGCTGCTAGTTTGTAACCTGCCAGGCTTATTATTGATTAAGATTCTTCTTGGAAAAGATATAAAATTATAAACCTTTTAGTATTTGTATGTCGTAATAATACAAAATTTGTTCTTCCATCGACCCAATCTTCTTCCAACAGATGAACTTTATGATGTTGTTTGCTGTCTCAATCCTTGTCTCCTTCATTCTTCCCATTGCCCTACTTGTCTTCACCCAAACAGTGACTTTAACTGCTATATGCACTCTGCTATTTGCTATAAGAAATTCATTACTTTTTGTTTTCACCTTTGTCATTTTTTTTGGTATTTTTGCCATTATTTTACTTATAGAAATCCACAATTGGGTATTGGTCGCTATGAGCATAATATTATGTTATTGGACCGCTTTCATGATTTATTTTTCGTGCCTAGTGTTTATGGTTGTGAAAGATGAGCTATTTTTATACTTTTAACCATGCTGAACGTGGGGTTTATTTTGCTGATATTATAGTTGGGCAGACTGTTCCAATTATGCGTTTTTATTTGGTAAAGTTTAAAAGTGACAGAATAGAATGCTTAAAGATGATTTGAGGACTAATTCCAAAAAAATTTGTGCTAGTAACTCATTGCCATGCGTGCAATAAGAGGGACATGACACATTTTATTCCTATACCTATATGATAGTAACTACTTATAGTATTGACTTTTTCATTGCATGTGTGTCCTTGATGTCTATCTAAGCTTTACAGAATATATTGGTAAAAAATAAAAATAAACATGCTGTATTTAACATAAATTGTTGAAGATTTGAATTGTTCAACTGTTTTAATTTTTTTTCCTTCCTGGATCAATATCATTTAGGTTTTGGTATAGATTGATTATGCTCAAGTACCCATTTCTTTAGGTGATTATTTGAGATTGTTTTGGTAACCATCTCAGTAAATTGGCGGATGGAAAATATAACAATCAGATGGAACAACTTGCACTAACTTTTTCATTAGGATGTTTGGAGTTATTAGCATGCAGTGACATTCTGTTATTCTTGCTATCAGATTTTGCAACAAATGCGAAGTGATTCAGCTCTACTAACACAAGAACAAGGAGGTTCACCTATTAGGAATCCTTCAACTGCAGCTGAAGATGCACGGCTAGCATCTCTCATATCTCTTGATGGGATATTGAAACAACTCAAGGTTTTACCTTAGTTTGATCTCCAGTGTGATGACAACTTTGGTTTAATAATTCACTGGCTACTGTATACTGATTGTTTTTTCTGTATAGGATATCATTAGAGAAGCATGTGTAAACTCATTGAGCAGAAGTAAGAAGCGAGCTATGCTTGAATCTTTGGATGAGCTAACTGAACGAATGCCTTCTCTTCTTGATATCGATCATCCATGTGCGTAGAGTCAAATAACAGATGCTCGTTCCGTAGTAGAGGTACATTCGAAGTTTTGCATTCAATTGGTCGAAGACTGTTTTCTGAATCTCAGTTTTGTTACAGAATAATTGCTTGGTTGCAATAACAGAAGTTATGTTCAATGTGTTAAATCCCTCTGAAATGGTGAAATAATACCATTTTCCACGAAAAAATTGAATAGACTGAAAACTTAATCGGGCCAAAACTCGACCAGGTGAGGTTTTGAACTAATTCGACCCTTGAACTTGAACGTAACTTATTGTTTACTCAAAAAACTTGGAGCACTGGTGAGTTGATTGTGGACAAATAACCAAAATCAACAATGCTTAAGAATGTTCTGCACAAACAAGCATGCTTGTTGACCATGCGAGAAATATTTTACTGTGCTTGGGGATTTAGCTTTCAAGTGCAGATTATGGACAATAATTAGTGCAGTAAATGAGCTGCAATGTTTGCATGGATTACATGCCTTTTATCTGTTTCACACATCTTAGGAAATCTCTTGGCACGTTTTCACCCTGAAAATTTAGATTTAAAAAAACAGTATTTATAGATTGCTTAGAGGCTTATTTTCAATGTTTTAGGAGGATTAGAAGTTGATGGAGTTATCTATGTAAAGGGCTGTGTTATCCCAGGCGCAGGGGAGGCAAGGAGAATGGCTTAGGAGCCTAGCTTGCCTAGGCCTCGCTTAGCATCCTAGGCAGGGTTTTCTTTTGTAAACTTTATAGGAAATTTTGGAAGACTATATATACATCATTTCACAAGTCAATTTCACTAAAACAATGAACATAAAAGCATCCATAGTCATAATCCAATAACAAACATAAAAAACAATCACTTGATTCAAAGAAGCAGAATCGCAAATAAAAAAGTGCCACCCAAATAGATGGTAGTGAACACGTGGAACCACTTCACAACTGCATTCCAGAAACTACAGTTAACGCCAATGCAAAACTGGTCTGTGTGCTTTCTACAAACTATATAAATCCCATTTTAGCATTCTATCTTGACATCTATCTGAGCTAATAATGCATATATCTACGTTGGTGAAAGAGACTGCAGTAAACGTTGATGAAGCAGTCCAAGAACTTCCAGATGCCCATTTGGTATGTCAATGTCAATGGACGAGTTGGCCTGAGAGTAGTGACAGACTACCTTAGGAAAAGAGTGGAACATTGGTGGAACATGCATCGCAGACGGGAGGTTTGTACTTCTATGTCATATACCTTGATTATTCTTATCGCATTCAGTGATGTGATTGTTGGATTTCTGTTTATTATTTGTTATGTCTGTTGTGGTGTGTGTGCAAAGCATTGGGCATCCTGGTTGTGTTTGGGATGGCAAATTCTTAGAACATGGCAGGAGGAGCAGCTCCAACCCCTAAATAGGATGAGTTGCAGCCACATTCAGTGAAGGTGCTTACTGCATCATTAGTCCTCCTCCATTAGTTTTTTTTCTCTTCTTTTGTTGTTTATGCCCTTTTTAATCACTCATTTTTTATCTACTTTTGTTTCAAGATAAAATGTTGCATTATATGTTTTTTAGTTGGGGTTTTCAATTTCAGGAGCACTTGATGTGTGATTGTTTTCTTTGATATCTCTCATTTCTAAAGCAAGAGTTGTTTTCTTTTCTTTCTAATGGACAAATTTTGGTGCTTTTTGCATCTTTTACTGCATTTGTTGTTAAAATTGATACAATGTGGTTTTTCCCATTTTTTTATGGACTACCCATTTGGACATAATTAGCATTTTGGTAGGGTAGATGAATAGAGAGGGCTTTGTGAGTTTTTGTTCTTTTGCTATATGAAATCGTTTGGCTCCAAGAAGTTGCTAAATTGTGCTTGGTAACCATTCTGTACTGGAACTTGTTCTCTATCATTCATCGTGCAGTCAAATTGATACTTGTTTTGTAGGACTGTGGACAGTTCTCGACTCCTAAGCGCATTGAGATGTTCCCTTTCGATCCATGTAAACATCTTCTTGTTGCACTTGTGATATGTAATTTGGTTGAACGTGAATATTTTCTTGTCATAGGCTTCATATAAAACCTATTTTGATCATTTCAAAGTTGTTTTTTTTATTTTAGAATGCAAAATTCTTATTGAACTTGTTGCATCATTAAATCTTTCATGGATTTCTGCAGGTCATCAAGTATCCTCAAGACTGCCTAGAAAGATTATGGCAAGCAATAGATAGGTTGTACCCTAGCGGATTCGTTAGGAGACTAAAAAATGGAAACTCAAATTGGTTTTGTTTGAAAAGGTTAGTATTTTTGTCTCTTCAAAAGTTAGAAATCTTCTTAAAATGCTTACTAATAGTTGTTGTCACATAGAATACCTAATGGTAGGTTAAATGAATGCCCTTGTGTACCTAGAGGAAAAACAAACCAAAATCTGAGTGAGATCAAAATTTCATCGTTCTTCGGAAAGTAAAGAACAAAAGAAAGTTTCAGTAAAAACTGTAACAGGTCATCAGACGCTTGTGAGTTGTGAAAGTGAAGAGTAGATAAAAATTTTATTGATCAAAATTTCACAAATAGATAAACAGAGCTTATCATTTCATAGCTTATATGATAAGCTGACATGCCGTAAAAACTTATATCATGCCGTAAATTTTGTCTTGAATGCTGGCTTAAGTTGACAATTGTTATGTTTATCTACTCTGTATATACTGATGACACTTGTGAAAGTGAATGAAATGCTCTGTTTTGTATGTTTTGCTTGACCAATTTGTATATTTTGAATTTTGTATGTTAATCAGTTAATTCTAGAAAAATTCCATGTTTTGAGTTTTGTATGTTATCAGGAACAAGAACAAATGGTGCCAAGTGCCAACAAAAAATTCCACAAGTTCATGTTCCTGCTATCAGGTTCTTGCTTGCTGTATTTGTTCTTGTACCTGTATGTGTATTTGTTCTTGATGCTGTCAGGTGCTTGCTTGCTGTTCTTGTTCTTGTTTGCTTGTTGTATTTGTTCTTGTTCAATGTTACAGTCAACAATGCAAAGTTATACAAAGAAATTGATGATTGGTTTATATGCACCAAGATCATTTACTATGTCTATTTGTTAGACTTTCGACCTTTACAAGGGTGCTGCAGTGAATCTCATTGAAAAGATATCAAACAGAGAAGTGAATTGGGTGCTCCGTTATTTTGTTATAACAGTCTGTAAAGGAATTATGTGGCAGTCTGTAAAGACATTCCTGTTAGGTGCTCTGTTAGTCTGTAAAGACATTCTGTTAGGTGCTCTGTTAATTAGAGAATGTTCTATTAGATCCACTGTTAGTCAATGTTAATTCTGATTGCTATAAATAAGAGTTAGCAAAAGAAATGAGGGCATTCATTCAGTAAGAAAATCATTGTACAGTGAGCTTTGCTCCTAGGAGATTGGCAATCTCGAAATATGCCTGTTACATTTCATTTTTCTTCATTGTAATCTCACAATTCATTCTATACAAATTTCTTTTCTTTCTCAAGCCATCTTCAGTGACTATCAGATTCGTGTAGCTGAATTTCATCTTGATTGTGTCTTGCAAGTTATGTTGCTTCCAGGAATCACAACTCTGACAGAGTCATTCAGCCTTGAATTGCTTGGTCTCTTCATTTCCTGCAGAAATACCACCTTAAAAAGGTTAGTTCCTATCAAAGGCCACGAACTGGATTGTTGTCAAAACATACTTTCTATTTTATTTTTAATTTTTTTTTTTTGCATTCAGCATGGAAATTTAGATATTTAGTTTCATCCTGCTACAGGTTGTTTTCTTTCACATCTCATCCGCATTAGGTAGTCAAAACTAGAGGTAGCAATTAGAGGTTGTCCATCCTCTTAAGCCTGGTTTTGACGTCTCTTAAAGTTCTTGAATAAAGAACTTCATTTCCACCTCTCTTTCAATCTTCAATCCTAATCCTGAATTAGATTTTCATGTTGATTATTGAATTATTTAGTAAAGTTTTGTTGATTGACGATTATAAAGTTATCTTGTGAATGGCACCCTCCCAATTTGCTCCTATTGTAACATTTGTCAGCTGCAAAGCATGGTCAGACATCTCTGGATCAGCAGCTCCATCTTCAGCAAGAGCACTGTTGGCGAGGCAGTTTTCAATGGCATCAAGGCTGCAGGCAGGAGTAGAATAAGATAGGCATAATGGTGGGTTATGGTCTACAGACAGATATGGTCAATGTGGGCACCCAACAATTGGTAAGGAGGAATAATATTTTATACCCCAATTAAATCAGATCTTTTCACATTGCTTTTTCTATGCATTTTGGCACATTCCCAGCTTTCAATACCTGTTCTGAATGTGTTCAATATTTGGTTGATTGAACCCCACCTACAGGATCAGAAGAAAAGTTTATCCAGAACCTCTCTATGTCACTTGATCAAAGTTGTGGTAAGTTCCTTGTAATACGTTTCCCAGCTTTGGTTTAATACATATTGGTTATACATATTACTTCACTGAAATTTTACTGTTTTTTGCATCTTCAGCACTTTTTTTCCGTTGTTTGCGATTGTTCATCTGCTTTAGCTTCAATGCGGTTTCGTTATTCAGTTCATGTAGTCCTTTGAACTTGATAGAGTTGACATATTGAGATGGGTTTTTGGTTTATCTTTTTATATTCTATTTTGATGATTTTTACACTCTTTGGGATTTGGCACTTGTAATGAATTGAACAGGTGATCCTTGTTTCTTTTCAGCTCAAGTGGTTGTTTCATACTGGGAAGATGGTGTTCTCATTGATTGGAAGCTGGGAAGGTTGTCTGATTACCAAGATTCAGAGAATGGTAAATTTTCCAAAGAGCTGCCAGTGTTTTCATTCATCATCAGCTTTGGTTTATTAGCAATCTTTATAGGTCACGTTTGTCTGTCATTGAGTACTGACTAATTTTTATACTGCAGGGCTCTGAAGGTCTGAGCCAGTACGGGCAGCAGTATGTTGGACAGGAGAATGCGCATACATTGCTTGTTTCTGGGGTGCAAAGTGTGTCGTTGTATCAACCATCACCGGTGCCATATACAAGCAACTACCAGGTGCTGCATTCTCATCATTTTCAGTATATTGAACAAGCAACTACCGAAAGAAATGGGGCATGTTCCTAAGGGTATTGTGTATGGTAAGCCTAAGAATCAAGGTATTACCCAACTGAAGTTCCAGAGGAATAAGAGATCAGTTGCTGAGGAAGGCTTGGGTTCTTCATGGGTATGCTTCTTGGGGCATTGGATAGTCCTCTGATGCAAGAACAAATGACTGCAAAAAAACAATTTGTTCATGAAGCCAAGCAAATGGGAAGAAGGAGCTATAGCTCTGCTAAGACATTTGCAGTGATGGGTTTGATATTTTCAGCTTGAATGTGCAGTAGAGAAGGTATGAGAGAAATCAATTTGCATCAATGTATTTTCTTACATTATAACTAGGTGGATTTGTATTGTTGGAAAAAACAAAGAGAAATTCTTTTGTTTTAGATGCGAGCGAAACATGATATAACAAGGTTCCATTTGTTCAGGTTAATCATGTTATTGTACATTAGTGTTATTTGTTTAGATGTTTTTGTTTGGCGTCAAGACTTGACAAGTTTTTTTTTACGGTTGATTTTGTATTTATGTAGCATATAGTTTGTGGAATCTTATTCATGCCGGAGGCATGACACAAACCTTAGTAAGGACTGATTTTGCAGGTGCCACGGCTGTGATTTTGCTGCAGCGGCAAAAAAAAATATAAATTTTTTTTTCGATTATATTAATTTGCAACGGTTTCAAACCGTTGCAACAAACCAGATTTCTTTTTTTTTTAATTTTTTTTTAACTGCCAACGGTCTACAACCGTGGTTGCATCTTGCCACGGCTAGAAACCGTGGGCTTTCTTTATTAGTTGCCACGACTTAAAACCATGGCCATGAATTGACACGGCTAAAAACCGTTGCTATGACGTTTGCCACGGTTTATTTCTCACTGTTTAGCCACGGCTTAAAACCGTTGCTACCTTGTTAGCCACGGTTTAAAATCGTTGCTATTATCCATACCTTATCACGACTTAAAACCGTGGCTATTGTTGCCACGGCTCAAAACCGTTGCTATTGTTCTTGCAACGGTTTAAAACCGTGGCTAAATGCTGAAAATGACCACCCCTGCTCAAGCATAAAACCGTTGCTACAATGTTTAGCAACGGTTTATAGCCGTTAAAAGGAATTTCGCGACGCCTCTGTAGCCCACGGCTCTTAGCCGTGGCAATGGGTTACCCCCACGGTTTAGAACCGTTGCTAATGGGGATTTTTGGTGTAGTGTAATTTTAATCATACTATTGTCAATAGGTATGGGTTACTTTAATATTCTTTATAGTCAAGAGTTCTTCAATATTCCTCTTTCCAAAATGCATTGCCTCAATGCAAGGCGGTTGTTGGGTGAACTAAGGCTTGTAAACCTTATGAAGAGCTGACAAGGCTTATGCCTCAGATAAGTGAAGCGTACGATTTGAAACATAAGTTTTGAGGCAGAATGAAGCTCATGCCCTTGCCCAAAAAATAGGTTTCCATGCATGCTTGAACTCTAAACTTATGATTATTTGGTGTGTTTTCCTATTTTTCTATGATTTATGAGTAATGACTACTATTTACTACATGTTTTAAGAGCTTTAGAGATAGAGATACTAAGATTTGTTTAGTTATGGCTAGTGATTGTGTTACGACTTTGTAGTTATACATGAATATGTTATATACATATATGTATCTTTTTATACTTATTTTATTTGACTTATCATGACAACTCAACATAGGGGATAAAAGTGCCAATATACAATTGCATCTTTAATAACTTGGGTTCAAAATTTAATCCGATGTGCTTAAGAAACAAAATTTAGGTATAATAAAATTTTGAAAAACACAAACATATTTTATATATTTATTTGAGATTCTATGCTTTTAATGTTTTGCATGTTAGAATCTATGGAAAATAATTATTTGAACATTCTTCAACACAATTCTAAGAACAATTCTTGGATGAACATCATATTAGAACATTCTTCAACACAATTCTAAGAAAAATTCTTTATTTCTATTTGTTTTCTTAAAATAATTCTTGGATGAACACCTCGTTATACTAGCAGTAACCTAGTATCGACACCGTTCTCTTGAACTGTTCAAAGAATTATTTTCAAATGATTATTGTTATTCTTGTCTATTTTTATCAGTGTGTTTTACTATTTCTGTATATTCTTTCTCCTGTGTTCAACTATCTGTTCTAGACTGTAAGTTTAGTTTGCTTTTTGAAACCTAGTAGTCCTGGGTGCAAAATTGGTATCAGATGAACTGAAACTGATTGGAAAGATGAAGGTAGTGTCAATAAAAGCATATCTTTATTTCTATTTGTTTTCTCAAAGCAATTCTAAGAACAATTCTTGGATGAACACCTCGTTATACTAGCGGTAACCTAGTATCGACATTGTTCTCTTGAACTGTTCAAAGAATTATCTTCAAATGATTATTGTTATTCTTGTCTATTTTTATCTGTGTGTTTTACTATTTCTGTATGTTATTTCTCTTGTGTTCAACTATCTGTTCTAGACTGTAAGTTTAGTTTGCTTTCTGAAACCTAGTAGTCTTGGGTGCAAAATTAGTATCAGATGAACTGAAACTGATTGGAAAGATGAAGGTAGTGTCAATAAAAGCATATCTTTATTTCTATTTGTTTTCTCAAAACAGTTCTAAGAACAGTTCTTGGATGAACACCTCGTTATACTAGCGGTAACCTAGTATCGGAACCGTTCTCTTGAACTGTTCAAATAATTATCTTCAAATGATTATTGTTATTCTTGTCTATTTTTATCTGTGTGTTTTACTATTTCTGTATGTTATTTCTCCTGTATTTTACCGTTCTCTTAGATAGAAATGGGTAGTACTCTCGGCAATCTCTCCACCAATGATGTCACTACATCTACAAATGATGACAGTGAAGTTAAAAAGACCATACTGTTCAATGTTCATGGTTTAGCAGTTGGACCTGGTGCTAGAAATTTCAATAAACACATTGGAAAGCTTGTTGAAACCCTTGTGCCCATCAAATTTAAGGGTTGGCACCATGTTACTGACAACTATAAAGAGGATGTGTGGAATGGCCTCAAGGTTAGATTTTACATCATTGATTTTCATAATGTCTTATTTTATTGTCAACTTATATCTCAATGGCTTATTTGCAGCGTGAATACGACATCCCAAATTATGTGAAAAGGAGTGTGCATTTGAAAATGCCTGAATATTTTAGAAGGTTCAAGACAGATCTTAGGAAGGATTATTTGGATAAGTATCCTACCATTGAGGAACAAGAAAAGCATGTTCCAAATGGTGTAAGAGAGGAGGATTGGAAGGAGTTTGTTCGCTATGAGAGCACCCCTGAAGCGAAGGCAATTAGAGCCCAAAATGCAAAAAACAAAAAGGCTTCAAAGTATGTATGGGGGGTGGCCAAAAGAGTGCTGCAGATGTAGAGTATGAAATGGTAATTGAGTTTCTAGCTACTAGTACAATAATAACCATTTAATTATATAAACTGAGACTAATATTTCAAGTATATAGGTTGAGAAGAACCCTGATGGGGAACCAGTCACACGCACTGATATATGGATTGCTTGTCACACGGGAATGGATGGAAAACCCACGCATGGTGTTGAACTATATATGGTATGTGCCCAATGATGTCTTTTATACACAATTCTTAATTTACTTTGTAGTTGTTTGAATATTATTTGTGTCCTGATTTATTTTATTTTTTCATTCTTTTGAAGGAACAAGTTAAAGCAAAAAAGGCCGCCTTGCAAGAATCTTCAACCCAGGGTACCACTGACCTCACTATTGATAATGATCCTCTAAGCCAAGTGTTTGGCCAAGAAGAAAGGGGACGTGTTCATTGTGTTGGAACCACCGTCTCTAAAAGGAAGTATGATGCTACACTTCCCGCTCGTTCATTGCTTTTGGATAAAACATTGGAAGTAAAAAAATTTAGCGAAAAATATGATAGATTGAAAGAAAATGTTAGATGGATACAAGAAAGACTTGAAAATGGAACTTACGTGAGACCATCAACAAGTGAGGGAACAGAAGGAGGGACACAAAGAACTAAAGATACACCTTCATCCCGTGCACAATCGACAAGGCAACCAGAAAATCCATTACCTCCATCTCCATTACCACCATCTTCTCAAGGTGTTGCGAGGTTTTCTTCTCCAATCAATCCCGTTCCTTCAGTGTCAAGGACTTACAAAGTTTGTGATTGGCATAAGAATGTCAATGCGATAGCAATAGAGGTTGTAGATCCTATCCATCGATTCTCTTGCGATTGCCATGGATCATTGAACCCTGCAATAGAGATCAGACTTTCCTTATGCTTCAAATATAGGACTGAGGTGAAACTTTACAAGAGTGATCCAAAAGGAGACATGATGGGGGATTTGGACGTTGGTGATTTCTTCGTATGGTGTAAAAATCATGTGGAACTTGATGATTGATAGTTACAACTATGTTGGAAGCAATGTAATGGTGGCAGCAAAATAGGAGCTAAGTAAAATACACTACGGGCGCGTGATTGTTCATTTTAAGGTAACTAGCTTAAGCTTAAGTGCAAATATCTATAGACTTAAATTATGTTTGGGAACATTTTTCCATTCTAAATCAACTACTTTGTTGTAAATTTTGCAAGCTTTTTATGAAGGTTATTGCATTTTGCATCTTTTTATTTATCTTATATGCAGTTAATGAGAAAATAATACAAAGTTTATTTGCATTGTTCTAAGATATGTGTATGTTTATATTTTGGGTATACAATCAAAAACTTTTAAGCATGTCATTCTTTGTTGAGCAGGATTGTTGGAAAGGTTGCAGTTACTGGAAAACACCAATGGATCTTTGTTGATAGTCCTTCTCATTCTTGGTTATCATCAGAGGTAAAGATTGCTCTATTTAATGGATGCAATTTGAGCCGATGTTTGTTTTAACTTTTAATTATTAATTATCTTTGGTTGTTTGTTTTGGTGATTCATAGTGTTGTGATGGATGGAAAGCTCAATTTTTAGCTGGGATCAAGGTATGATTGTTTATATTACTATGGAAACTGAGTAATGGTATATTGAGTATGACATAGTTCGACACAAATATGCATAAACATGCATTTGTGTGTGTATATGGTAGTAACACTCTGAAGCAAGAGCTGCAAGATAGACAAGGAGGTCCTTCTTGTCATTAAAGCATCATTTTTAGCATCTTGCAGTGCATATGTAACCTGCATGCATTTGGGACTTTATACCAATATTAGGATATAGATACCAATAGCCATGTGATTAGCGCTCAAGCAGAGCATGTCTTTCAAATTTTTAATAGCTAAGAAAGGGGTGATAAATGTCTTGATAATTTAGATATTTGTAAATTGAGCTTCAAACATGATCACCTTTGCTTAGCTGACTAGTTCAGTCTTCTTTAGATGGAACATAAATGTAAGTAGTGTCATCCAGGTCATAGATCATCAATGTGTGACCAAATGCATACCAAGGGACACCTAGTCACCTAGCACCATAGGGGTTGAGCCTAAGGTGCTGCCTTGTCTTGCTTATCGCCTTGTGTCTTGAGAGTTCTCTAAGGTTTTGATAATCTAGATAGGTTACTGTACTGGATGGGCAATGGATCCTAAACATCATTACTAACTAATATGTGTATTATATTTTTTAGTATGAATTGCCAACGTATTATTTGCTCTCTTTCTGTTCAAATACAATGTTAACATAGGCAATATTTTTTCTTTGTTATGTAGACAGTTGCTCTTGTAGTTGTTGTTCCACATGGAGTTGTACAACTTGGATCTTTAAATACAGTAAGAGCTCTGAAATTGTGATCTAATTCAGTTTCATTGGTGATTTTATATATGTTGTCAGTATTTATTGTCTTGCCGCAGCTATTTTGTTATGGGGTTTTCACATCTCCTCTTCATATCTGCTGTGGTAGCCTGGACCATAATAGCCTTTGCAACCTAGGGACCTTTTTTTAAAGAAAAGATTATTAATTGACTCAAAACACTGTGAGCTTATTGGTTTTCTCTCTGAACCTGCCATACCTCCTCAAACATCATAAAATGACAAGAAATTGCACTAAAACATACAATACCGTATATCATCTAATAGGTTTAGTTACAAATTTGAGTGCTTATTGTAATTGCATATTGTTTTATTTCAAGCTTAGAATTGATTTTTAAGTTGTAATTGGTTTTTAGCAGTTTATTGGAACAATTGTTAATGTATAATGAAAGTATAATAATTACAATTTTGAGTGCTTATAGTTTTGTTTCAAGTTTAGAAATTTTTTAAGTTGTAATCGAATTTAGCAGTTCATTAGAACAATTTTTAATGTATAAAGATAATATAGTATGAAAATAATCAAGACATGTGAACATTTTTTAAATTCTTTGTTTCAACCTTTTACCAGCAAGTGAAGGTGTGCCCCTACTTTGTCCACCTTTTTTGTTTCTTCTTTATTCTTGGCATTAAGCACTGTAATATGATTGTTGCAGTTATCTACCGCTGGTGGTAGACTTGTCATCTCAAGTGATGGTGTTCAGGATGCTTTGTCTTCAGAAGCAGTTCTTAACTGCTGCAGAGGGATGCCTCCAGATGTTGTCGCTGTTCAAATTGTTAAAGTACAACTCCTCGTATAATTTCTGTATCTTCTGATTTTCTTATAGCATCACACCTTTTTTTTGCTTAACCTGAAGCTGTGGGATTCAAGGGACTTCGAGATGATACAACTTCAGATCCTTCATAATCTTATCTGATCTCTCCTTATTTATATTTTTTAGATGCAAGAAACAGTAGTGATAGTGACTAGCCAAATGACCAGTGCAACGTCACCATGATCGGGCAGTGATCTTGCCACTAACAGATGTTACAGCTCACCAAATTCTGATTTCTGGCAGCTAATCTGTCATCCGTTCCACAAGATTCTGTTTTGACAATTACATACGGAGATTGATGTACATGTAAACATAAGTGGTCACCCCTTATCTTGCTAAGATGATTTTCGAAACCCTCCTCACAACACTAACCAAATTCAGAAATTAACATCACCAGAACCAATAAACAAGCACAAATTTGAGAAGCAATAGAAACGACATACAAAACATGCAGTACAATACAGAAATTCTCTAAACTATACTAGAGATCGACACAGCCCCAACATTATTACAATTCATGCATACAATTATCACTGAGCAATGCATGAAGTAGGAGCAAAGAAAAAAAAAATTAGAGATAAGTTATACCTTGATGGACTTATGACTTGAAACACTAACAGTTTAGCAAAGAAAAAAATTGAACCTGACATAGTGTTCAAACTTAAGACACTAGTAAACAGGAAGAGGAGTGTGTTATGATTAAAAAAAATTGCTCATAATTTATAAGAAGAAGAAATGGGAGATTGAGAATACTTCTCCAAAGTTTGTAACATGGAATGAAAAACATGAGTAAGGTTTTGGGATGGTTAACCATATGAAACAAATGATGAGCATCTAAACTCATAAGTAAATAATGAGCCTAAAATTTTATTTTTAGGACCTTGGTGAAATCAACAATGAGCTAAAAACAGTCCCAACTTCACGGTGTTCTTCAAAACAACCCAAATTCAATGACAAACACCCTAACTAATTAAAAGAGATGAACAAGAGTATGGGCAAAATCTTCAAAATTCCCAAATCTGATGAAGAATAGAGCATGAGCTCTACAGGGGAAACAAAACACATGTTTGATTTGTTACAAAATTATTGACAGGATTCCATCAAAATCGAACCAAATGAATTATGAAGCATTAAAATGAAGAATATGAAATCGAATTTTTATTTTTTTTTGCTAAAACACAGAAATGAAGAATGCACACCACAAATCTAAAACCCAATTTGTTCAAAATTCATAAATCCATCAAAATATTGTCTCAACACAGAAATGAAGAATATGAAATCGAAATTTTTTTTGCTCGATCTAGGGCAACTCAATATCAAAGCAAAGAAACCCTAGATCTAGTAGAAACCGTAGATGTAAAAATCCCCAACAAGAAATCACACCCAAAGAGAGAGAGAATGAGAGGGAAAATAAACTAAAACAAAGGTAGAAGCTTTACCATTTGGGAGAGGGTATTCGTCTTCGTCTTCTCAGGGACTGTCGAGCTTCGTATGGGGAGAGGGATGGACTGTCGAGCTTCGTATGGGGAGAGGGATGAACTGTCGGTCTTCGTTGGAGGAGAGGGAGGGCTTCCTCGGTCTTCGTTGAGGGAAAGGGAGTTGCTTTCTTCTCTCTTCTCTGTTTGTGTTGCTGTCTCTGTCAAGATGGAAATGGGGAAAGGGAAAGGTTCCCTCCTTTTCTCCCCCAAAATTTCGATTCCCTCCGTTTTTTTTTTTTTTTTTTTTTGAAACGAGGCAGGAGCACGTGCGAGGGAGCATCCCTCACTGTTTTCCTCGACATTTAGACAAACTCAAAAAGATGTTACTAATTATTAACTTAAGTTACTATTAATAATTTTAATAAATATATTATTTATATAAATAACTAAATCCCTTTTACTATTCATTTCTTTTTTTTTCTCAAAGAAAATTCACTGCAGAACCTAAAAACCCTTCGATCGATCTGAGTTTCCAACTCTCGATCTCCAACTAAACTTTCTCTCTCTCCATCGATCGATCTCGATCTCAAACTTTTTTCTTACTCTATCGATCAATCACAAACTTCTGTCTCACTCTTTCGATCTCTCCCCCTCTTTCAATTTTCAGCAAATTGAAGTCAATAACTCTTTCGATCTCTCCAAATCTTTTTCAGTCTTGTTGATTTTGTTAACTTGTGTTTGTGTTGTATCCCAATGAACATCTAATAAATTCTTTTCACATTTTGATGAATTTCACTAACAAATTTATCGATTTTCTTAGCAGAGTTCACTCGATCACTTTTGAAAGACCTGGGTGATGGTCGATCTCCAACAATTGCCATAGATCACTTCAGAAATTACCACCACAAATTCTAACGGAACATGGTGAGAATTCTTCGATCATCATTGATTACCGACACTGCGTTATGAAGGAAAGATTAATTTTTTTTTGTTACAAGTTTGATTTGTGAATTAGGGTTTTCAGGTAGAATTTGAAGTGTTTGATGAAATGCTAGAAACTTTTAGGGGATTTTGGTTTAAATGTTTGTAAGAATTTGATGTGTTAGCTAATATAATGCGAGATATTATGCTTTGGATTTCAGCTGTTGCAGCCAAGAGCGGATCCAAGATTGCAGACAAAGGGGGGCAAAACAGTTATGGATAATTTAATTTTTAAAATAAATACATAAATATGATTAAAATAGAGTTTTAAAAGTATTACATGAGAAACATATATAATGAGTCAATGTAGATGCACAATAAATTTAGGTAAAAGCTTCAAGGATCAAATACCCACTTTGTCAAAGCCTAAACAAATTAAATTAAATTAAAAATCAAATATGAAGTTCTCCTGTATAAAGAAATATGATAAATCAGATGCTTATACAAACATGAAATACCGCACCTAAACTTGAACAAATATGAAACCCACTCAAAATTTAAACAACTAAACAAATACATACCAATCTAAACATCAAGGTGATTCAACAAATACCCCCAACCTAAACATGAAGGCGATTAACAAAGTATGATTTTTTTTTATCTCTCTTTTTCATTAGAAAAAAACTTTGATTTATGAGCAATTGCAATAAAATAACCTCCTTCTCCTCGGATAAACGAAACGAATTTACGTCCTGAATTTTTTCTCTATCTCTTTGATTGATTAGAATAAACCTTTGAACAAATTTAATAAAATGAAGTTTTTTTATCTTTTTATTAAATACCCAAACTGATATTTCTCTCTTCAAAACCCACTTTAGCTCTTTTTTCATCTCATATCTCTCTCTTTTCATTGAGTTCCTAAAAGACAAGAGGAGAGAAACTCTTTTCAGGAAAGCTTTTCATTGAAAATCGACAAGAGGAGAGAAACTCTTCTCTGAGAAAATCAGAAACTCGGAAAACTCAGAGGAACCAGACAAGAAGAGAGAAACTCTGAGGAACTAGACAAGAGGAGAGAAACTCGGACAAGAGGGGCAACATAAAAATTTTAAGGGGGGCAAGATTAAAATTTTATATAATTTCATTGATTTTTTTTAAATTTTAAATTTTTTAAATTGACCCCTTACCAAGCTATAGATCCGCCACTGATTGCAGCTTTGATTTGCCCAGTGGTGGGAAGGAGATATTGTCACTTAATAGAGAAAAGAGAATCCAAGCAAAGGTAATTATTAGGTAATTTTATTATTTTATTTTGAGGTGGAATCCGTTTGAAATTGCATTTTCATAGTTAATTTGATTTGGTATGAAATTGTATATTATTCTGAGCTTAAGTTCATTTTGATCGAGCTAACAGTTTCACATGGAAAGAGACAACATCAGAAGAGGAAGAGGATGACTTCTAGAAAGAGCGTCGTCTCGCAATGATCCTGATGAACTAGGTACAGAAACTAGTTTATTGTTGTAATCCAACTGTAAATCGATTGATAGTAACTACAGTGTTGTTTTTCATAGGGTTTGTAAATTGTAAGTCTGGTGGATCAATGAGGAAATCACCACCTCCACTGGAGGTTTAGTGGAATGAAATCAGTTTATTTTAGCAAATCAACACTGTAAAATGTTAGAAATTTAGAGAGAATCAAACAAGTTTTACCTTGAGTGATTTTGGTCACGTATGTTATCTCGTTTCACCATTTCTACAGTTTTAGCTGTTGTGCCTCAATTTGGTTGTTCAACCAAAATCACAGTGAATCGTGACCTAATTTGTGTTTTATTTGGTATGTTTTCTCGTAGAATTTGATGAATGCAGAGAAGAGCATGAGATGACATTTTTGTTGATCCATTTGATGGATTTGGAGGCCTTTATCTCATGTTTCACATTAAGAACCCTAGAAAGGTCAATCTCTTTGTTTTTCAATTTTATTTAGGGTCTATGGCATCTCTTTGATTGATATAGAAATGTCTTACAATTGGTTTTGATTAGGTTTTGATATGAAAGTTAGGTATAGTGTGATTGTTTTATGATGGATTGGTGGATTGAAAGTAGCTATGAAATTGCATAGCTAATTTTATTTCAGCTACTCATTTCTAAATTCTTCTCCTCACTGATCTCTTCCTCTTATGTTCTTTCATACTCTCTCACCCATTATACTTCTCCTACTTCATCTTATTCTCTCCATACCTTCTTAGAATTTTCTCATTCCTTTCTCTCCTTTTCATCACCAGTTCTCTTCTTCTATTAGTTCTCCTCACAGTCTCTCAGAGTATACTTGTTCATGAGACTGCCTATCTACCGCACTTGGAACCCGAGGTGGGTTTTCTCCTTAGTTCATATAACAAGGTTTTCAATACATTTTCTTCAAGCTTTGATGATGGAACTCATGAGGAGTTTCGTCTCTTTGAAGACCTTGAAGAATGCATTGAGGTGCTTGAAAACTCATGAGGATCTACCCAAACAAGTTGAACTCAATGTAAGAATACAAGTATGTAGTAGACTCATTAATTCCCAAATCCTAAGTCACATATATCCATGTAGATTCCATAGGTTTACCTATCCTCCTCACACTAGCAAATTTTCTTGTCATTTCTATTTTCTGCTGTGTAGAATTGCGGAAATTCTCTTATCATTTCTCAATTTTATTTTTAGTTGCTAGTGTTGAGTGATTTCGTTGTTTCTTATCAGTTTTTTATAATGTATATGTTGTGTTTTGGCATCTCAAATGAAATTATGGTAGTTTGAGTTTGTTTGGAATAAAGTAAATTCCCTCTTACCCAATCTAGTTCATTAGCTCTAGCTCTGACCTCTCTTTTGCCTTCTTTAGCAATTTCTTCATCAACTCTAAAGCACCTTTTGTCTCTTCGACCACCCCATTTTCACAATCCAATAATTTGTTGTTTGGTGGATTTGGGCTCAAGATGGGTCTGTTATGTATTTTCAATGATCTTTATGGAAGTTATTTGTGAATGCCATGGTGTGTATACTAATGAAGTATTTGCAGGAAAATTAGACCATGCCCCCCTACAAATTCAGGTTGCATATCAACGAATCCAAAGTCTTCGTCCTCGGCTTTCCTCTTGATGATTCCTGGAAATACACAAAATGTAGTTCAGGTGATTGACCATAGAATGACAAATGATTCAAATAGTTAATTTTTTGTGGTGTTCAGCCTTGTTGGAAGTGGCGTTCAGCCTTGGTTGAAGTGGCGTTCAACACTTCATTTCCCTTCAGCATTTAACATTTTTCAAATTTCCTTAGTTGATAGCGTTGCCAGAGTATCCAACACCTTCCTATGCTTCAATCTTTGCAAATATCGCGTTGCGAGAATCTGAAAAGCCTTTCAAAGTGGGTGCAGCGAATCACAACGCTTCAGTCTTTAGAGATTATAGATTGCAATCGTGATGTACACAGACGATGCAAAAAGGACAAGGGGGAGGACTGGCACATCATCTTCCACATTCTTATCCTTGATATCGACGATCTGAAGAAGAATCAACATCTACATCAACGGGGGCATGATGCGCTAAATTTTTGTCTTTGTGAAGTAGGTAAATTGCTGGGTTGTTGACAGTGATGGAGCCAGGATTTTCGTTGAATGGGGGCAGAGTGATGAATCATATTTAACTAATGATAATGTAATAATTAAGTACTTTAATATATTTTTTGTTAAATTTTGAACAATACATAAAAACTATACAAAACACCAATTGCTAAACAAAACTCCATGTAATCCATGGGTGAGGAAAATTGATCAAACAATGTACTTTATAGGTGAACAAGAGATAAATATATAGAGGATGGCGACACACTTGCCTTTAAAATATATATAACAAGGAGAGAACTCGGCATCGTGCAATTCTATCGATCTGGTCCATTCATGTGGTGTATAAAGTTAAGGGCAAAAAATACTAATGGGTCATTTATTCAGAGTAATCCTATGAATAAAATACTAAACTAGATCTTGATATACAAATTCATCTCGAGAAAATACTTAAAAAACGTTATTCTTCTTCAAAGCAGACAAAAGAGGTTGAGGTGATGGTGGAAAAGGAAAATAAATCAAACAGAGAGAGAAGTGGAAGCGGAACGGTTGTTGTTCTCGTAGTAAACATTTTTTTTACCCATAACCCTCCCCACCCCATGCCGTCGACCAAGTTCGAACCCGTGACGTGTGATTCCATGCGCTATACTTATATTAACTCAGTTAGTACATTTTTTCCAGTAAACAAATAGAGAGTAAAGAAAAGAAGAAAGGGATGAACGGGGATGTCAGCTTCGCTGAGAATAGTGGAAGAGAAGAAGGGGTGGGGTGGGATGGCGTCGTGGATTGCAAGTTAGGCAAATCGAGAAAAAAAAACAATTTTTTTTCAAAAGTCAGTGGGGGCAAGTGCCCCCACTTGACCCCACGTAAATTCGTCCCTGGTTGTTGAGTTGATTGTCACGAACTAAGTTGATTTATGTTGGTGTTTTTTATGATTTCATTAAGAATCTCACATTCCAATATAAGTCATCACTTACATGGGTTGTACCTATTCTTAGTGGTTTCATCTGTTCTTATGTTACCAGTTGATAATTGTTTTCAACTGTCATGGATCTATAACTTCTAACTGAAGTTGTGATAGAGAAGTTTAATTGCATGTTTAGATTAACTTTAGAATCTAACTTGAAAAAAATTGAGAAGTTATTTATTTGCATGTTTAGAATAATTGAGAAGTTGTGAAGGTTATGTCCTACTTATGTGTTCTAAAGTATATTTTTTGAGTTAATTTGCATGTTTCTCATTGTTTTCTTATGAATGTTACAGGACGAAATCAATAAAGAGCAAGTAAAGATAAAGGACATGAGAGGGAATGGAACAAACTTTTCGCCTCTGATGTTTGTTGCACGGCTAGGTGATACTGAGGCCTTGAAAATGCCGATCAAGTTACCTGATATAGGAATTAATGACCAAGATGACAAAGGATTCACAACAGCAGTAATGGTTATAGCCATGGAGGGACATGTAGAAGCTTTTCACTTGCTTGTTTATGCAGAGGCTGATGTAAAGTTGTGTAACAAATTGGGTGAGACAACAATTGGTTTATCAGAACTTAACCAGAAGCGTGACCCTTTTGAAAAGGTTTTGCTTGAGTTTAACCTTGAAAAGGGAAACAATGGGACTGGAGGATTCCATGTTCTGCATTGTGCAGCTCGCCATGGGGACTTCGTTGTTGTTCGCTTATTAGCAAGTAGGGGTTATGATGTCAAAATTCATGATGGAAATGATTATACACCGCTGATGTTAGCAGCTAGGGAGGGTCATGGAAGCATGTGCGAGTTCCTTATCTCAAAGAGAGCCAGATGTGACATCAAGACTGCCAAAGGTGAGACTGTTTTATTGCTTGCTAGGATGAACACGATCTTAGGAAGCAAAATAGTAAAGCATGTGATCCAGGTTGAGCTCGCTCAGGTATTTGTTTTAAATGGAACTAGTGTGAAAAAACATACTAAAGGAGGGAAGGGAAAGACACCGAAAGGTAATGAGAATGGTCGGTGCGGTAGGATTTGCGGTGGGGTAAATCAAGTAGAAGGAACGTAATTTGTAAGGAGGCAGAAGTAAGCCCAAGTGCAACATTTGAAAGGAACCGACGGAGAAAGGGAGATGCTTATGAACCAGAGGTGTTTCGTATCGTAACTACTAAAAACATAGAGTTTCACTTTGTGTGTGAAGGTGGGATTGAAGCAGTTGAAATGTGGGTGAGGGGGATTAAGCTCGTGACTAGAGACACTATATTTGGTAACAACGACTGAAGTTATAAGAAATGCACTTGAGAGGATTGTGCTTTGGCATAGTGGGTGTTTGTACAGAAGGTTTAGACAAGTTCTTCATCTCGAAGTGCTTCGAACATATCACTAGATTTGTTTCTCTACTGTAGATTTTGGTTTGTCGAGAGAAAAGTAATGAAAATTTCGGTATTGCTTTACAAATTTTCTATAACAGAAGTTATAAACAGTGACGACGTATAGCAGTTAATTGAAGACACAAAAAAACAATTATCAAGGGTTAGTGGTATTTTAAAAAAATTAAATAAAAAATAAAAAAAATTAAAATAATAAAAAATAAAATTTGTAACATGTGGAGATGTTGCTAATATTATTTGAACATTAAAACATACTACAATGTGATACAAAAAATTTGTAACACATGGAGATGTTATGAAATTTGAAGGTTGTAACACATTGATGTGTTACTAATATTTGTAATGCCATGATCTGTAAGATTTTTTGGTGTTACAAAATTTTTTAGTAACACAATTAGTGTGTTACAAATTGCTATTTTATGGTGTGGTGGTGGTAGACGCATTGTCTACCTATAACCTCATCTTGGGGAGGCTCTGGTTTCACTAGATGGAGGCAGTGGTCTCCACCCTTCATTAGTGTGTCAAGTATACCGCCAATCACTCAGAGGGAATAATTCACGGAGACCAACAAACGGCACGGGGTGGCCACTATGTCACACTAAAGCAGATAAATTGTTCTCAGATATAACTTGAGCCTGCCAAACAAGTTAATCAGATGTCAGACGCAGAAACTGAGGAGGAGTCGTTCCTTTCAGATGGGGACAAAAACCCAGCAACAATGGCTCAACTTAGCGATAGAGGACAGTCCAACATTACAGGTGTGGTTCACCCTCTAGCCCAACGGAACGTCTGGCCAAGCGAAGTAATCATCGCAAAGAGGAGCACAATCCCACAACTGTTAGCCAGTGCGGGAAGACCCTCTCACGCAAGGTTTACTCTTTAGTAACCTCAACGGCGTCAACGAAGCTTGAAAATTCGCCGAATGTACTTACGATCCAAACAAGGGCCATGCAAATTTACTTCAGGGTCGGGTCAGCCTCTCTCCGCCAAGAGTCAACATTTGCCCAGATGGCAGGTACAAAAGATTACAAACTACAAGCATCCAAATCTGATGCGATGTACAGTAAAGATTCACTTAAACAATTGACTTCAGAATATGACTTGGAAGTGACAGGAAAGGTACCCAAGGTAGACTTCAGAAGATTCAATAGGAATCTCGCTCTGCGATTTCTTCGGAGAAGATGATTTACGAGCAAAAGCAAATGGACACAAATTATTATGAAATAGCGTACTCAATTCAATACTCCATCAGACCCACCTCGCAAGGATGGCCTGAGGTGGTACAAAATCAGCAATCTGATGCCTCGTGACATGCTGACCAAACTACAACCAACTCACACGCTCGATCCGGCCAATCAGCCGAGCCTGGGACAAGAATCACGCTGAAACAGATTGAATGAACCCACCCGTTGAGGGATGAAAGGGGCGTCTACGAGTAAATGGCCCACTCCAACAGGCCATGTCCAACTGCACTTCGCCCCGAAACTCCGAGTTCCAGTGCAGCGCAACGTGTCAAGACTAGTTAAGGAGGGCGGAAAGCAACCTCTCCAAAGTTGGTTGCTGGTGTTATATTAGAAATTATGAAGTTTGGAGCGCCGATGGTGTACCAACACATAAAAGACAAACTCGTCCCTTCAGAGGAAGTTTGTACTTCTTTTTTGTAATACTAGAAGAAATTACAAGGTCTCAATGAACCAATTGGGTGCTCACCCAGAGTGGGTGACCACACATAATAGCAGGTCTTATCAATGTCAAAACATTCAGAGACTCAAAGAACAGAAACGCTCTATAAGCCTTTGGAAACCCCAAAGTATATTCTTTGAGTAAAGGCAATTGAAGAGTGCACTCTACAGAAGATATATCCTATAACGGTGAAAAGCACCATTATATAGATGTAGTGGCTCACCAAATGGGTGCATCAACATTAACTACCAGCATTGAATACCGTATGGAAAACGAGGAGGCGACAGTTCCCATGAAAACCGCACAGGTCCATATTCAATTAAATAATTATGCTGCACGCAACCCCATTAATCGTGGAGAGTAATTGATACTCTACCATCTCGCAATCTATACCGTACACATGCAACCATGATCTTGCGCCAGAACCTAGTTTTTTTTTATATGGGCCCACCAACTCGACCCACTATCCGGGCGACACTCTACCACGTGCACTAACGCAAGCAATAGAAACACTAGTTACTCTTGACACGCGGAGCACACCTACATATCACCAACTGATTTAAGGTACCCACTCTTTTTATATAACTTTCATTGAAATTAGTGGAAACTAGTTCGCACAATGCAATCTGATTTCGAAAGTAGGCTCGCACGCTCGTAATAAGCGGAGCCCCAACCTAGCCAAGAAAGCGTAGTCAATTTCGACTAATGACGACGGCTTCTGGTTCACCCGACGCCTAGTTTGCTGCGCTCGAATGTCAATGGCTTAGGAAGTGGAAGTCTAGTCAGCGTACTCACGCCTGATACGATGACTTGCAAGGGATCATCGCCCCCTCAGACGATGATCATCGAACCTGATCAGGTAAGCTTAGTCAGTGACGACTGATGACGATAGCTTCTGGTCAATTCCCAAGTTTGTAGCTCGTTGCACGTGGGTGTAGATGGTTTGGAAGGTGGGAGCTTAGTCACTTTCGACTAATGTCGACGGCTTGCCACGAGACCAATGCTCTTCTACAGACCATGGTTGCTGAATTTGCTCATCCCAAGTCTATAGCTCGCTCCGTGTGAATGAAAATGGTTTGGAATGTGAGTTCCTAGTTAGTTCTTACTGATGTCGATGGCTTTCCATGGGAACACTGCTCTAATACAGACCATGGTTGCCAAATTTTCTCATCCCAAGTTCATAGCTCGCTCTGCGCAGGTGTAGATGGTTTTGAAGGTGGGAAGCCTAGTTAGTTCCGACTGATGTCGATGGCTTGCCACGGGACCACTACTAATTTACAGACCATGGTCACCGAATTTTCTCATCCCAAGTCCATAGCACGCTTCGCATGAGTGTAGATGGTTTGGAAGGTGGGAGCCTAGTCAGTTTCGACTGATGTCGACGTTTTGCCACGAGACCACTGCTCTTTTATAGATTATGGTCGCCGAATTTGATTACATCTCAATCAGCATCTTCACGCCCGCATGAGCAGACATCCCATTATTGCCAATGGTCGTTTGAGCAGACCTGAAAACTAATCCGCTAAGCGCAGACGAATGCTACACTGGAAACTTGCCCGAAATTATGAAATCTAACTCGAGCTAAGTACCCTTGCTTAACTACAGATGACAATGTATGTGCTCGGCTATAACAGTTCACTCATGCCAACGACTGCAATCGATGGTCCAATATATAACTTGATCCTCCAACGGCCCACCTCGAGTATGAGCTGCAGTCAGGGTAAGGTAACCTACTGCCAAATAATTCACATCATACATAATGCTCACTACTGTGCATAACTACACGATGGCAACTATGAGACCTCATGGACGTACAGTTAAAAACTACTCGTGGCATGAACGGTCGAGCTCTCAACAGCAGATAGACCATGCGGCTCTCCGCTAACCCAACAAAACCTACGTCAAAGTAAAACGACAAGGCAAAATGGGAAACATGTAATAGGGGGACCGGATAGAACATGGGTACGAAGTTTACTCGAAAGAAATTTGTTTTCATTAACAGCCTAAACAGAAAGTACAGATATACAAAATTTACTCCTCACCAGGAGAATGTACAAATACATAAGAACTGAGCTTAACATGAAACGAAGCAGGAGTTGCATCCGTACGTCATAATCCAGATCGCCTCTTCCTCTGACAGCTCAGATATATTTTCAAAATCTGCGAAAGACACCTTCATGTAGTAGGAAAGGTCCCAGTTCGGATGCTGCTTCCTTCGTCAATGCCAACAATTCCAACCTCCCATGCACGATCTTGCAAAATTCAAACGTGCCCTGCACCTTGAGAAACTCTTCCTCGCGCGCCTTTGCTTTAGCAAGCTCATGCTCCAGCAGCTCCAGCTTGCATGTCAGTGCGCCAGGTTGGGACTGTTCAATGTTCAAGCTGTCTTTAATTGCGCAAAGTTCATTCTGCACCAGGAGGAGCTGCTCCCCAGCTTTTCTCGCTTTTTGAATGTTGAATTCAACGTCGGCCTCTAACTGTTGTCTCTATCGCCTGCTCAAATTCTTTACTGGTATTATCGAAGTAAGAGATCGCAACTCAGAGCGCACTTTTGCCACAATTTCCTGCACAACTTCTAAGCCATGGCGGACCAGGTTCAACTCTTCTCTGGATCTGTCCCTTGCAGACACCGCCTCTACTAAATCGAACTCAAGGGCTTCCAAACAAACCCTTTGGGCCTCAGCATCAGCGACTGATTGTTCACGCCTTCTCTCTTCAAGCTGCTTTCTCAGTGATTCAATCTCAAAAAGTGCATCAAAATACGATTTCTGCAAATTAGAAAATTGTCTACCTAGAGCGGGATGAAGGACAATGCAGACTGCAAGAAGGAGGTTTCGTGCCGCAAGGACGTCTGTCAGACGATCCATCAGCCGGACGAGAGAATTCGTGGGCCACAGATAGGTCTTTATCCCGAACCTCCAGTAAAAAAGGCCTGGATTGATCAGTATCAGTAAAAGTCACCATAGCAGCCAACATCAACATCTTATTCAAAGCTTTTGTCTGCTCGGTACTCAACTTTGATGCATCATCAACCCCTGCCAGTCGCAGGTGGTCTTTCTCCAAATCAGAAATAAAAATAGGGGCCTTAACCCGAGGGTTGCGCCCCGCGGATGCTACAACTTCCGCCTCGACGGACATGTCAGAATCACGCTCCTCCCTCAATAGAACGAATTGTTTAGAAGTGGGCTCAGCCCCAGTGTGAGACCTCTTCGAGCCTATGAAGGAAGCTAGCGTCTTTGACAGCTCATATGTGCTTGATGAACTAGAAACCTTAACTTTCGAGGCCTTCCTCTTTTTGGAAGGAGTTTCACCTTCAGACTGAACCTTCGACACTCTGAAGAGAGTGGGAGCCACATGCCAATGGGCTCATAATCCACTATGACTAAAATTGAAAGCACGGATAACATCCTCCACTTTCATTCAAGGTATGTCACGAAATGCCTTCACAGGAGCTTCCACCTCAGAGGAAAGAGGAGTAGTGGAAAACCTCCCTACAGATAACACATGTAACAATCAGCATAACGAAAACAAAGGGACAAAATTATAATTACGAAGTTGCCTGAACTCCCGCTCAAGCCGGCGACCATTGAACTTGAAATATTTCGAATCCAAATGAGCCAGGAAGCAATGTTTTTGCTAGAACTTGAAGCCATCTGGCAGTTCTCCGAAGCAAGCTGGGGATTTCATCTTACACATAGCATGCCTGTTTAGTCGAGAAGTCAATATCTAGATCACCCTCAGAGTCACTCGAACACCAACATCCTTTGCCTTGATCAATATGGCGAGGACAGTCTTGTACCCATTCAGTACCAATTAGGCAGGTGAAATACCAAGGGATTCCAGAAAGCTCTAGATCTCATCAATCACAGGAGAATGGACACATGTTTGAAGCATGCCACGATGCAAACAGACAAATCCTTCCGGAGGAAACATTGGCATTTGATCAACACCTAATGTGAAGAATTTCAGGTCTTCAAGGACCCCATATGTCTTCCGAATCTCAGACAGGGCTAGATTCGGAGGTCGAACTCTCTTCAAAGAACTTGAGGCCCTTAGCAAGAACTCAACATCGAGTTAATTCTAGCTAGCCATGAAGAAAATGAACAAGGTTTCGATGAGTCTCTAAAAATGAAGAAATGAAATAATCAATCTCTGGAGAAAATGTGATCTAAATAGGGTTTGATTTTCCACCATTTTCTCTACTGAATCGAATCTGGCTTAATTAATGGGGCCAGACCAAAATTATAATTGTTTCTAAATTTAGCTTTAGGAACAAGACATAATCTCAAAATCTTCAAGTTTTGTCTTGGACCCACTTGTCTAAATTGAATCCAAGAAGCAGCACAACGAAGGTCCTTCTTTTTCTTTTTCTTTTTCCTGAGGTTCATTATATCCCATCCTTCATATTTAATACACCACCATCAGATAAAAAAACAAATTTACGGTGTCTCGTGATCCCAACCCCTCCCTATATACCAGAAACTCCCCAATCCCCTCAAAGGAGATCATATTCCCAAATGTGGAAGGTGAGGGTACATTTTTTTTTAAAGTAGTGCAAAGCAAGTACTTTTGAGATTTGATGTTACACACACACCGATCGCCGGTGGTTACTTCCATGTTCCCATGTCATCTCTAGAGTTGTCTATATGAACAGAAATTCCCCCAACCCCCTCAAAGGTGATCATATTTCCAAATGTGGAAAGTGAGGGTACACTTTTTCTACAAATGAAGCAAAGAACACCGTGGCTACTTTCATGTGCCCATATCGTCTTTAGAATCGTATATATGAACACGTAGATGTAAATCTCGCGCACATCTCCTATACTTAATTCAAGCATATTGTCTTTCTATTTTTCATTCCTGTATTCAAATACCATATAAGAAAATCAAGAGTTCAACCTAAAATTTCTCAAACTCAAAATAGGCCTACTTGCAATAATTTAAGGGATAACTATCAATGCATATGAATTTCTTTGTTCACAATCTTTCCCTCCATCTCAATATTTCTCATCTCAATCTTCCCAACCACTTTACTAGTTTTTCATCTCAATCTTCTCAGCGTCTAATCCAATCTCAATGCTCTCATATCAAGTCAGCTAAGAACTAGAAGCAAACCCTGAAGTGCACCAACAGAAAGCATCAACTTACATCCTTTAATAATCCTCGACCCATGGATGAGGAACTAAAAGGAAGATATGAAGAAATCAAACTTCACAATTGTTAAAATAAACAAATCAGTTTGTCATGTAAACTAGTTTGTTAGATAATCTGTTCAAAGTCTGCTCATAGCTAGCTGTCATTCTGTTTTCTGTTTCTAGGTTATGTTGACTAGCTTCTCTGTATTCTAGATGTCTATATATATCAAATGTACAATGGACAACACAATGAAATATTGAATTCATTGTTAGTTTTGATTTTAGAGTTTCAACATGGTATCAGAGCACCATTATAGCTCTTCATCTTATCATCTATGTCAGTTCTAATTTTTTTTTCTCTTCTTTTCTCGCTGCTTCTTCAACATTGCTAATGGCAGATTCCAGTTCTTCCAATGCTGCCTCTGTCAGTAATTCCAATTCTACAGAAGGTAAACCTGTCATGTTCACTCATGCCTTGTCTGTTAAACTGAGTGAGAGCAATTAGAGCATTTGCTATGGAAGCAACAAGTGTTAGCAACCATTAAGGGTCATAAGTTGCAAAAGTTCATTGAAAAAGATGCTTCTCCACCTCGATTTCTATCAAATGAAGATCAAGCTCTAGGTCGTGTCAATCCAGAGTTTATCAGTTGGGAACAACAGGATTAATTGCTATTTTCTTGGCTCCTTTCATCCATGATGGAATCATTATTAACGAGGTTAGTTGGATGTGAATCTTCAGCTCTCATATGGAATTTCCTTGAGGTGTTCTTTAATTCTCAAACCACTGCAAAGATTTCACAGTTTCGAACACAACTTCAGAACATCAAGAAGTGTGATATGAACATCAATGATTATTTACTAAAGATCAAGACTATCATTGATCAATTGGCTTCTGTTGGCCATTCACTGTCACCTCAAGACCACATCAATGCAATTTTTGATGGTCTTCCTCAGTCTTATGATACCTTCATAGTATCTATTTCTTCAAGATCAGATACTTACAATATTTCTGAGATAGAATCCCTTCTTCTGGCTCAAGAAACACGGATTGAGAGACATAATAAACATCTTGATGTATCTAGTTCTGTCAATGTAGGTCACAGTACCTACAAGCCATATCCTAGGTCCTTTACTTCAAATCCTAATCCTTGGCGTCCACAGTTCAGGTCACCTACCAATAATGTCTCATTCAGAAGTGGTGCACGGTTTGGATCAGTGAGAGGTTCTCGACCTCCTAACTATCACAATGTTAGACCTCAGTGTCAAATTTGTCGCAAGACAGGCCACGTGGCTTTCAAATGCTATCATAGATTTGATAACAACATTTCAAATCCTTGGAGTTCAAACACTGCATCTCAGCAGTCCGCATTCTCTCAGCAAGCAAATGTGCAAGCACATCTTGCTACTAGGAATGCTTTATCAGCTTACTCCAATCATCCTACTGAAGAAAATTGGAGAGGTGGTTCAGAATCTCAACATTATCAGCCTCAAGGATTACTTTATGCTTCCAGTTCATCTGATAATAGATGGTTTCCTGATTCTGGTGCAACAAACCATTGCACTCCTCATACTCATAACCTGAAGAATCTTCTCCTTATTATGGAAATGATCAGTTTTTTATTGGGGATGGTTCAGGTCTGCCCATTCAAAATGTTGGTGAGTCCACATTACCTACTTTCAATTCTTCAGAATTTTACATCTGAAGAGTGTTCTGCAAGTTCCTAGGCTTACTAAAAACCTTTTGAGTGTTTCCAAATTTGCTCAAGATAATCATGTTTATTTTGAGTTTCATCCTTATTCTTGTTTTGTTAAGGATCAGGTCACCAAGAAGATCCTCTTGGCAGGCACACTTAGCAATGGGCTATATGTCTTTCCATCTCCGTCTATAGCTGCTCCAGATAATTCAGAATCTGGCTCTTTTTCAACTTCTAGCAAGTCAGTGCATACAGCATCTCCTAGGGCTTCATCGCCCTTATCTCTTTGGCATGCCCGTTTGGGCCATCCTTCATTTTCTCTTGTTCATAGAATATTAAGACAGTGTAACATTTCTGCTTCTAGTCCAAATGCATCTATGTTTTGTTTATCTTGTTGTTTAGGTAAAATTCATAGACTTCCTTATACTAGCTCTTCAACTGTCTACCATAAACCTTTAGAGCTTATTCACACAGACCTATGGGGTCCTGCATCAACTGTATCTTCTTCAGGGTATAAATACTATATTCATTTCATAGATGCTTATAGTAGGTTTACTTGGGTCTATCTCTTACAAAACAAATCTGATGCATTTCCTACTTTTCTCAAGTTTAAAGCTCAAGTAGAACTTGAATTTGATCTTCCTATTAAGTGTGTTCAATCTGATTGGGGAGGTGAGTACAGATATTTCTCCAAGTTTTTAGCTCAAAATGGAGTTCTTCATAGATTAGCTTGTCCTACTACTCATCAACAGAATGGTGTAACTGAACGCAAACATAGGCATATCATTGAGTCAGCCCTCACTCTGCTAGCTCATGCATCTATTCCTTTAAAATTTTGGGATGAAGCTGTCAGAACATGTGTCTATCTTCTTAACAGAGTTCCTACCTCAGTCTTGAATGGGATTTCTCCTTTTGAATGTCTTTACCACAAAGCACCAAATTATAGTCATCTCAAGGTGTTTGGTTGCTCATGTTATCCCAATGTCAGGCCTTACAATGCTCATAAGTTGCAATATAGGTCTGAAGAGTGTACCTTTCTTGGTTATAGCATTTAACACAGAGGGTATAAGTGTATGTCTCCTAATGGTCGTATATTCATATCCAAATATGTTTTGTTCAATGAGAATTCATTTCCATTTCACAATGTAAACCCATCTTCTATCAAACCCAATTCACTCTTTCCTGATTTTACACCTGCTCATATTCCTATGACAGTTCCATCCATAGTCACACCCACAGTGCCCTCTGCAAGGTTTTCTAACCCCCACACTGCAGAGTCCATCTATCACTCAGCATCCTACTTGCAATGCTAATCAGAATTCATCATCTAGTCATTTACCTCTTGCTAATACATCTCCTAGTGCTCATCAGACTCCATTATCTAGTCACTTACCTCTTGCTAATACATCTCCTAGTACTGAATCTCCTTCAGTATCTACTTCTATTCCTCCTACTCTGCCTACTGTACACCAGATGATCACTAGATCTAAAGCAAGAATATACAAACCAAAGATTTTTCTGGCCTCTGCAAAACCATCCAGTTTAAAGGAGGCATTGAACACTCCTCATTGGCTTTCTGCCATGCAAGATGAGTATTTTGCTCTTCAACGTAATCACACTTGGTCACTGGTTGATTATCCTCCTCATAAGAGCATTGTTGGCTGTAAATGGCTTTTCAAAGTTAAGGAGAACTCAGATGGGACAATACAGAAATATAAAGCTCGCCTAGTTGCTAGGGGTTTTCAACAAACTGAAGGTTTTGATTACAAGGAAACTTTCAGCCCAGTGGTTAAACCATCTACTATCAGAATCATATTGTCAGTATTGCAGTTACTTATTCTTGGTCAGTGTTCCTGTTAGACATCAACAATGCCTTCCTAAATTGGGTATTACAAGAGGAGGTATATATGATGCAACCACCTGGATTTGTAGATCCATCTCGGCCTGATGTTGTGTGCAAGCTCTTCAAGGCCATATATGGTCTCAAACAGGCCCCTAGAGCCTGGTTTGACAAGCTTCAACACACCCTTCTCAAATTTGGTTTTACTGCAACAAAGTCAGACTCTTCTTTGTTCATCAGACACTCACCTTCTCCCATCTTCATTCTAGTATACGTTGATGATATTCTAGTGACAGGGTCAAGTACATCTGATATTTCTCAGTTGATATCTCAACTACATCCTCAGTTTAGTTTGAAAGATATGGGATTGGTTAAATACTTTTGGGTATTCAAGTTCAACACACAATTACTGGCATGTTCCTATCTTAGACCAAATACATTCAGGACCTTCTTTGTAAAGCAAAAATGCAAAATGCTAATGGGTTGCCTACCCCTATGTCAGGTGGTGAGAAGCTGATGGATACATGGAGTGATCCAGTCCAAGATGTTCAGATGTATAGGAGTGTTGTTGGTGCCTTGCAATATGTAACTATCACTAGACCTGATATAGCTTATTCTGTCAACAAGGTATGTCAGTTTATGCAAAACCCACTTGAAGCTCACTGGAGAGTTGTTAAGCGAATCTTGAGATACCTGAAAGCAACATCAACATATGGTCTTCACATTGTTCTTGTTTCTTCATTCAAATTCACTGGGTATTGTGATGCAGACTGGGCATCAGATGCTACTGATAGACGTTCAACTTCAGGGTATTGTGTGTATTTGGGATCAAATCTAATATCCTAGTCATCAAATAAACAAAGCATTGTTTCTCGAAGTAGTACTGAAGCTGAGTACAGGGGCTTAGCATCATTAACTGTTGAATTATCATGGTTGCAAACACTCTTCTCTGAGTTAAGGATTGCTAGTGTCACTCCTACTGTCAGGTGTGACAACATGAGTGTTGTTTTTCTCAGTGCAAATCCAGTTCTTCATGCTAGAACCAAACATATTGAAATTGATATTTTCTTTGTATGAGAGAAGGTAGCCAGAAAACTCATCAATGTGCTTCATATTTCTGCCAAGGATCAAATTGCAGATGTTCTCACCAAAGCTCTAAGTACATCTAGATTTCTATTACTTCGTGACAAACTAAGTGTTGTCAATGAGACTACACTTAGTTTGCGGGGGAATGTTAAAATAAACAAATCAGTTTGTCATGTAAACTAGTTTGTTAGATAATCTGTTCAAAGTCCGCTCATAACTAGCTGTCAATCTGTTTTCTGTTGACTAGCTTCTCTGTATTCTAGATGTCTATATATATCAAATGTACAGTGGACAACACAATGTAATATTGAATTCATTGTTAGTTTTGATTTTAGAGTTTCAACAACAATGGTGAACTCATATCATTGCATGGGAATCATGTGAGGTTCTCAAATTATTAACGATAGAATTATTGGAAAGCATCAACCTAATTATAAAACATTTTGGCAAATGTGCCTCAAAAAAGCTATGAAGCTAGCCTTTCTAAGTGGGACTGCAAGTTGAAAGAGTGCAATACGTGAGTGAGAAAACGTGAATAAGTTACGTCAAAGTGGGCATCGTGAACCAATCTTGTAAGATTGCATAAAATGGCTTAATGACTTGTAAAATATTGCATAAAGTATCATACTACTACATACATCTTGCGATGTTGCTTGTTGAGTTTTAAGTAAACAAGGGTAAGGCATCCCAATATGGACACATTTTCCCAGTTAGCTAGGCTCAGAAGTACCCCATGGCCGTCTAACCCATCAACAGTCCTTCATTTTAAAGGCTAAGGAACCAAAAGGGAATGCTAGGCTATCAGAAAGGAAACAAATGGAAATCATGGAGTATGAAAACCTGGATGACGGTAAAGTACTTCAAGTTGAATAGTGAAATAACAGCATTTAAAACGTAGGATACAGGAAACTCTGATTTCTGACTTAAGATATTGACAGAGTAAGAAATATAAAAACAACCATGAAAGAAAATTCAAATTCTATAGTTGGAGACGCTCTAACAGTAATTATTGAGAGAGAAGTAACATCATGAGTAGTTGAGCATAATATCCTATCTGCAAAGAGGACAAGTAGGCTTGGTTTTGACGCACTCCAAAATACAATCTGAATGGAATGTGTGAGAACGACCCATTCTTATCCCTACATCGATCTGCAACCTCCATTGCTTCGAAACAGATACCACATACATGCATCTCAATCCTTATCCGCAATATGTACCTTATTAAGTCCTTTCCTTGCCTTGCACTCACAAGCAACAACAATTCATGCATGTATCCAATCTTTCCATTAATGTAAGCAACTCCGGCTTCATATATTTGAATTCTCTCATCATAAATATGATTTTGTTCGGCATCTATTTATGCTGCTCTTATGGCCTCCTTCCTATTCCTTGCCCAAGAAACATCATCATCAATTAGTATCAATGTGTTCTTCTCAAAACCAAAACTTGAGTGATTGATTTTGTAATATGTGTACAAATAGCTGCTGTGCAATTAAGAACATTATATACTTTCTAAATTTTGAAGTTGCTGCTAGTTTATATTTCCACTTAGCAAGAAGCTTCTAAATCAGAGACTAATGGTTACTAATTTTCATTTGGCAGCGACTATTTGGCACTATCACTGATGCAGGAGGGTTTTAGGGTTCCTAATTTGGATTTCTAGGGTTTCTAATTTGCTCAAAGTTATTTACTAAATAACTTATTCGTAATCTTTAAATTTAATTCGGAGTATTTTTAGTTTCCTTTTAGGATTAGGCTTTACTTTTTTTTTAAAGAATAAAATGTTTGTTATTTTAGTATTTGATTCTACTTTTTTCTTCCAATCCACGAATCCTTCGGCCTGTAACGTATCAAAAAACTCGGGTAGATCCACTTTGAAAACGAGATTTCCATGACGATCCTCCCGATCACGGCGCTCCCAGAATCGAGCACGATTGTGATACGGGTTTTCGAAACTAGAATCAGAATCCTGACCTTCCATCTCACGATTATCGAAATTCTGCGCCGTTAGACGCTGAGTTAACTCTACAACTTGCCTCTGTAAATCTTCAATCATTACATCTTGAGCGCTACGATCACGGTAAGGGGCTTCCTTGTTCGAAATCTGTTCGCGACGACCACGACCACCAGCCAGAGAAACTGATGAAATCTCACCCCAAGAAGATGTTGAAGCTCTAATACCAACTGACGCCGAGCAGAATAGCGATTATTCTGCAGACTAGTTCAACAGATAGTTCACAGGGAAAATAACACAAGAGATTCACCCAAAAACACAGAGAAACAACTCTAATGTTCAATTAAAATTATTCAAATCAAAAGTCTCATACAATATTGAGGAAAAGCTCTATTTATAGTGTTCAAATAACTTGAATAATAAGCAACATATTCCTAAAAGAAAAAAGTAGAATCAAATACTAAAATAACAAGTAGTCTATTCCTACAAGATAAAGTAAAGCTTAATCCTAAAAAGAAACTAAAAATACTCCTAATTAAATTGAAAGATTACAAATAAGTTATTTAGTAAATAACTTTGAGTGCAAATTAGGAACCCTAGAAACCCAAATTAGGAACCCTAAAAATCATCTTGCATCAATCACCCACACCACCCATCTAATTTTTACTTTCCCGCACCATGCACTTTCTATCCCACACCATTGTTCTCTTCCACACCACCTATAAAAAGAAAAACATAAATCTTTCTCCCCTCCCAAATTCAAAACGATGAAAACCTCCCTCTCCCATCCCAACTTCCTCTATTCTCACCCACCACCCTTTTTCTTCTCTGGTCTTCTTCTTTTTCTTATCCTTATCTGATTTTCTTCTTTTTCTCTGCATCTTCTTTTCTTCCCTCCCTATCCGGAGGCAACCCCAAATCATCTCTCGGACATCCTTTCCATTCTCTCAAATCGAAATTGAAGATGAAGTAGAAGAAGCAGAAGATTTGGAGCCTTTATATGATCTCCTCATCAATTCAGTCGTCACCCCTCTCCCTTTTATTCTTCTCATTCCCCTAGCATTCTTTTTTTTTTTTGCCCTCGCGGCGACTCGTGCAAGGATGGGTTCCCAACTCACACAGGCCACTTCATGGGCAAGCAAATTTGACCACAGAGGTACCTGCGAGTGGAAGACTGAAAGTCACGGAGCCCTCGCAGCGGCCCGTGCGAGTCTACTAAAAAAATCCCTTTTGGCGACGACTCGTAGCACGACGAAGCAAGTTTCATCGCTCAAAATTAACTTGGCGTGACGACAAATTTAATATTGTCGCGCTTTCACAAAAAATAGTTAACTATTTAACATGACGCATTGTTTCGCCTCTTACACAACGACCTTGAAGCCTTCATCGCATATATAATGTGCGACAGAGTGTCGTCACTTAAAACCAAATATTTTGTCACCCTAAAATACCTAGGGTTACGTCACTACTAAAAAAATTCCCTTTTGCAACGACTCGTAGCGCGACGAGGGAAGTTTTGTCGCTCAAAATTATCATGGTGCGACGACATATTTAATATTGTCACGCAATACAAAAAATAGCTAACTACTTAACGCGACGAGCGGTTTCATCGCGTCATAACCTCTGTCGCGACGCAAGTAAAGCCTTCGTCGCATACCTAATATGCGACAACGTGTCGTCGCTTAAAACCAAATATTTCGTCACCCTAAAATACCTAGGGCTACGTGTCGACCACTTTAAACGACCAACTTTAATATCCTCTGGCAACACACTATTTCGTCGTCTAAATATAGCTTACGCGACGCACCAAAAGCCTTCGTCACCTACAATTTGCCACTTTGAACAACACCCTTGGGCGACAAACTTTGTCATCGCCTAAAGTATTGACAACAAAAATACCTCATAGGGCGACAAACTTTGTCGTCGCCTAAAGATATCTTACGCGACGGATTGGAAAGTTGTGTCGCCTAAAGTCTTCCTAACAAAGATACATCCTAGGGTGATAAACGTCATCGTCGCCCAAAGATAGTGTATGCGATGAATAGGAACCCTTCGTCGCATCAAGTATTCACAACAAAGATTCATCGCTTAAAAGAGTCGGTTCATCGCCTAAAACATTCTAGGGCGACAAACTTTGTTGTTCCCTGAAGCTATCTTTCGCAACGAAGTGGAACGCTTCGTCGCAGCAAGTACTCACAACAAAAATTCCTCGCTTAAAGAGGGTCGGTTCATCGCCTAAAACATCCTAGGGCAACAAACTTTTTCGTCGCCTAAAGTCTTACATCCTAGGGCGACAAACGTCGTCGTCACCTAAAGATAGCGTACGCGACAAATAGGAACCCTTCGTCGCATCAAGTACTCACAACAAAGATTCGTCGCTTAAAGAGAGTCGGTTCATCGCCTAAATCATCCTAAGGCGACAAACTTTGTCGTCGCCTGAAGATATCTATCGCTACGACGTGGAAAGCTTCGTCGCATAAAGTCTTCCCAACAAAGATTCGTCGCTTAAAGCGAGCAGGTTCGTCGCTTAAGCTCAGGTCTGCATTTTTCACTATTTTCTCCTCTCATTTTATTCTTTTTCTCTGCTAGATTGATTTCTCTCACTATATACTCCAAGCTTCCAGCACTTAATTAGGCTTCGTCTTCTCTTTGTGTCGCCCAGGCCGGTCACACCTCCAATCTTCTCTCTCTTTCACTTGGAAAACGGTGAGGAAATTGCTTATTTTTTATTTTTTGAAATTTCATGAAATTAGGTTGCTATCATGTGGATTTTTGGGAGTGTCTCGCATTGTTTTTCGAGTGCATACTAGATATTTATTAATTAATAATATGTACATCGTCCACTTGAAGAATTGTAATTGAGATTCTGCTGAAATTTTTCCACATTGAAACCTAATCGCATTAGTGTCGTTAACTCTCTTTAATTCTCATGTTTTGTTTATAAACTGAAAACAGGCGTAATGGAAAGACAGTGGATACAAAATCAGGAAAAATGCTGTGATGAATATTTAAATGGGATCGAGAGCTTCATTGAGTTTGCAAGGGCACATGTCACTGGTACGACGAATCATATCAAGTGTATGTGTCAATGTTGTAACAATTGTTTGTGGTAGACATTCAATATGGTTCGATATCATTTGGCGAGGTATGGGATGATTCTGAATTATACGAGGTGGATTTATCATGGGGAGCAACGAGAATTTGGTTCTACTTCATCGAATTCCCAGCCACTTGTGCCACACATTGATGAAATGTCCATGAATGATAATGACCAAGTTATGGGTATAATAAATGACGCTTATCCATATGCATCGATGAACGAAGATGGCATTGATGATATGGTAGGAGATACCGTACCTCCCAACATGCTGCAAAGTGAAGAGTTAGAAAACTATGAAAGACTGTTGAAACAAGCCCAACAAGCATTATACCCCGGTTGCACAGAGTTCTCCTTGCTTACTGCCATTGTGGAGTTGATGCATTGCAAAGTGAAACATTATATGTCAAATAAGTGTTTTTATCATTTAATGGGAATTATGAAGCGGATGGTTCTGAAGGAAAACATTTTGCCTGAGGATTATCGTAACGCGCAGGAATTGTTGAATGCTCTTGGTTTGGGGTATCAAAAGATTCATGCTTGCAAATACAACTGTGCATTATTTTATAAGGAAATTGAAGGGATGGATGCATGCCCTGTGTATACAACTGTGCATTATTTTATAAGGAAATCGAAGGACACTGTGAAAGCGAGGGAAGATTGTATGAACATGGGTATAAAGAAACGGTTATGGCTTAAGAAAGTCGGTGGCAAATGGGTAAAGGGACATCCCTATTTTGCAGTTAAATCGCCAGTAAAGATAAAAAAAATTTAAGTTTTTTTCTTCTGTTAAATTTCCAGATGGGTACGCATCTAATATTGCCCGTTGTATGAAAATGAGTGATGGGAAAATGTCGGGATTGAAGAGCTGCAACGCCTTCTTCCGATCGCTATTCGAGGATTTTTGCCATCGGGTGTTGTTGGCCCTATTACAGAATTGTCAAGATTCTTCCAGCAGCTATGCACAAAGTCTCTGCGCAAATCGGATATAGAAAAGTTGCAAAACGATATTATTAACATCTTATGCAAATTCGAACAGATATTTCCTCCGGCATTTTTTACTTGCATGATTCACTTGATGATACATTTACCGGGTGAGGCAAAGCTTGGTGGGCCGGTCAATTATCGGTGGATGTACCCAATAGAAAGGTAACTCATATGCTTGTTTTTTAACTATTCTTCATTTATTGTAATGAATCTGACATCTTTTATATTTTGTAGAATAATACGCACATACAAAAGGTATGTACGGAACAGGGCAAGACCCGAAGGATCTATAGTGGAGGCATATATTGCAAATGAATCACTTACTTATTGTGCAATGTATCTCCATAATGTTGAGACGTCCTTCAACCGAACTCAACGAAATAATGATGGTGGTACTAGAAGTGAGACACTTTCTGTTTTTGCGCAACTCGCACAACCGTTTGGCGAGCCACCAACAAATGATCAGTTTAGCGATAACGACATGGAAGTTGTGCATTGGTTCATACTCAACAATTGTGACGAGGTCTTGCCATTTTTGGAGGAGCATGAAGAACTACTTAGGCGTAAGTATCCTACACATTTACGGGCCGAGAAACACCGTCAATTATTTCCTGAATGGTTTCGCAAACATGTAAGTTGATAACTATAAGAAAATATAATAATATTGCATTATTTTTTTTATAATTGGTATTCAACATATTCTAAATATATATAATTTTTTTAATAGATGTTAAAATTGAAGGAAATAAATTTGGCTCTTTACGATGATGAATTATCAAAACTGGCGAGAGGTCATATTCGATCTGAAACATTTTCGAGTTGTTATGTGAATGGTGTTAAGTTCCTGGTTATCGAGCGAGACAACAATTTGAGCACTGAAAATAGCGGCGTATCAGTACCTGGGGACGGCGACACCGCCGATGTTGATTTCTATGGTAAACTGACATTTGTAATTCAATTACTGTACAAAGACCGTTGCCAGGTGATTTTATTCAAGTGTCGTTGGTTTGATACAAACCCACATAAAGTCGGGAGTATTAAACGAGAATATGGTCTAGTAAGTGTGAACACAAACACACTTGGGTATGAGCATGATCCTTTTATGTTGGCAACTATGGCACCACCTAGCAGAGTGCCTCATGGTGGATATGGAGCTTACAATGCATATATTACAGCAGAGACGAGATATGTGGCACTAGGTGCTCCAACATTATATGACCACCCAGCATCGGGTTATGGAAGTAAGTCTGACTGCAATATGTTCTTTGTCAATTTTAGGCAGTATTTTTATATGGGCATTTACTTGAGATGTTTTAATGATGCAGGAGGGGTACCAGCTCCAATGCAGGGGATTGGCAAAAAGATATTTGTTGGTAGGTTCCCACAAGAGGCAAGCACTGAAGATCTTCGCCAGTATTTTGGCAGATTTGGTCGCATAATTGATGTTTATGTTCCCAAGGTAATTTAAGATGTTGCATTATAAGCTGATGATTATACCAGTGTTCGGTACTTTCATTTCTTTGAGCTTCGAGGTTTTGGGTTTGTAACATTTGCTGCGGATGGTGTTGCTGAGCGCCTCCCGTAGGTCTCATGAGATTTGTGGACAGCAGGTATGCAATGGATGCTTGATTGCCATTTAAGTTGTTCCAATGCTATCTATAGATAGTTCTTTCTTTGCTGATCTGAAATTTCTGAGATGTGATCGCCTTAGTAATATTCTCCAAACACTTGATGAGTAATCAGAAATGATGGAACGACAAAATGTATAGAGTAACTGTGCATTACCCACACTTTATTGTTTATACATTATGTTTATTCTGCTCCAAAAACTTGAGTTATCTTAGAAGATGTAACGACAGAAAGCATAGAGTAACTGTGCACTAGCCATGCCTTTTTGTCCCTAACATATGTTGTTTGTTCTGCTCTTAGATTAGAAAGAGTTTAATTTTGTAATTTAATTTTGATTGTTCATGGCCTTTTTTAATTACTTTTTGCAGGTTGCCATAGATTCAGCTGCACCACTTAATTTTGATTGGCATGAACTTAATTAATTATAAGATGAAGTTTTAAAATAAAACTGGTATAAACAGGGCATTTGCTGAGCATAGCAAGGGCATACGAGTGTTGCTCAAATGAACATGTAGTTAAACTATTTTGGCGCCTATTTTTAAGATTACTTAATATTAGCTGTAAACTTAAAATTTGTTGGTTCTATCAACATGAACCAGGAAGACGGCATTGAGCTGATGAGGATTCGAATTCTGATTCAGATTTGGATGATTCAATGTCATCATCTGCTGACACCCCAAAATACAGTGTAAATGATTTGATAACAAAACAACAATTAGAGCTTGTGGAGGATGCAAGTGGAAGTAGCACAAAAGAATCAGTTACGTTGATACTTCAGGAAAAGCAATATGGAAGTAGTGGTGCATTCACACCTGTTCAGGTTAGCATCCAGAAGATAAGTGCATTGTTCTTGCTTCTATGCATTTATTTATTGATTTTTTTGGGGGTCATAGAACTATATGCCTTCTAAGTTTTCTAATATCAAACTTGGTTTTATGTATCAAATTTCAAATTTCAGGTTAGATGATATTTTTTTAATATTTATTTGTTTTTGTGTTCATTTTGATTTAGCGTCTTAGCGTCGTCTCTCCATATAGGAATGTAGCGTGCCCATGCCCTTATGTTGTGTTGCATTTTCTTTAGGTTTATGTTTTAACAGAGGATAGTTAAATGTTATACCCTGATTGCCATCTCAAACATCCTAGAAAACAAAAAACTTAGATCTAAAAAAATCAGCACCTTACAAAGACTTGATTGCTTAGTTGTTAATAGTATGTTACTAGTATATTATAAATAAAGGCCTTAAGTTTGGTGAATGACAGTTTGTAAATTATGTATTGAAGTACAAGAATCCTCTTAGGTTTTGTACTATATAAAATCCTTTGCAGACTCTTTTTTATTTGGTAACAAACAAAATTGTTTCCACTTAGTTTTACATCAGAGTCGCTCTGGCCATGGAGATCTACAGTGTTTTCAAATGCGAGTGGCTTGATGCACCGTAGTAGTTTAGAGAGTATTAGCTATTTGATACACACAATTTCTCAGTTTAAAATAATGTTTCCATTTGCATGCATTTAGTTTATTGAGTTAGATTGACTTGTTGATAAGTGGTTAGATTGACTTGTGAGTATGTTGACTTGTTTATTTTTTATCATTTTTTGCATGTTGTCACTTCTGTTGTTTTAAAAGTTATTAATTTTTAATAATTTTTTTAATCAAGGAAACGATGGTGGAGAGGCGGGATGTCTACATGGAGCGAGTGGCCTGGCAACATCCTTTGGGAACTCCGTTGGAACAGCTCACAATGGACGATCCTAATGCAGGATTACATATTTTGACGGAGACATTGGAATCGCTAAGTCCAATACCCGGAAAGATTGTTCGGGGGATGGAAAAAGCTAAAGTTCGTGAGGTCAACACCTCATGTTCAGCTTCGCAGCTGTCAGTCGGAATCGTTTCATCATTACAGTCGAAAGTGGAGGAATTACAGAATGAGTTAAATGTTGCCAAAGTATGTGAGGAAGAGAGGGAGGCCCGGGAAGGGGAACGACAAGCACAAGAGGCAACTAGGTGGAGATGTTATTAGGGGCTCTCCAACAGTCAAGGATTAATTTGTCGAGCCTCCCACTACTGTCGACAAACCATCATCAACCACCACATCTCTAAAAAATGTACTAATGTGTTTTTTTAATTTGTAACTATACAGTACGGTTTAAAATTTTTAATTTGTAATGGATACATTATGATTTTACATTATTAATTTGTAAAGTTAATAGTATTTAAATAAATTAGCCAAACCTTTCTATGCGTGAGATGATTCAATTAATAAATATTTCAAATTTAATTAAAATAAATATTTGAATTAAAAGATTTCAAAATTATTAAACAGAACTTTAAGTGACAAAAAATTTTGTCGCATAAGAATAGATCAAGCGTGTTTGGATCGACGTAACCTGTGTGACAACATTAGAGTGATGAATATTATTGTCGCGTAAAGAATATCTTGTGCGATGAAAGGTTCGTCACCATTGAGTTAAGCTGACAAAGTCTAACGCAACGAAAGGGATCGTTACGATTGAGTTATGCTGACAACGTTTAATGCGAAGAAAGGGATCGTCGCGTAAGTATATTTTGCACGAAGAACAATTCTATTTCTTGTGACGAAATTAGCGTCGCGCAAAACAATATTACGCGACGCACCCTTATGCAACGATCTTTGGTGTCGTCGCGCAAAAGGATTTCATAGCGACGAAGATTTATTTTCGTCGCGCAAAGATTTGCGAGAGTGTCGTCACGCAAAAATGATTTTGTAGCGGCGAAGATTTATTTGCGTCGCGCAAAGACTTGCGAGACAAAGCTGTGGTGTTGTTGCGCAAAAAGGCATTTGTAGCGACGAAGAGTATGTTCATCGCGCAAAGACTTGCGAGACAGAGCTGTGGTGTCGTCGCGCAAAAAGGCATTTGTAGCGATGAAGAGTATTTTCATCGCGCAAAGACTTGCAAGACAGAGCTGTGGTGTCATCGCGCAAAAAGGCATTTGTAGCGACGAAGATTATTTTTCGTCGCACAAAGGCTTGTGAGACAGAGCTGTGGTGACAACCTTTGCGCGACGAATATTTTGTCGCCCAATATTTATGGCGACGAAATGTTGTCTATAGCGACAATTTTGACTACGTCCCTAAAGGCCTTTTTTTTGTAGTGCGTGTCGGCTACTTTGAACGACCAACTTGAACATCCTAGGACGACAAACTTTTACATAGCCTAAAAATATCTTACATAACGAAATTAAAGTCGTCATCGCATAAATTTTGAACGACAAAGTGTCGTCGCTTAAAGCGAGCAGTTTCATCGCCCTAAAACATCCTAAGACTACATGTCTGCTACTTTGAGCGTCCAACTTAGACATCCTGGGGCGACAAACTAATTCGTCGCATAAGCGCTAACATGTTCATCATCTCCGAGAACTAGAACAATCAGATATGTGTTTTTCACTATTTTCTCTCGTTTTATTCTTTTTCTCTGCTCGATTGATTTCTCTCACTATATACTCCAAGCCTCCAGCCGTTAATTAGGCTCAATCCTTCTCTCTCTGCGTCACCAGCCACCACCTCCAATCGTTTCTCTATTTCACTGGAGAAGGGTGAGGGAATTGCTATAATTTTTTTTTTAATTTCATGAAATTAGGTTGCGATCATAGGGATTTTTGGGAGTATCTCACACTATTTTTCGAGGCATACTAGATATTTATTAATTAATAATATCTATGTCGTCCACTTGAAAAATTGTAATTGAGATACTGCCGAAATGTTTCCACATCGAAACCTAATCACATTAGTGTCGTTAACTCACTTGAATCTCTCATGTTTGTTTATAAATTGAAAACAGGCGTAATGGAAAAACAATGGATACAAAATCAGGACAAATGTTGTGATGAATATTTAAATGGGATTGAGAGCTTCGCTGAGTTTGCAAGGACACCGACCACTAGTACGATGAATCATATAAAGTGTTTGTGCCAATGTTGTAACAATTGTTTGTGGCAGACATTCAATACGGTTTGATATCATTTGGCGAGATATGAGATCATTCAGAATTATATGAGGTGGATTTATCATGGGGAACAACGAGAATTTGATTCGACTTCATCGCGTTATCCCAACCACTTGTGCAGCACATTAATGAAACACCCATAAATGATAATGACCAAGTTATGGGTATAATAAATGACCATTATCCATATGCATCGATGAACGAATATGTCATTGATGATATGGTAGGAGATACCGTACCTCCCAACATGATGCAAAGTGAAGAGTTAGAAAACTATGAGAGATTGTTGAAACAAACCCAACAAGAATTATACCCCGGTTGCACAGAGTTCTCCCTACTTACTGCCATTGTGAAGTTGATGCATTGCAAAGTGAAACATCGTATGTCGAATAAGTGTTTTTCTCATTTAATGGCGATTATGAAGCGGATCCTTCCGAAGGAAAATGTTTTACCTAAGGATTATCGTAACGCGCAGAAAGTGTTGAACGGTCTCGGTTTGGGGTATCAAAAGATTCATGTTTGCAAATACAGTTGTGCATTATTTTAGAAGGAAACTAAAGGGATGGATGCATGCCCTGTGTGCAATGAGCCAATATATAAGCCTAATTCTGGTAATCAAGCGAAGAAAATTTCACAAAAGGTTCTACGTTATCTTCCACTGAAGCCAAGATTGCAGCGATTATACATGTCGACGCACACTGCAAGTCACATGAAATGGCACAAGGAAGGAAGGGTTGATGATGGTTTTTTGAGACATCCTGCAGATGGAGAGGCTTGGAAAACATTCGACAATATGTATCCCAATTTTGCAGAAGACTCGCGCAATGTGAGATTGGGGCTTGCAACTGATAGATTTAATACGTTCATGAATATGAGCTCAACTCACAGCACCTGGCTCGTTGTTGTTATTCCTTATAACTCGCCCCCTTAATTCCCAGTATTTGCTAACGTTAGTTGATGAGTTAAAAAAAACTTATGGAAAAATGGTGTATGCACCTTTGATAAGTTTACCAACACAATGTTTATGTTGAAAGCTGCAGTGATGTGTACTATACATGATTTTCTCGCTTATGAAAATATTTCAGGTTGGAGTACTCAGGGTTATAAGGCATGTCCAGTATACAACGATGATTGAACATCCGATTGGCACGCGGGGAAGGTTTGATATATGGATCACCGTAGATGGTTGCTGCAGGATCACAAGTGGCGAACAAATGATGTGGACTTTGATGGAAAATTGAAAAATCGCACTAGACCTAGAGAATGGTCGGTGGCCAAGTTGAATAGCTTGGAATTCGGTCAGATTGGCAAAGATCACGATAATCCTAATACTAATTTGCACAGGTTAGCTACACATCTGAACTAAGGGGGCATAACCTAATGTATTCTTCGAGCTTCCGTACTGGTCGAAATTAAAAATCAGGCATAACCTAGATGTGATGCATATTGAGAAAAATGTGTAGGATAGTGTGGTTGGGACAATTCTTAGCATCAAAGGAAAATCGAAGAACACTGTGAAGGCAAGGTAAGATTGTATGAACATGAGCATAAAGAAACAGTTATGGCTTAAGAAGGTCGATGACAAATGGGTAAAGGAGCATCTCTATATTTTAATTAAACCACCAGTAAATATAAAAAAAATTTAAGGTTTTTTTCTTCTGTGAAATTTACAGATGGGTACGCATCTAATATTGCCCGTTGTATGAAAATGAGTGATGGGAAAATGTCGGGATTGAAGAGCCATGACTGTCATGTACTACTGCAACGTCTTTTTTCGATCGCTATTCGAGAATTTTTGTTATTGGGGGTTGTTGGCCCTATTGCAAAATTGTCGAGATTCTTCCAGCAGCTATGCACAGAGTCTCTGCATAAATAGGATATAGAGAGGTTGCACGATGATATTGTGGACATCTTATGCAAATTCGAACAGATATTTTCACCGGCATTTTTCACTTGCATGTTCACTTGATGATACAATTACCAGGTGAGGCAAAGCTTGGTGAGCCGGTCAATTATCGGTGGATGTACCCAATAGAAAGGTAACTCATATGCATATTTTCTAACTATTCTTCATTTATTATAACAATGAGTCTGACACCCTTTTATATTTTGTAGAATATTAGGCACATACAAAATGTACGTAGGGAATAGGGTATAAGACCCAAAGGATCCATAGTGAAGGCATATATTGCAAATGGATCACTTACTTATTGTGCAATGTATCTTCATAATGTTGAGACGTCTTTCAACCAGCCTCAACGAAATGATGACTGTGGTGAATGATCCAACACAAAAGTATATGGGACATTCCTGAAAATGTTTCTAATGACCACAATGATGACGACACCGCTTATCAAGAGAATTCATCTTCAAGCATTCTCATTATCCAACAACCATTTGAGGTATTTGTTGAACTTCCTTCGATTGATGATGATTATGATGTTGAGGTATCATCTGCAAAAAATGGAGTTTATAATGGAGAATTTGAGGCAACCATTTCAGATGAACTTGAAGAAGAAGTCAAAAGTGATTACTCTACTAATTCAGATTAAATACATTTGAAAGAATATAATTTGTTAGGTTGTTTATAAGATGTTAATAATATTCTATATTTTTTAGTTTATTTAATTAAATTTGTTAATGTACCACAAATTTTTAACTATAAATTTGTTAAATGGATTTAAAAATTTGTTAAATGGATGTTGAAGTTTAATTAATTAATTAAATAATGATAACAAAGTTTTCCCTAAAATAAACAAATTTGATGTTTGCGCGACGAAATTGGAATATTGAGTCACACGCGAAACGTTGTCACCCTTGATCTAAAAGTTTTAGCCTAAAATTTTGAAAACCAGCGCGGACGAAATTACTAATTTATGACGACGTCGCGCAAAACTTACCCTTTTAATTAGGTTTCAGCTTGAGAGGTATTCCGTTGCCAGCCCAATGAACACATCAATAATCGATGTAAGTTCTTTTCAATTAGGCAAATGAAACTGTAAGTTCTTTTCAATCTCATAGATAGATCTGAAATCTCAACTGTAAGTTCTTTTCATAGATAGATCTGTTCATAAATAATCGATTGCGTCTTGATTTTCATTTAATTAAGGACTGTTTGATTCGTTCTTTTGAGTCGCATTCGAGAAGATTGAGATGGTAAGTTCTTGATTTTGTTGAGGTTTCGTGTCTTGCATCTTAGAGATCAAGTTGTCAAATTGGTAGTGTTGTTGATTAGTCATGTGAAATTTGAATAGGCTCCTTTGAAGCATCTAACAATACACTCATTTCAATAGATTAAGCTGTCAAATTGGTATTTGTTAATGTGTTTGAGCAATTAGAAGGGTCTTTTCCATGCTTGGTTGTGTTAGTTTGATTTTTGTGTGTTTGGAATTTGAAATATTGAAGTGGAAGTGACCTTTTGCTTAGATAAAAATGGGTTATGTATATAAATATAATTTGTCGGGTGTGAATGTGATATTCTGAATACCCCATTCAATATGCAATTGCTAATTGTTGTGAATCTTGATTTCTTCTACCATGATTGCTTATGCTCTTTGTTTTAATGTGTTCATGTCATTTTTTGCGTTTCATGTGCATTCCTCCTGTTTGTTTCTCAGTTTTAGTGTTTTATGTGCATTCCTCCTGTTTGTTTCTCAATTCTTGCTCCTTCCATCTTGTGGGGTTTTCTTTGTATTATAAAAGTGAAGTTGCTATCAAGGAAGATCTACCTCCCTTGTTTACCTACCACACTCTCTCTTATCTCTTCTTCATCCACATTTCTTATCTATCTCTTTCTATCTGTTGGGGAATCTTATCAAAGCAAATCACCACTATAGTTGTAGTTTTTTTGTTGTTTATGTTGTTGTATCGGCTGATTGGGTGTTTTGCTGGTTGGTTTTAAGAAACTTAAGGGTGACAATTGGACAATACAAGGACAGAGGATATATATTACTTTGTTTTTCCAATCTTTTGCTTTTGGAGGATTGTAAAATGTAAATCTCCCTTAGTTTTCCAACCTTTGTTTTTCCACATTTCTTGAATGCAGTTCAAGCAAAAGTTTGATAAGGATTCTGAAGCTCGTGAAGCTTTCCAACGACAAGTTGCTGAAGAAAAAGAGCATCGTAGAGCTCTTCAACAAGTCCTCTCTCTCTATTGAGTTGTTATTGTCCAACTTCATTTCTTCAACTAACACTTTTAGTGTTTCCTATCTTAATCTGTTTATAGGCTCGTGTTGTGCCTGATACACCTGCTGGCTTGATTGAATGCTTTCTTGATACTGAGACTCGAGAGCTGGAATTCGAAATCGCACGCTTAAGGCCTTGGTATGATGTGCATTTCAATTTTGCTTTTTTTGTGGATATCAAAGATTTGCCATTTATTTCTTCTAACTTTGGTATTTATTTGGCTATAAAGATTAGGTGAAAATTAAAATATTAATTTATATATATGCAATAACGCATTTGATGAATATTTTGAATAATTATACAGAGAATATATGAGGCGAACAAGGCGAACCGACGTCAAAAGAAAACTCTACATCACTCTAGTTCATTGCCCTTCTCTTACAGGGTGGAGGAACGACATCTATTAAATGAATTAATATGTTTAATTCTCATTGTTTTAATTTTAGTCAATACATTCAATTAAATATTTATATTAGTTGGTTTAGTATTTTAACAATGTTTTGTAGCGGGTTCAAAATTCCCAGAAATCGGCATGTTCAATGATGTTTATGCACTACTTGGCAATGAAGTGTTGTGAAGTTGCATGTAAGTTTTATTTTTTGCATTTTTTGCATGTCGCTTCTGTCGTTTTAAAAGGTATTAATTTTTAATAATATTTTTAATGAAGGAAACGATGATGGAGAGGCAGGATGCCTACATGGAGCGAGTGGCCTCGCAACATCCCCCAAAAACTCCATTGGAGCAACTCACAATTGACGATCCCGATGCAGGATTACATATTTTGACGGGGACATTATAATCGCTTGGTCCGAAACCCGAAAAGATTGTTCGGGGGATGGGGAAAACTAAAGTTCGTGAGGTCAACATCTCATCTTCAGCTTCACAGTGGTCATTTGAAACCTTTTCATCGTTACAATCGAAAGTGGAGGAGTTACAGAATGAGTTAAATGCTGCTAAAGCGCGTGTGGTAGAGAGTGAGACCCGGGGGGGAACGATAGGTTTAGAAGGCAACTAGGTGGAGTATGTTATTAAGGGTTCTCCAGCTGTCAGGAATTAATTTGTCGAGCCTCCCGCTATCGTCGACGAACCATCAGCCACCCCAGCCCTAGAAAATGTACCGATGTGTGGTTTTTAATTTGTAACTGATACAGTGCGGTTTTAAAATTTTAATTTGTAATGGATGCAGACGGTTTTACATTATTAATTTGTAAAGTTAATAGTATTTAACTAAATTAACAAAATCGTAATACATATCAAACCCTTTATGCGCGAGACGGTTCAATTAATAAATATTTCAAATTTAATTAAAATTTAAATTTAAATTTGAATAAAAAAATTTCAAAATTATCAAACTGAACTTTAAGCGAAAAAAAATTTCATTGCACAAGAATAGATCAAGCATGTATGGAGCGACGGAACATGTGTAACAACATTAGAGTGATGAATATTGTTGTCGCGCAAAGAAAATCTTGCGTGACAAAAGGTTCGTCACCATTGAGTTAAGCCGACAAATTTTAACGCGACGAAAGGTTTCGTCACCATTAAGTTACGCCGACAAAGTTTAGCACGATGAAATATTTAATCACGTAAGTAAATTTTGTACGACGAACCGTTCTTTTTCCTACGTCGAAACGAGCGTCGCGCAAAACAGTATTACGCTACGAACCCTTTCGCAACGAACTTTGTGGTCATCGCTCAAAATGACTTTGTAGCAACAAAGATTTTTGTTCGTCGCACAAACATTTGTTAGACAGAGCTGTAGCAACGACCATTACGCGACAAATATTTTGTCGCCCACTATGTATGGCGACGAAATGTTGTTTATAGCAACGATTTTGCCCACGTCGCTAAAAGACTTTTTTGCCCATCTTCGCACGAGCCGCGCGAAGGCGAAAAAAAAAACAGAGTGCGAGGGGAAAGAGAAGGAGAAGGATAGCGACGACAACCTGTGCGAGAAGAAGAGAGAGTGTGAGAAGAAGAGGGAAACTGAGAGAGTGTAGGAGAACTGAGAGAGAGGAATGAGGAGAAGAAGAAGATGGAGAGGGGAAGGAAAAGAAGATGAAGAGGGTCGACAGTGGTTGTCGTTTCATCTCCTCTATCTCTCATCGTCGTCGGTCGTCTCTCATTGTCCCTTGCAATCGATCCCCCCTTCCTCGCTATCTCTTCTAAGTTGTTGTGGTTGTTCTTGTTCTTGAAAAAAGAGGATGAGAGAAGAAGAAGATGAATAGTGATTTTTATGGGTAGTGTGGGAGAGAAAGTAAAAAAAAATAAAAATTGATGGGTAGTGTGGGTGAGTAAAACCTATGGTGCCAAATAGTCATTGCCTTTTCATTTTAGTAGATACTTTTTTTTAAAGGCAAGCAGGGTTTTTATAGGATCCCAGAACCCATAAAGATGCTGCAAGCTGGGTTTGAACCCATGACCTAATGGTACCATCCGCCAAGCTCTAACCGTTGAGCTGTCATGTAATTGGTTTTTTAGTAAATACTTACGTAGTAAGCAAACTACTTTGAAAAAAAATTATGTTCATCTTCAATCAGATCTTTTCTTCTTTTGTTTTTTTCACACGTAGAGTTCCAGTTGAAACCAAAATTATGGGATGACACTTTAACAGGAAGCAACATACCAAGGCCGGCCTTTTTTTGCTTTCACTTGTATCTTAATTGTCTTGCAATCCCAAGCATCTAAACATATATTTTCCTTGATCTGACGGTTCATATAATTTAACTTGAAAAAAACCTCGGATAAGGTGTTTCGCCTAGTTGAGCCAACTAACAAAGTTTCCTTTGTCTAGCTTGTGTCAGCAAGGATAATTGGTGTGAATGGAGCACAATATTGAGGGAATGCTGGTTTGAAGCTTGGGGTTGGGCATAATTGAGATCAGGAACTTTGAGACTTTTTGGGTACTCAGCATGGTGGCAAAGTTTGTATACTAACATAGGTGGGAAACATATCATTCAAGGATGCACAGACATGGACACGACACGCTGACTCGCCAATTTTTAAAAAACTAGGACAAGGCGATACGTCATAGCCCTTTTTTTATGTCATATGAACATCAACAATAATCTAATAAAGAAATAATTTAAGTAAAAAAGAACCAGAATACAAATTACAGGAATTCTAAATGTCGAGGAAATGAGCGAGGAAACAAGCGAGGGGAGTGAGGTGGAGGGAGGGGAGCCATTCACCCTCTTCGGGAAGTGCGCAAGAAAAGTCAACGCACGTATCCCGAGGAGGGTGAATGGCTCCCCTCCCTCCACCTCACTCCCCTCACTGGTTTCCTCGCCATGTAGCCTTTCTCTACAAATTATGTTGGAAAAAAAACATAAGGAAAAAAGAAAAACATAGAGAATAATAAGACGTAAAAAAAGTGGAAAAGAAGATGACACTCTGTAGCAATGAAAAAATCAAAGTAGAGTAGAAAACAAGTAGAGGAGATAAGAAGCAAATGGGAGAAGAAGAATCATAGACTAACTCTATGCTTTATCACCGTTTTTATATCCCAATTGAAATTTTTTAACTTTAGATGGGTTACCAACCTTCGAATTAGTTGGTTATATATAAAAATAAAGAATAAAATAAAGTTGATTGTCAAGTCTTGATTGAGTTCTAACCGAGTTTTGGGTGTGTCGGCGACATGTCCAACACAGACCATGTGTCTGACACCGACAAACACTTTGACCATGTGTTCGATGCATGTCTAAGGCGTATCGGGAAAATATTGGTGTCGGATACATATCGGACGAATGTTGGTGATTATATGCATGATATGTATCTTTTTACGTGAAATTCTAAATGTCGAGGGAATGAGCGAGGGGAAATGAAGTGGCGAGGTGAGAGCCATTCATTTCCCTCGAGATGTGTGTGTTGACTTTTCTCGTGCGCATCTCGAAGGAAATGAACGGCTCTCACCTCGCCACTTCATTTCCCTCGCTCATTCCCTCGACATTTAGAATCTCTCATCTTTTTACTTATATGCAAACAGTCAACACGTCTATATAATTCAGGTACTGCGATATTTGCCAGAATCTTCCAAATATCTGCAGTATATTTTTTCTTTGGAATAGAAAATAGCTGAAACATTTGATATAATTGTAAAACGAAGCAAAACTACCCTCATTAACAAATTACATGTATAACCATGTCAACACAAGAAAAGTAACAATCTGTTGGTATGAGAACCGTCATTTGGGTCCAAATATACAAGCAGAAACCTGAAGCACCAGCTCAGATGGGCTTAACTTTTCCCTTCTGATAATGCATAATGTTTTTGTAAGTTTGGCACATGGCACACAGTGAAATAGCTCTTTTCACTTGTTATAGGATTATCCCAAGCAATGGTTGGCTGTCCCAACCAAAACAAAACTCACCAAATTTACAAAATATTACAAAAAATGGGAGCAACTACGCAAGATGCAAAAAACAAATATGGATCTGACAAACTTAGAAGCTCACATTAGAACTATACCAAGCTCTGCCGCTAAGGAGCCCTTGTATGCATTTGCTACAATAGCAGCCGTCCCAGAAAGACCCTTCTTCATTTCCAGCACTGTTGATTCCACATGCTCTTTGTACTTCGAGACTGTATCAACCAGTAATAGCAGTTCATCAGCACACTTTTGGACTTCTTCATTTGTTCGCTTGACAACATCCTGTAATTTCGCACTACATAACTGTAGAAAAGAAAATTAAATGAAAATTTGGGTAATCAATAGAGCAAGCCTTTTTTGTCCGCACTACTTGACTCTTATGAAACAACAGAAGTAAGGGAAAATAAATAAATAAATACAAAAATAAATAAACAAATAAAAACCTTCAGATAGTCATCTGCTTCTCTTTCCATGTTTTCCAATTGATGCCACTGCATCTCAAAATCTTCAACACATCGTGTGGCTTCCGCTGAACATCTAGATGTGAAATATTGTATTTCCTTCCTCATTGTACTTATTTGAGATTCAACCTGAATAACAAATAACTTGCTGTAAGAATAACTGTTGATATTGGCAACAATAGTATATTACGAAAGCATGAAATCTCAAGTCTTAAATAGTATACCAATCACTACATTTTAAATCACAGCATAAAGTAGTTATAAATTACTAGAACAAGTTCAAATTAACGATCACAATCTAAAATCATGCATTCGGAGTTAGTTGTTATTGGTTTAGGTAAAAGTTCATATGAATTCCTAGTCATTTATCTCATCCTCGAGCTTCTTCTTTTTTTCCAAAATAAAAAATAAAAATAAAATCATCAGCTGGTATACCTTTCAAAGATCAAATGAAACACATAACGGTTTAATAGGTGATGGCTACTTCAAGTAGGTCTCTCTAAAACGAGTGATCATTAAGATATTGATAGACGCAAAAACGTTGATATTTCTTTTTTGCTTCGCTACGTAGTTACATCTAATCAAATCATGTGTCAAAGTGAAAAGTGAATGTAGTAAGACCCCATACTAATTTATAGATAAACTCAGTGGCCATGAAGGCAATTAGTTTAGGGAACACAATGGAACCAATCCCAACTAAGAACAAGTAGTCATTTTGATGTAGATTACACCCTGGGCAAGGATTCCCTGGAAAAGCACCAAATGGAACTGAATCGAGTTGTCCAAAGAGTGAGTTAAAACAAGGGCTGGATCAACGCTATCTGCCCTAGGATCGGTTTTAATCGGCCGCGAGGGGTGGGGGGGTTCTTATTTATTTTTATTTTGACACAGGTTAAATTGAAATTTGAGTTCACCACGCCTGTTGTCAAAATTAGTAAAAAGCTACACTTCAGTCTGCTCAACTAACAGACATCAATGAAAACATAGTCAAACAAAGGTTGACTGTAAATGGAATGTATTATATTGACTAAAAACTTAAAAATAAAAAATCCAATGTGTATTTCACTGTATCTGACTGAACATGATCAACATCATGTATTACATACCTGGTATCCAATGTGAATTTCACTGTATCTGACTGGACATGATCAGCATCATGTATTACATGCCCGGTTAGCCTTATTTGATTACAACTCTAAACGGAAGTATGACTTTTTACTGATTTGGAAAACATGAAGTTCAACCACAAATGTGTTCTCAAAGTTAAATAGTAATAATAATAATGGAGAAACAAAGTTGGACCAGTCCTAAAGCTATGCAGTTAAATCATCTCCCTAATCAGTACATGATCGATTAATCAGGAATAATTGGTTTATTTTTACTGTTGTAAATTTACTTAATTATATTATTTTTACTAATTAATCAAAAGAAATTAGACAAATAGCAATCTCTTCTCCTTCTCTTCTTTCCTCTTTCTTATTTGTTTCCCCCTCAGATCGCAACAGTCTTTCTTCTCCTTCTAGTCTGGCACCTAACATATCAAATCGCAATAGATATGATCTATACCTTCTCCTCTTTCTTCTTCTTCTTCTTATAATCTGGCACAAAACAAATCAGATCAAATAGCAACAGCAACAGATCTGATATGTTCCTTTTTTTTAGTCTGGCACAAAACAATTCAGAAATCAGATTGCAACAGTATTTCTTCTTTGCGGCCGAATTGATTTTGGGTTTCTTTTATATATAGAGAGAGACTTATCGGCGAGTTGGATGAGTCCGATTGTTCAGTGGCTCACCAATTTATCCAAACCCGTTAAAACCAATCGAGAAATATCCAAATCGTATCGGGTACCCCCGGTTACACGGTTAATCACCGAACACAGTCCTGAAGAGCCAAATCTATATAAACATGACCAGATCCAACCATCCTTACCACTGGTTTTTTTAGGTGTAAGAAGAATTGGGGGCACTTTCGTGACAAGCCAACGCTCAATTTGTTTAAGGAGATTTTTGGTTGAATTGGAAATTACATAGAGAGAGGCTCTTGGGATGATCAAGATCTAGATGTTTTACCTAATTCTTGGATGCCTTTGACAACTCAAGCATCTCTTAGTGAAATGATTGGTTGTTGAAGAAAACAAAGTTTTCTAGTTATTTCCAAAGTTGGAAACCGAGTTCTAATTTGCATATATTCATCTCCACAAAGTAACATCTCTTCTCACTTCAATCTGATACAGTGATATACATCATTCCTCTCACTTCAATCTGATACGGTGATATACATCATTCCTCTTCCAAAGCGACATAGGTATAACCACAAGTTTCAAAATAGGTGAATTAATGAAAAAAAAGGAAAAAGAAAAACATGTTGAATGGACACAAACCACTAAGTTCCACAGTTTATTTATCAACAATGCAAGAAGTGTCAATGGCTTCTCTGAGGCAATAAATGCAAGGAACATGATAAATGCCACTTCCTCAGTTTTCCTACCAGCTAAACAGTAGGTCAGCAGTAGACAGCAATGTCACCAGGTCAGTCTGAATCTCTTCTCCTTCTTCTTCTCTTCTTTCCTCTTTCGTTTTCTTTCCTCTTCAGATCGCAACAGTCTTTCTTCTTCTAGTGTGGCACAAAACATATCAAATCGCAATAGATATGATCTATACCTTCTCCTCCTTCTTCTTCTAGTCTGGCACAAAACAGATCAGATTGTTGCAATCTGATATGTTCCTTCTTCTAGTCTGGCACAGAAAAAATCAGAAATTAGATTGCAACAATATTTCTTCTTTGCGGCCGATTGATTTTGGGTTTACAGTTTTGTTATATATATAGTGACTTATCGGCGAGTTGGATTGGTCTGATTGTTCGGTGGCTCGCCACTTTATCCAAACCCGTTAAACCCAATCGAGAAATACCCAAATCGTATCGGGTACCCCCCATTACACCAATTAATTGCCGAATACAGTCCTGAAGAGCCAAAATGCAAAATCTATATAAACATGACCAGATCCAACCATCCTTACCACTGGGTTTTTTAGGTTAAGAAGAATTGGGGGCACTTTCGTGACAAGCCAACGCTCAATTTGTTTAAAGGAGATTTTTGGTTGAATTGGGGGCACTTTCTAGATGTTTTACCTAATTCTTGGATGATCAAGATCTCTTATGAAATGATTGGTTGTTGAAGAAAAAAACAAAGTTTACTAGGTGATGATACATCAAACCGACATAGGAGATGATACATCAAACCGTCCTCATATCAGCACCGTACACGTGTCATTATAATCTCGTCAACAGAACAAAACAGGCCCGATTGCATACTTAATTCAGCAAGGCCCAGACAGCATTAAGCCCATCATTGGCAAATTCTAGAACGTTAGACCCCAGGATTGTGATTTCGTTTTTCGAGGTAATTTCGGTAAGTTGATTTTTAAGAAATATTTCGTTGTGCATAGAAAAAACGTAAAAATTTCGATTATAATTTTGAAGTTATCAATATAAGTTAAGCATTTTAAACTCTTACAAAATACATATGGAGTACCATGAGACTCGTAATGTCATACAAACTACATATTGCATAAGAATCACTTGTATAACCAAATTTAATATTAAATTATAACAGGTTAAAATGTACTGACATTGAGATTGACCTAATGGAAAAAAATAAAAATTTTGGTTTTGAAAGAAATTTTGGTAACTAAAAAAAAGAAATATTCGGTGAAATTTTGACATTTTTCGAGAAATCACATTATTTGGTTAGACCAGAACTGCAGCGCCATAATAAGCCCATGCGTCACGCGGTCAGGCCCAATACTCGTAAGCCCCGGTAAGGCAAGAGTAAGCCCTGATAAGGTAAGTATATGGGAAATCGACCTAAGACAGGCAGGCCAACAGTACATTGGTTTCCGACTAGGAAACAAATACCAAAATTATAAATCAGGTAAGGAAACTTCCTTGCATGGACAAGACTTAGAAAGGGAAACCTCTCCTACAGATCTAGGAGCACAAGTCGTGTAGAGAAACTATCCCACATGGACAGCTTCCAACTAGAAAAGGATCTCCAGGAATATCTCTTTCCCTAAACTACACCACCAAAGGCCTAGCCGAACAATGACACTCACACTATAAAAGGGAGATAACATCGATGGACTTTAGGTACGCTACAAAAACCCAATTTACAGTTTTATGTCTCTCCTAAGTCTTATCTAACTTAAGCATCGGAGTGCCATCAACCGCCACACGGTGGTCATTGGCTCACGTGTGCTACTTGTGAAGGTTTAGGTAAGCAGCAAGGAAAGAGAGCAACTACATCAAAAGGTATAACCACAAGTTTCAAAATAGGTGAATTAATGAGAAAAGAAAACATGTTGAATGGACACAAACCACTAAGTTCCTCGGTTTATTTATCAACATGGCTAGAAGTGTCAATGGCTTCTCTAAGGCAATAAATGCAAGGAACATGATAGATGTCATTCCCTCAGTTTTCCTACTAGCTAAACCCAAGTTGCTCTATTTGCTTTGCCAAGTCCACTATGAGTGGATTGTTTCATTTAAACAAACATTTGGTCAAGAACTAATGTTACACCTTAAAAATCAATAGTTCATATCACCAAATCCAACCGCATTGATAAAATATACAAATACAACATAGTCATCTTTAAGCCTTAAAAATGTTGAAACTTGAACGAACTAGACGATACTCCAAGACTAGGATTACAATCTTCTTTGTATCTCCCAATGACAAGGCATGGGATCCTAGAAAGAAATATTTTTTTCAACTCTTGAAATGTGAACTAAAAGCATTACTACAAGTGTTCCTATTAATTCTCTAAACTTACATCATCTATACTATTGTCTTGCACTTTCTTATAATAACAAGTCATGCGAATAGCTCAAGCCGCAACCATGGTCCTTATTACTACAACACAACCAACCATACCAGGCTACCAGCACCTTGTCCCACCATGTCCAATGATGTATTCTGGGAAACAATGTAGTGTAAATATCTAAATGACGGCCAATAATACACCCTGAATCTTGAGTATTATGAAAACAAGAAATGAGAAATAAATAAAGGAAATAACATTGACCTTGAGTAAGGGTTGTATTTGGGAAGTTGATACATACAGAATTCGTTGGGATAAAAATTTATTTTGTGAACTTTGCGAGCTGGCGCCAAAAGAGAATGTTGACTTTTTGATAGAAATTTAGGTTACACAGACACGGGTACTCGTGTCAGACACGGAGTTGTGTTCATTAATTGCAAATTTTAATGTAGATAAAATTTATGATATAAGGATATTAATTCTCACATTATGTTGTATTTCACTAAGAAATTGCAAACAAGTACTAGGCTACAAACCTGGTTTTATTGTTTATTTAGCTATATATCTTTAATTGCAAAAGACGAAGTGTAACACAAGTATATGTGCCACTCTTTTAGAAGTGGTCACGCAACCCAGTTAGAACTACTAGAATTTCAACAAATATTAGCCATACATGGGGAAGCATGTAGAATACCTATCAAGAATTAGAATGTCGTGGTGCTGCACAGAGCTCTAATTTTACGTACCTCATCAATCCAAGATTGAAGTTCTGCAAGACGACTTTTTTTGGCCTTTAACATACTATCGTTATCCTGTGACTGCTGCTGAAGGGATATGAACTCCTCCAGTTTTTCCACCGAAGTTGTCTTTACCTCATTTGCATAAGCATCAAGTGCTGGTTTTAGAGTTGACTTATAGTCGATTCCCAAAACATCAGCAGCTGTGGATCCTTTAGTATTCAACATATATTGAAAATCATTTCTGAGTTTCAACCTAAAAACCATGAGGAAGGTGTTAATCTTGGAGTATACATCAAACAACTGCACACAAATAGAGAGGTTGGCGCAAGATAAAATAGAATCATAACTTTTTGCAGGGTGCCAAAGTTGTTGTTCAAACAACCAAATAAAAAGGTTACAGGTATTTCCATCTTGCCAGTCAAGGTGAAAATGAAAATATAGGAAAACATTACACTGCCTTAACTTGAGAGCTAATAAAACAGAGACCTGCAGCAAATAAATGAGTATCCATCATATTCATTTCTAACATTATAAGGAAAATATACGGTTTTCAAAGAATTAGTCAAGTTATCATGTCCCAATGCAATCATTAAAACAAACAAAGACATGCAGCAAATAACTACGAAACAGAAAACCTAATAAATATTTGCAACACCCGATCAAGCAGACACAGGAATTTGGAGCATAGTTAGTAAGGGCATCAAAGACTGTATGTACCCCTTGCGGGAGCGGATAAGTTTCAAATTTCAGTTCAGAGAGTCCACATACCCTATGAAGACAGACAAAAATTATAAGTGTAGGAAGCAAAACTCGAGAAAGTGAAAATACATTGTGGCCCAAAAAGATGTGAGATTCCTTGCTTCAAAAAAAACACAACATAGTTTTGCTACCAACGGGAGCCAGGTGATCCCAAAGTTCAATGTTTCTGAGATTAACATTTCAGGATGAGTTATCCTAAACAGCCATAACTTATCCTTATAATAGTTTATATCTCCCAACACATCTGATTAAAATGATGGGGATGATTGTAATGTGCATCTACTAGAAAAAAGAAACAAATCAATTATCAAGACCAGTGTAGAAGGTCACATGGCCTTTGGTGGGATACCCAGTTAATGGGTGTTTTGCATATATGGTTTTTATTTATATTTTCTAGTGAGACGGAGTTGTATGTCTATGAAGGCATTTCTTCAAACAGTTTTGGGACCACAATGCATATCAAATCTAGCTCGACGAAGGAATTTGCATGGCGAATCATAAATTCATAATCTATTAAAAATGGTTTCTCACAAAACAAAAGCACAAAATCCCTGTACAGTAGTATTCTGCGGAGGTGTTTGATCCATGTGTGGAAGCAATGTAAGCACATCACCACCCTTTACAAAGTTTCAACGTGGATTCCATGGTAGCATTGTCAAAAGGCAGTGGTGGGCGTGGAGGTAGAGAAGGTCCTCCATGAGTGTATCTTCTGCATCCAAAGCAAGATTGTTTTGGGTGAATAACTTGTTTGAGTACCGGGGGGACAGGGGGTTGGGTTTACCCGAGTTTGATGTTGGAATATCATGACAAAATGGTGAGGGAAGGGTAAAGGCGATCGATTGGGTTCCATTACGGAGAGCTCTACTGCAATCTATAACCAGAACGGGAAGTGTGATCAAGTGGGAAGGAGGGAGGCTCTACTGCCAGCATTCCGCAAACGCGCCGGGGGGAGTTTGAAGCCACTCCCATCTTGGTCGAATTTTGAAAACACAATCTAACTCTCCAACTTTTTTCTCAATTTGAATTATTTCTTAACAGAGAGGCTCTCAATCACTTTCTTGCGTGCCATTGATGCATGGATTTCCAATATGATTTCACGACGTTATTTCCGTCCATCTTCAATCAAGCTCCCAAGGATATTGATTGCTCTCTTACGAGCTTTGATATGAATAACAACTTATGATAGTTCAAAATGGAATAATCAAACACAATAACTTGGGTTTCATAATTTGGCATCATTATTATCTTTTTCTTCTGAGGATGGATTCTTAAATTGTTAGTAACCCTTAATTATCCTTTCGGCGATGGGACTCTCTGATGACACACCTGAGAAGTTTATCTTTGAGGGAGCTATTCTAGGAGGGCTTTAGGCCACGAACACCAAAGGCATGAGCTCTGTGTTCTAAAAACGAGGAGGCAGGGCCGATGAGAGTGAGTTCCCAAAAGAGGGAGTCTCTACCATTAAGGGCCATACGGGACGAACCATGAGAGTCCGAAGGCAAATAAGCGATTGATTAGCAAGGCTGCTAACTTCTTCCTGATTCTGCATCTGTTTTCAAACTTGATTTGAGCTGAAGCAAGTAAGAGAGCGCAGGGAGACCATTAACCAGTATCACTATTTGAATGCTCTTACGGCTTTTCTTTAACCTAAGCTGATTTGTTCTTCTTGTTTTCAGGGGCATGCATGACTATTGAACATGGCCAATTCCCTTTCTTTTTCATCTCAACTGTATTTACAATATTAGGAATTTGGGTTGAAGCCACGTTACCTTATTTAATTGGGCAACACAGAATAATTAAAAATACTAAAATGGGACTGGGAGTGCATCAATCAATCAATTTAAGCACCAAGGCAAGAGCTGAGCCATTTAAGCAATCCATGTCTCGAGCTGTATGAAGCAATCCTTTAATGGAAGATTTATTTAATAACCGATATTATAGCATTACATAAACAAAAGAAACTTAAGAGAACCTTTACAAATGTATAGGCCCTGACGCATAAAAAGGTGTAACCGTGTAAGCCTCCAACCCTGAGGTGTGAGCCTTTGATGTATGCTTTTGGAGCATTGCAGATAAGCCTCACATGTTTTTAAAATGTTTGCATGCACGCTCTAAGTGTTCGTGCAAAAAAAATTGCAACTATTCAGTAATTTAGATGACATGAATGCCATTGCACTTGAAATCTTGTGTGCCTACATGTCATTCAAATAAACACTATTGATTCCATATTAGGGTGGATAATATTCTATAAGTTGCAGGTGGCATTAGTTAATCAATCATATATCTTATCGACCAATTCTTCTAACCATTTTCAAGTATCAAGATACACAAACTTTTTAACCAAGCAGTAGTCATTGACATTAACTTCTTTGAGCTCTATTAATGGCAATTCATTGACAATGGGGAGAAGAAACAACCAGTTGACTTTGTCTTTCCCTTATTATCCTCCTTTGTCAAACTTTCAAGTTGAAATGCTAAACTAATGCAAGCAAATTACTCATCGTGAAATTGCACAATATATATAGTATCTAATTTTGCTTAAGCCGCTGGTTACAAGTTCATATCAAAATTTGAGCATGAGGCAGACCCTATGAACAAATCAAAATGCATATCAACTTCATATTCCTTTGATACCCATTCGACATACTCTTTGCACTTCTCATGCACTTCATCACTCAAGCCTGCATACCTTAAACAATCTACAACCAAAGAAACACGGACTCTTCAGAAAACTTGTTGTATCCGTGTCAGACAAGTATCTAACACCGACAGTCACTCGACGCACCTCCGACACGCGTCAGACACGTGGTCAACATGTCGGCATGTATTAGGCATATGGTCAATGAGGTCAACGTGTCGGACACGCATCCGATATATTCGGAACTTGGACATGACATAGGATAAAGAGCCACTAAAGTATAGAGATAGTCTATGTTTCTTCTTCTTCTTCTTCTCTCATTTGCTTCATCCGTCTTCTACTTCTTCTCGACTATATTTTTTTCTCACAACAATCTCTGCCTTTGCACCTCTTCTTCTTCTCTACGTTTTTTCTTCATATTTTTTCGACAATTTTCTACTTCCAACAAAGATGAAGATGGTCTAGGAAATACTTTATTAGATTATTGTTTATGTTTATATGACTTATTTATAATAAAAAAATAGTACGATGTGTCGACTAGTCCTCGAGTCCTAGTTTTTCAGAAATTATCGAATTGGTGTGTCGTGTTCATGTCCGATACAACAACACATGTCCGCGTCTATGCATCCTTGCATACAACACATTATAATCTACACGCCTTCAACTCTCTATGTCCCTCCATATGGCAATTGCTATACCATTTCCAGTGAATGTATCTCTGTTTAGACACAACTTGTTGCATTTGAGGTTTTGACCCCAGTCTACTCCACATGCATTCAACTCGTGAATATCTAAATTTGTTTCTAAACACCATATCAAGAACTTGGTTTAAGCTTCTAAATTATTAATTCAAATTTTCTGTAATTTACGACAAATAAAGACTAAAACAACACAACAGCATATATCATGGTAAGTCTAGTTGCATAATCATAATGATAGAGAACGATACTGACAAAAACCAAAATGAGGGGAAATGGAAAAGGAACAATGGCATTACCTGCGGATGGCCTGGTTGCATTCAATGGAAAGGTTCTCAAGCTCCTTAAATTTTTGCCTTAAAGATGCATCCAAATCCCAAGACTTTTCCTCCCACGAAGTCCTAGCAGCTTCAGCATCTGCAATGTCTCTCTCCACAGCCTGAAGCTCTCTTTTCATCCTCTCAGCGTCCCTCAAATTAACCTTCTGCGCCTCAGCGGTCTTCTTCAACTCCTCATTCTCCTCGCAAATCCTCCGATTCTCATGAACCTTATTCTCCAATTCCCTCTCCTTTTCCTGAAAATCCCTCTCCAACCCCTCAATATTCATCTTCAATCTATCAACAATGTCATAAAACTTGTGCACATCATCCTCCAACATCACTCTATCCTTGTCCAATGCCTCTATAGCAGACGGCGCAGATCTCATCCCACCAATCTTGGCTTCAAGCTCAGCTACCTCAGTCTCCAATGCCTTAACTTTCTCAAGTGACGCACCCGTCTCCTCCTCCATCTTGACCGTGAACTCGTTATCAAGCTGATCCACCGCCTGATCATCGCCTCTAATATAATGGTTGTAACTGTCTAGGGCATAGATGAGTAGCTTATTATTTTCAAGAAAAGATCTATTGCCCCAAGTAGCAGCAGTATCCGAAGAAGAAGAAATGTGATCGGAATAACGTGCAATTTCTACCAACCAGTGAATGACTGAAAGTAAAGCAGGCCAGGAATGAGGAGTTCCAGGAGCTTTTAGAGCGGATTTGTTGAGCTTGAAAGGGCAATTGAGGTGCTTGAGAAGGAGAGGAAGGTCCTCATCGAGCTTTATAGTGGAACCGGTGGTGGGAAAATCGAGGCGATGGAAGAGAAATCGTACGGCTTCTGTGATGTCTTTGGCGGAGGGGAGAGGCGGTTTCAAAGAGATGTTGGCGTTGTGACAAGATAGGTACTCGTTGATGATGCGAGTGGCGCGACCACTACTGCCTATGGAGGAAGAAGGGCGGTTGATGGTGCCCGTGCTCGCGTCAGAGTCGCGGTTGGTGGTGGTGGTGGTGGTAGTGGTGGTGAAATCTGGGAGGAGAGAGGGAGTGTTGGTGGTTCGATCAGGTGGTGGGTTTAGATCTTTGGCTCTCCGCCTACCTCCGCCCTGTCCTCCTCTCATCTCTTTCGTTCGCACACAATCTCTCGTCTTCCCGCTCCCAAATTGGGGTAAATGAATTTGAACAAAATGGGAGTAGGGGTGCTTTGGTTGGGGTGGGTAGGGGACGGGATCCACCTCGTCCCTATTTCATCTTATTTATTTAGGATCGGGACGGGATAGATTTTATCCCAATCTTGTCTCATTTCAAACCGGATTAAGACAGAATTGGGATGGAATAGACAACTCGACCTTGTCCCATCTCAAACGAGACAAGATGAACATGTATTAAATAGTCTTACAATGAAAAATAACAAAAAAAAATACATCTCATACAGCTCACACACCAATAATTTATTATTTATATACATATAACTTTCATCATAACAATAAAAATTTCATCTCACATTACTTCTAATTGTATCTTGTATGAATGATATAAGTTCTCAAGTTGTCTTAATATATATTCAAAAATAAAAAATATTGTTTATTGACCAAATTTTCAACTACATAACTCATAATGTAAAACTAAAACCAAGCCATCATTTTCTTTTATTTTGAACAAGAATAATTATCCTATAATTAATCTAAAATGTGAAGAAAAAAAACAAAACAAAACATAAATCTTCATGGGTTCTATTTGACCTAAAATATTCAAACTAAAGTTTCTATCTAAACAAAGAGTATCAAATCAAATAAGTTTTCAAATAATAGATGTTTTGATTTCATTTCAACATATCATAAATTTTCCTTTAGAAGAGTAGTTTGATTAATAATAATAATATTACTATTAAATAAATAAGTTCGAGGCTGAATGGGATGGGTGGAATTGAAAATCTTCATCCCGATCACATCCCACTCTAGATCGGGACGGGACGAGATCGGGATGAGCTTGATCAATCTCAAAATGATTCAAAAAAATTGAGACGAGACCTGGACGGGATCGAGATTGCGGGATGGGATGCCCACCTCTAAGTGCGAGTGCGTGGCTCTTTAACTAATTTTGGACAAGGATTTTGGGTGCCTTTGTATATTCTAGTACGATCGTGTTGCCACAAAAAGTGGCCTCTGCTATATGCACCAACAGGAACACACAACATTAATGTCTAATTAAACACAAACCCCTACTATATAACACCACCACTTATACTGATGGACACAAACCCCTACTTTTTGGAGGACACCACTACCTTTCTGAAGGACACCACCTATAAAATAAAACATAAATAAATAAATAAAACCATAACCCTTCTCTTCCCTTCTTTATGACTCCCTCTTTTCTCATCTTTCCCTCTCTTTTCCATCTCCACCGTGACCAACTATCAACAGCGCACCACCACCACCCGCCACCATCAACCGAACCACACAACCACCGACTCCTCTCACCCTCTTTCCCTTTATTATCCTCTATCCCTCTCTTCTCCATCAAGAACCATCACCACCCCGCCACCATCAACCGCACCACCACACCACCGACCTCCTCCTCCACCTATTCATCTCTCCTTCCCTTTTCCTCTTATGTGTTTTTTCTGTTTTTCCTCTCTTATTTTCTTTTCCTTCTTCTTCTTCACAACAAAATGTCATGAATTAACAAACACAAAATTGCAAATTTAGAAATACAAAAAAAAATTAGAATACAAAAACGAACAAACATTAAACATTAGATGTTCCATTAATATTTGAAAATATTACAAAACAAATACAAAAAATACATCTAATTGTCTTGGACACGGTCAACAAAGTCTTTGAGAGGATGACGTTCACGACCCTCTTCGTCAGAGTAGTAGTAGTCCATTAACGAATTCCCACCATCGACATCATCATCGGAGGACGATAACGATTCATTGTCCTCTTCCTCATCGACAGTCGCCTTTCTCATTATCTGAAGACAATGACGAGTGGGGGTCCTCTTACCAAATAGAGTCGTCTTCCGGAGCTCCAATTTCATCTCATTATTCGTCTGAAGATTCTTCTTTGAACATTGGCCATTTTATCTTCTTCTTCTCTTATTTCTCTTGAATTGTTTATGAATACTAACAAACTACTTCCATTTATAATGTTCAACTTAAATGAATTGGTTATGAATGTGTCTTTCCAACCAATTATATTTGCCTTCTTAAGCAATTATATCCTCCCAGTCAATTCTATTTGTCTTTTCAAGTAATTCTATTTGTCTTCCCAAGTAATGTTCTTGTGATTATGTGACCATCGTGGTTTTCCCAAGTATGCTTCAATCTCATAAACAAAGGAAAAAATGGAAATAATTCCCCAAGATACTCAAATACAGCGGCAAAAGCGAGCCCAATTATAACAATCGCAGCAAATGAATGCGAATATGATCTTACAAATCGAAGAAATTGTTTGAAACAGAATAAAGTTTTGCCCTAAATGCAACGGCTCGTGCGATGATCATAAACATCATTGCATGAGTTGTTGTATTTGGATAGAAAATAGACTTTTTTTTGTTTTTTTTTTCCAATTTCTATGGGTTTGATACACTATTGGCATATTGCAAAACTTCATTTTTGAACACCCCAATTTGAGAATGTCAAAAATAGGATTTAGCAATAAATCAAATATGTCATTACTGTAGAAAACCCATTATAATTGAAAAAAACCCAAAAAATGTTCAAATACAAAAAATGAATAGAGTCTGTTTTCTGTCCAAACGCAACGGTTGCTGCAAAGGCTTTTTTTTTCAATTCCTATGAGTTTGCTACAGTATTAACATATTTGACTTATTGTTAAACCTCACTTTTGAGCACCCCAACTTGAGAATGTCAAAAGTGAGATTTAGCAATAAATCAAATATGTCATTACTGTAGAAAAGCCATAAGAAATGAAAAAAAAAATATGAGCCAATACAAAAAATTAAATATTTGGAAAAAGTTTGTTTTCTGTCCAAACGCAGCGAAAGTCTGTTTTCTGTCCAAAAGCAGCGGCCGCTGCGAATGTAATAAATATCCTCGCAGCTACCACTGCGTTTGGACAGAAACAGACTCTATTTTTGCCCAAACCGCAACAATTCAAGCGATGTGATGTCTCAGGTTAGCACTTGCCATTGTGTTTGGTTCTTTGTAGGCATTTTAGACAAGTTTGCATGATCCACTGTAATTTATTTTATTTTGTTCGCGTTAGCCGCTGCGACAATAGGTGTATAGCTCGCTTATCCATTGCGTTTGGGTACAATTGGTTTTTTCTACTTAGTTAGGTTTCAGGGCACTTACAATGGGTTTTTTTTCAAATCCTCAAGAGGTCTTAGATAAGGAGACCCCCTCTCCTTTTTTTTTATTCATTCTGGCAACTGAAATCTTGACAGGAATTAAAAGGCAAAATTTTATTTTTTGAATTTGATGGGAAAAAATAAAATATTTTGCGAAGCGAATCTAATGGAAGTGTTTTCGTTGTGTTTTTATATACTATGCATGCAAATATTATAAGCAATGAAAATGCAATTGCAATTAATCACAAAATTCCTAACAACGTTATATAACCAACATCGCAAAATTCTTATATTTACAAACTAAACATATTGGTATCTTGGATCAGACACCAGTATTTACAATTGGCTATCAACATTTACAATTCTTATATATTCAAACTAAACATATGGGCATCTTAGATCAGACAACAACATTTACAATTGGTTATCAACAATAAATCAACATTTACAGTCGAGAATAGTGCCTTGTGCATTTTTTTTTTACAGCTGAGGGATAACTGTGTTATTGTTGATTCATCGATATGAGATATTCAAGTGCACCTCGCATACTTTTTACAAACTGAGGTGGTAACTATGTTCTTGTTGCACCATCGACAAGCTGAGGCGGTAACTGGCGAGTGTGGATTTTCCACTCATAGGAACCATTGCGATGGCGAAAGAGAAAAAAACAGGGCAAAAAATAATAATAATACAAAATAAGAGGAGAATAAGAAGAAGATGAGAGGAGGTGGGACAAGAAGTGGCGGTTGCAAGGTGGTGGTGGTGAAGGGGGGGGGAGGAAAATGAGAGGTGTCGAGGTGGTGGTGGTGGTGAAGGAGAGGAGGTGGTGAGGTGAAGCGGAAGAGGAGGATGAGAATGGGGTGGTAGTGGCAAGGTGGTGGGGTGAAAAATGAGAGAATGAGGAGGTAGGGGTGGGCATCCCATCCCGCGATCTCGAACCCGTCCCAATTTTTTTGGGTCCTTTTGGGATTGATCAAACTCATCCAGATCTCGTCCCGTCCCGATCTAGAGTGGGATGGGATCAGGATGGAGATTTTCAATCCTGCCTATCCCATCCCATCCCGAATTTATTTATTTAATATTTATTATTATTAATTTTAATCAAAATACTCTTCTAAATTAAGGTTTAGGATGTGTTGAAATTAAATCAATGTAAGATGAAATTCTATATGAAATATAAATGAATTGAATCATTAATTCTAAATGAAATTTAATATTTATTTGCCTTCCAAAAATAAAGTTTAATATTTATTTATTTAATATCTATTATTATTTATTATGTAAGTTATATGTATATAAATTTGACATTATTAGTGTGTGAGTATTGTGAGATAAAACTCTTTTTGTTATTTTTTTATTGTCAGACTATTTAGTACGTGCTCATCTCATCTCGTCCCGTCCCGAATTTATTTATTTAATATTTAATATTATTAATTTTAATCAATATACTCTTCTAAATTAAGGTTTAGGATGTGTTGAAATTAAATCAATGTAAGATGAAATTCTATATGAAATCTAAATGAATTGAATCATTAATTCTAAATGAATTTTAATATTTAATTGCCTTCCAAAAAAATTTAATATTTATTTATTTAATATCTATTATTATTTATGATGTAAGTTATATGTATATAAATTTGAAATTATTCGTATTTGAGTATTGTGAGATAAAACTCTTTTTGTTAATTTTTTTATTGTAAGACTATTTAGTATGTGCTCATCCCGTCTCAATCCCGTTTGAGATGGGACGAGATCGGGATGAGGTCTTTCCTGTCCCGATCCCGAATGAACGGGATGAGATAGGGATGGTTCATCTCGTCCCATCCTGTCACGTGCCCACCCCTAGGAGGATGAGGTGGTTGTGGAAAAGAAAGGGAAAAGGGAGAAGATGAGGGTTAAGGTTAGGTTTTTTTTGTTTTTATAGTGGTAGTGTCCTTCAGTAAATCCAAAAAAAATGGTGGGTGATGATGTCCATCAATATAAATGTGATGTTATTTAGCAGGGCCTTAAACATATCTGCCTAACCATATCTTTGAAAAGCCATATTTTTCAAAATTTTAGTTAAGAGGTCTAAACAAACACCCCCTAAGTGACTTAAGTGTCCCTTCCTCAATTTATAGTTATTGATGTGGCAAAGAAGCAAATCGAGATGGTTTTAAAGCCAGAAGTGTCTGTTTCAGGAGGTAGAGTTTCAAGTTTAAAGTTGACATTTCTATGTTGTTGATTTATTTTTTTATAAGTTAGTTTTACGTGATTAATTTGAAATCAAATTAAATACTCACATAGTTTCATCCATGCATGATGAGGCACACTCACAAGAAATCATGAAACTGATAGTCAAATTTTGAAGTTATGTTCAAATTTATGAAAAATAGGTTTCATGCAAGTTTGCTTCATGTTAATGGAAAATCACAGAAAAACAAGAAACATAGAGTTTTTTTTTTGAAAAAAATTAACTTTGATTTGCTTCAAGATTCACAAAAAAAGTATGCAAGCATCCTAAACAAAAACTACTCGTTTGAAATTATTATGTGATTAGTTGTATTGTTCTGGCTAACCATTTACCTAGCCAAGACGATTTAGTTTTCCAACATTTGTGATCATGAACATAATCATAAACCAATATTTTGCTTCAAGAAGGGAAGGATGCAGTAAACTATCGAAGACCATAGTTTGTATCAAAAAAATAGACAAAAGGCAATATTGTTATGATCATACATAAGTCATGTTGATGCCACCTTCTTTACCTAGCCTGATTAAATACAACTATTTACGTATATGAGGAGTATTTTCATAGAAAGTATGATCCCATCCAAATTTTTCATAATTATATTTGATAAACATCATGGCATAAGGAGGGATAAAAGCGATGACAAACTTTGTTATAACTGCTCTACCCACTTAAGAAAGCATGTAAGCTTGCCAACCGCCAAGTCAAGAACTAATTTTATCAAAGATACAAGAAACATAAGTAAACTTATAATGACCGAAGAAAATAGGAACACCTAAATATTTTATCATCTTGTTAGAAAAACTCTACAACCAATATCCTAGAAAAATATTTATGTTTCATCCAAAGATCCTTGGTGTAGGCACTACAAAAAAAGCCCTAATAGCTACAAACACTAGAGACGGTAGTTTGATTCTATCTCTAATTAAAAGATTTGCGACGGCAAAAAATCGTCACTAATTCTTTTGGTAGCTGATGAAGACCATAATCATAAAAATTGTGTTTGTGACGGGAAAACCGTGGCTAAATTAAGAATAAACCAAAGCTAATTAAAACATTTAAGACGACATATTAACCGTTGCTAAGTTTTACAAATAAAACGGGTTGCTACGGTATAAGCCGTTTCCACTACATAAAAATTGTGCTTGTGACGGAAAAACCGTGGCTAAATTCATAATAAACAGTAGCTAATTAAAACATTTGCGACGGCATATTAGATGTCGTTAAGTTTTACAAATAAAACTGGTTGCTACGGTATAAGTCGTCCTCACTACATAAAAATCGTGCTTGTGACGGGAAAACCGTGGCTAAATTCAGTTAAAACCGTAGCTAATTAAAACATTTGCGACGACATATTAGCCGTAGCTAAATTTTACAAATAAAAATTCTTTGCAACCGTTTAAGCCGTCCCTAATTGATTTTTTTGAAAAAAATATATATACACAAAAAAAAACCTTTGGGCGTAGATAGATTTGGGAAGCCCGCGTCACCCGTTGAGAGGAAGAAGCTTTGGAAGCTTTAGAAGAGCGCATCTGAGAGGAAGAAGCTTTGGAAGCCCGCTTCACCCGCTAAGAGGAAGAAGCTTTGGAAGAGCGCATCTGAATTTTCATTAGTAATTTTTTAAGCTACAACAAGTTAGTGTTAGCAACAGCAAATGTCGTCTCTGTTTTGAAATTTTGATTTGCAACTTAGCAACGGTTTGAAGCCGTCGCCTAATAGCCATGGCAAAAACCGTCTCTATTTTTCAGTTTGCGACAGCCTAGCCCTCTCAAACATTTTAAAAGCCGTCGTCATTGCTGTTGTTTCAAATAAAACCTTGGAATTCAAATTTGTTTAGCGACGAAAATTTTGCAACTTAGCGACAGTTTTTAGCCGTTGTCAATTAGCTACGGAATAGTATACCGTTGCTATTATATTGGAGCGATGATTTAAATAGCTACGGTATTGCGACGGTCATTGAGCAGTTGCTGATTCATTTTAGATACGCCTTTTTGATACTTAGCAACGATAAACCGTTGTTGCTGATTTTTTTTGTAGTGAGGATTCATGGCCTAAGAACTGACCGTTGAAATCACAGTCGGCCAAAGCCAAAGGTGAACAATCCATAACAATTTTCTCCAGCGGAGTTAGAGTAGCTTATTATCCATGTGTGATATGGGGGAAAGGACTTCTGGGAGTAAAATTTTGACATGATGAAAACAAGCTAAGCACTCGAGTAAAAAATAAAAATCACAACTTTCTCCCAAAATCTCTCCATAATTATACTCATCTTAACTATTACTTTGGGTTAGAAATTGTTGATCTAGATGCAGTTGTCTTGTATATAAAATCAGCACGGATGTTAATTAATTCATAAATTTCCATGCTTACAGTAAGTGATTTGAGTAGAGCAACCTGGAAGAAGAAACAATTTTGTCGTCATGATATGGACCGGCCTAATAGTTGAGTGGCGTAGAAAAAATGTATCCGGATGGAGAAGATCCTTGGGATGTACGTGAAGTTGTTGGAAATGGCGAGTGTGCCTTTGTTCTGGTATTAAGAAGGTTGAAGCAGTGACCCGGTGAAGTAAATTTCGATTGGAAGCCACTATTTCACATCATCATATCCTCTTTCTCACACCATCATTGAGTTTTTTTTTTTTTTTTTAACTTTCTCACACCACTAATAAATATGTGTAACAAGGAAACTCAAACTAAAAATGAAAAAAAATGCAAGACAGCGTAACTTTCGACCAATTTAAACCCTCAATTGAGACTGATTCTCAAGCTCATCAAAACACAAAAGTTGTAGTACTATGAGTGATCTAATAAACACAACTTGAATCACTAGAAAATGTTTTGAAATGAGTAAGTTATGGTCATTTTACTAAAGTCGCACAAATTTGTTCGAAATAAATTATGTTCACATAGTTAACTGCAGAGAATTTGGGATAACCCGCATTGTGCTCTGTGTTTCGGCATGGGACACTGTGGGTTATCCCAAAATCCCGGCAGTGAACTCTGTGAACTGAAATTTTTTGGATTAGATTTGCGCGACTTTAGTAAAATGACCATAACTTGCTCATTTCAAAACATTTTCAAGTGATTCAAGTTGTGTTTATCAGATAACTCAGATTATTACAACCTTTGTGTTTGAATCAACTTGAGAATCGGTCTCAATCAGGCACATAAATTTGCCGAAGTCAGGAATACTATCCCATTTTTATTGCGAGACAGATTTGCGCGACTTTAGTAAAATGACCATAACTTTCTCATTTCAAAACATTTTCAAGTGATTCAAGTTGTGTTTATTAGATAACTCGTCGTACTAAAACTTGCATGTTTGATGAGGTTGAGAATCGATCTAAATTAATGGTTTAAATTGGTCTAAAGTTGCCTTATTTTGCATTTTTTTTGTTTTGAGTTTGGGTTTCTCTGTTATGCTATGCATATTTATTGAGTTTGGGTTTAAGGGTTTCAACTTTGAGGAGATTTTGAGAATTTTTGAGGGAGAGGGAGGAGATTTGAGTGTGGGGAGATATTTGGAAGAAATTTGCAAGAGATTTCAAATGGGGGAGGGAGGAATCGTTGTCGATTTGAATGGTGAGGGCAAAAAAATGAATGTTTTTATTTTATATAGGTGGGGTGAGAAAGGATGGTGGTGTAAGAAAAAAAGTAGGTGGTGAGAGAGAGAAAATGGTGGTGTGGAGTAGTCGCTGCCATTTCGATTTCCATGATATAAACACAAATACATCAACAATTGGATATTGTGAAACCCCATTCTCATTTGTATATATATGTGTGTGTGATGATACTCCGAAGCGATTCCAAATCTATGTCGTACATGTGTCAGGATGATCTTGAGGAAAAGACAGGCTCTAGCATCAACCCAACACTGATTTGGCCCATGTGGTTCTAATATCGCCCAATGCAGTCTGCCAAGCGAACCCTAATTCTTACAGCCTGTTGGGCCCACATGTCTCACAACTATCCTCAATACTCGTAAGCCTTGTTAAGGCATCTCGAGGATCACTTTCGGACAGACAATTACAACGACTCTTTGCTTCCAACTAGGAAGCATATTCCAGAGTACGTATCACATATGAAGACTTTCACCTATAGAATACTCTAGGAACGGGAACTATATCTCGCGTATCTAGGAGCACATGGCTAACAAGGAAGCTTTTCTCCACAGCACGACTCCTAATTAGAGAAGGATCTCTACAAAGATTTTCTTCCCTAAACTACGCCATTGATGGCCTGGTTGAATCAGGACTCCTGCACTATGAATAAAACATGAGTTTGGTAAGATAAGGTACGTTACAAATTTCTTGTTTAGAACATTACATCTTCCTCAGATCCCTGTCTGACTTTAGCATCGGATTGTCATCGGCCACTACAACGGTGGTCTATGGCTCACATGTGTTCCTTGTGCAGGTCAGCAAGTTTGCAAGTCAAGGTCAAAGCAGGGAGCAGAAAATGGTTGCATCAGTTTGGCGTCGTTTGTGGAGACGACAAAGTTCCTAACCCTTTCATTAGCACCATCTCTCTTCAAAATACTAAGAGATGGTGGCCACCCGATCATACAAAAATAGAAAACAAGGGGAAACGTCAGATGCTCAGCCTGGCGCTACTTTACCACTCTCGACGACACAAATAGTGCACAAGCATAAAACTGACACTCCTGAAATAGCAGCAATGCCGACGGACCCCGAATCAGATCCCAAATCACCTTTTATGCATCTAGTTTTGTTGATAATGAAAATGCTCAAATCGATGAAACAAAAGCCTGACGAGACACTGAAGGCGTATCTAACTCACTGCAACAGTGATTTAACTGTCGTCAACGTGTGCAATGACACGACGGTCGTCTCAGCCTTCATCAATGGTCTGGAAAAGGGTAAGTTTTATAACTTCCTAACCCTGGACCCACCAGCCAATATGACAGACTTGGCAAGGGAGGCGCAAAACTATATCTCCCTAGAAGAAGAACAGGTAACTAGGACCAAAGCTGCGCCTAGATATAAATTAGTCGACAAGATATGCGTGTTTCATGGAGCCCATTCCGAATCCGAACTATCTAAAGGTCCAGGAAAAAGGCACTCCGAGGTATGATGATCCAAGCAATGATCGGCGATCAACTAGCGTCGCCTGCTTAGAAGCATGACCACTCCGTGCCTCCAACGTTTACGGAAGAAGACCTCCAGGGCATACAAATCCTACACAATGATGGCCTGGTAATAATGATATCTTTGGTAAGCTAGGAAGTAAGGAGATCCTTGGTGGACACTGGGAGCTCATTGAACGTCATGTATCTCCACGCGTTTCACAGCATGTAGCTAGAGGAGAAAGCATTGACCCCCGATAAACATCCGAATATCGATTTCAACGGCAAAAAATGCCTCCCTGTGGGGAAGATATGACTGGCGGTAGTAGCGAGAGAGAAGCCAACTCAAAAAACTCTGTTTCAAGAATTCATAGTGATCGATGCACCTTCGGCATATAATGCGGCTTTGGGGAGATCCTGCATACACTAAATGGGAGCAGCAATCTCCATTCTACACCAGTGCATCAAGTATTCGACAAACCAAGCGATCGAGGCACTAATAGGCAACCAAGCAGTAGTCAGGGAATGCTAGTACATGATTAAGGAAGCGCGATACCTAGACTAGCTGGCGAACACAGTTCTTGTAATAAAGAAAAACAGAAAATGGAGGGTGTGTGTAGACTACACGGACTTAAACAAAGCATGCCCGAAGGACAACTTCCCACTCCCCTGCATTGGTCAAGTTGTGAACGCCACGTCCAGACATAGCTTACTAAGCTTCATGGACGCTTACTCAGACTATAATCAACTATTGATGCACCCACCGGATCAAGAAAATACATCCTTCGTAATTGAAAAAGGGATATATTATTATAGGGTGATGTCGTTCGGCTTAAAGAACGTAGGTGCTACCTATCAACGACTGGTAAATCGGATGTTTAAAAAACAGATTGGCAGGAACATGGATGTCTACATTGACGATATGCTGGTCAAGAGCCTTCTTAGCCCCGATCACATAAGAGACCTCACTGAAGCACTCAACCAGCTTAGGAAATACCAGATGAAGCTCAACCCACAGAAGTGTACGTTCGGAGTTGAGTCTAGAAAATTCTTAGGCTATCTAGTAAACAAAAAAGGGATCAAGGCCACCCAAAGCGGATTCAGGCCCTTCTCAATTTTAAAGCCCCCACAAGCATCAAAGACGTTCGGAGACTGACTGAGAGGGTAGCAGCACTCAACAGGTTTATATCTAAATAATCTGACAAGTGCCTTCATTTCTGTAAAATACTGAGGGGAAGCAAAGGGTTCTCGTGGAACGAGAAGTGCGAACAAGCCTTTCAAAGCCTAAAAGCATTCATGGGGAGTCTGAAGTTATACTCAAAACCAACGATCGAAGAAACACTCTATTTGTACTTGTCTGTTTCCAAGCACACTGTCAGCTCAACCCTCATATGAGACGATAGGGATCTAAAGCCCAATGTATTACGCCAACAAAAGCTTTGTGGAAGCAGAGGCACGCTACCCATACCTAGAAAAATTAGCTTTGGCACTGGTCGTATCCTCTAGGAAATTGAGGCTCTATTTTTAGGGGCAACGGTTCTGACAAAGCATCCTCTTCGCTCGGTACTGCATAAACTAGAGTTATTCGGCATAATGGTGAAATGGTCAGTAGAGTTCGGACAGTTTGACATAAGCTATGCTCCAAGAACTGCCATCAAAGCCCAGGTGCTGGCAGACTTTATCGCCGAGTTCACCAGTGGAGAATAGCCAAAGACAGATCACCAAACCTCGAACTCAAGCACCCAGAATTGGACCTTGTGTTGTGACAGATCATTGACGGGGAAAGCGAGCAGATCTGGGATCACACTCTGTTCCCTAGCGGCTTCACCCTCGAAAAAGCCGTCAGATTCGGCTTCCTCGCTTCAAACAACAAGGCCGAATACAAAACCCTCTTGTCCAACCTAAAACTAGCCTTGGGGATCGGGATAGATCACCTAACGACATACAACGACTCAAAATTAGTAGTCAACCAGGTCAAAGGAGATTTCAACAGCAAGGACCCCCGCATGATGGCCTACCGCGACAAGATATTTGGCGTGATGGGCGGGTTCAAGAGGTGCGAGCTCATACAATGCCCTCGAGACAACAACAAAAAAACCAACGCGCTAGCCAAAGATGCCTCATCCTCTGACGAAGTCTCAAGCGACCTCATTGAATATTAAGAACAATCAAGCCTCGACGAAGAAAAGCTTAGAGATGTTTGCGCTGCAGACGTGCAACCAAATTGGATGATTCCGATACTCAAATATATCGCTACCGGAGCCTTACCAACCAAGAAAGTCAAAGCCAGAAGACTAAAGAACAAAACAGCGAGGTACATTCTCTTAAACAACAAGTTATACAGGAGATTCGTGATAGGGTCTCTGCTCTGATGTTTGTCACCTTCAGAGGCAAATCAGGTCCTGGGAAGGATTCATAATGGTATATGTGAAAATCATCCGGGCGAGAGAACCCTCCCCTACAAAGCTTTGACTCTAGGATACTATTGACTGATCATGCAGCGAGAGACCAAAGATATTGTCCACAGGTGGGACAAATATTAGAGGTTCGCATCATACACACATATGCATGCCCAGCCGATGACTAGTCCGTGGCTGTCGACTACTTCACCAAGTGGGTCGAAGCCGAGCCTCTATCCAAAATAGGGCAGGTCCAGATAGAAAAATTCATATGGGCCGCCATCGTTTGTAGATTTGGCATTCCCAGAGTATTGGTCAGCGACAACGAAACTCTGTTTGAAGGTATCAAGGTTAAAAAACTGTGCAAAAGTTTGAATATTAATCACCATTTCTTTTTGCTAGGGCACCCCAAGCCAACGGCCAAGCGAAGGTTACCAACAGAACAATCCTGAAGGCAATCAAAAGGAAGTTTGATGCGGCCAAAGGAAAATGGATTCCAGAGCTACCAAGGATACTCTGGGCATATCAGACATCTAAAAGAATCCCTACCAAAGAGACACCTTTCACCTTGGCATATGGGTCAGAAGCTATGGTTGCGGTAGAACTCGAGGTGCCAACCTTCTGAACGGAAGAGTTTAGACCAGACGGCAACGACGAAGCCTTGCGCATTGGGCTAGATCTCCTCGATGAAATACATGATCTAGCCTCAGCCAAGATAGATGTCTACCAGCAACGAATGACACAATACTACAACAACAAGGTCAAACCACATGAATTTAAGGTGGGAAACTGGGTACTCAGGAAGACTCAACAAAACACCAAAGAAGCTAGCGCGAAAAAGCTAAACCCGAACTGGGAAGGACTCTACAGAGTGACTAAGGTCAACAGGCCGGGGACATACTGGCTGGAAGACATAAATGACAATGGGCTTAAAAGACCATGGAACGTAGAGCATTTAAAAAAATATTGGCTTTTACTAGAACTTTCACTGCTATTCGTTATGACCCCCGATCATCCCCACTGCGACCATACTCGAATGTCAGCCCCGAAGCCTAGTCCGTTATAGCGGGCAATAACGATCGAGGAAGTGAGAGTCTAGTCAGTGCTCACACACCTGATGACAACAACTCACCAAGGGATCATTGTTCTCCATCAGATAATGATCGCCGAACTTACCAGGTAAGCCTAGTTAATTCATGACTGATGACGATAGCTTCTGGTGCCCAAAACCTAGTCCGCTACGCGTGAGCAACAACTGCCGAGGAAGTGGGAGTCTAGTCAGCGCTCACACACCTGATGACAATGACTCACCAAGGGATCATTGCTCTCCAACGAACAATGATCGCTGAACTTACCAATTAAGCCTAGTTAGTTCGCGACTGATGACAACGACTTCTAGTGCTCAAAGCCTAGTCCGCTATGCACGGGCAATGATGGCCGAGAAAGTGAGAGTCTAGTCAGTACTCACATGCCTGATGATGATTACTCGCCAAGGGATTATTGCTCTCCAACAGACAATGATCGCCGAACTTACCAGGTAAGCCCAGTTAGTTCGCTACTAATGACAACGATTTCTGGTGCCCAAAGCCTAGTTCGTTGTGCACGAGCAACGAAGGCCGAGGAAGTGGGAGTCTAGTCAGTGTTCACACGCCTGATGATGACCACTCGCCAAGGGATCATTGCTCTTCAATAGACAACAATCGTTGAACTTACTATGTAAGCCTAATCAGTTCGCGACTGATGACGATGGCTTCTGGTTACCAAAGCCTAGTGCGCTGTGCGCGGGCAACAACGATCAAGGAAGTGGGAGTCTAGTCAACACTCACACGCTTGATGACGACGACTCACCCAGGGATCATTTCTTTCCAACAGACAATGATCGCCGAACTTATCAGGTAAGCCTAGTCAGTTCGTGATTGGTGGTGATGACTTCTGGTGCCCAACGCCTAGTTCACTATGTGCGGACCATGACGGTCTAGGAAGTGGGAGTCTAGTTAATGCTTGCCCGCTTGATGACGACGACTCGCCAAGGGACCATTGCTCTCCAACAGACAATGATCACCGAACTTACCAGGCAAGCTCCATCAGTCCACAACTAATGACGAAAGCTTCAGGTGCTCAAAATCTAATTCGCCGAGTGTCGATTGCGACGATCTACGAAGCCATTGTCTCCTAAACATTCTTACGCGCGACAATGACAACCCGCTAAGTGATCCATTTGCAGACCATAATGGCTCACCAGTAAACATTAGCAGCCAAAAATGGTTAGTTACGATACAACTCGACTGACAAAAACATGCACTCTGCCCAATAGTACATATTCTACGATCTACAAAGCGTCTAAAGAAAACTCAACAGTAAATGACAAAACAATACTTTCATTAAAAAATTGTTTTTCTGTCTCGAAAAGAACGTTACAACTATTTTAAGGAGAAAAACCCTCTTCAGCAACTTGTCCTGTAGAGCCAAAACCTTCCCTTAGAGAGATGGTCCAAAAACAACCTTCCTGTAATGGGCGAAGTCAAGGTTGACACCGGGGTGCTCTTCTCTGATAAGCTCCAAAAGTTACAATCTGCCCTGAATAACCTTCGATGAGATCAGTGGCTTCCGTCCTGACATGTCGAAATCCACCACATTCACTAAGGCGAAATAGTGTGAACGCTCCGATGACAATAAGCACCTCGTGAACGCGGCGAAGCCCCTCGTCGACTTCAAACCCTAGCTGCCATCGTTCGACATCCCATTGTTTCTCCGCCCACCTCCTTTCATCATCTTTGGTTCGCAGATCAGACGACCACTGCATCCCAGGGCTCCAAATTGATCCGAGTCCATCTCAGCTCAACATGGGTTGATGAAAAATCCGACTTGGCCAACCATAGTTGGAATCTTATGCCAACAAACTCCGCTTCAGAGGCAGAAACAATGGCCTTCACGGCCCCCAAATTTGTGGTGGTACCAGCATTTTGCAGTTGACCAGTCAGGGAGTCCACTCGATAGAGAGCATTCGAATATGATGTCCGCAGGTCCGCGAAGGTCTTCTCTAGTGCAAGAACTCGCCCGTGAGCTTCAGGATGCAACGTAACAGGACTATGTGACTCAAGGGCACGAACGTTTGCCTCGGACTAATGATGCCATGAAATGTCAATGCGAGGAACAATATTCTCTCCTTTTAACAACATCAAGCAGAAAACGATGACCCTCTGAAACTATCGCCTGAGCAGAACGCGACGACCCAAGGGCAAAGGCCGCAAGATCAACAGACTACCTCCTTTTGAAAATAACAACTAGAGGCATGCTAGCCTCCCATTCTGCCACCCTGGTTAGGCTAGGTATAGTTCTATTCCTCAAACGATGACTGATAACCCCTTCAGCCGGTGAACCTGGTGCAACGAGAAGGTCATGAGAACACCGTAGCAGCCCACTACGCACAACATTGTCTGGCGTTATGACCTGCTCGACGGGCGTCAGTGGGAGGTTGATGAACTCTTTTTCTATCCGTCCCTCCTCTTTAGTAGAGTTAGAACTGCGAACTTCCCTGAAAAAAGAAAATGACATCAAACTAATATCACGTTTGGGATTGATAAAATAAGCCAGCAATTAAGAAACTTACGAAGGTCAAACTAGAAGTATCTTGGAATCCTATGACTCCCAAACTTGAAGTACGAAGAGTTCACCGAAGTCAGGAACTAGTACCTCCTACAAGGCTCAGTGTCATCTGCCACTAAACGCAAACAAGCATGGAAATTCAGTATGCAAAGGCCCCTAGCATCCAACTGAGTGGTGGTCATATGATGGATTACTATCGGAGTCAAACGAAGGTTGGCATCATGCATCCTCAAGAGAATCACAATTAGAACCATAAAACCGCTCGAACCATTTGAGTGGAAGGCATGCGAATAGTGAGAAAGAAGAGCCAGACATCATCCGACACTGGGAATTAGAGCCCTGACTCGACTATGCCCCGGTGCAAACTTATATACCCCTGAGGGGTGTAGTCGGAGCCAAATATCAAAACGCGGGAATGATTTCCAGATCCCCAGAATACGATACAAACTTCGAAGCCCGATCAATTCAGTTTCATCGATCACACTATCCTCGAAGAGCTTGAGGCAAGTGAAGGACAACAGATCCTTAGAAGAAAGTTCAACATTCTCTGCCATTACTAAGATAGACAAATCGAACTTCACAGCAACACGATCGTTTGAAGAAATTGCACAAACAAGAAGTGAATAAATCTTCCTTAAAGCAGCGAATATTTATAGAGAAGACAAACCGTACCTTCTCTCATTGAGCAGTCGTGTACTCATAAATGTTGTGCACCGCTCGAGACATCGCTTCAGGCTCAATCATCACGATGGTACAATTATTTTTTAAGGAGTCAGTGAACCGACTAAATGACCCATTCACTTGGGGGGAGTAGCCGATGATACACTGAAATGGTCCCAAATCTATGTCATACACGTGTCATGATGATCTCGAGGAAAAGGCAGGTCCTAGCATCATCCCAACACTTATCTGGCCCATACGGTTCTTAACTTGCCCAATGCAGTCCGCCAAGCGGACCTTAATTCTTACAGCCTGCTAGGTTCACATTTATTACAACTATCCTCAATACGTGTAAGCTATGTTAAGGCAAATATCTCAAAGGTTAGCTTCAGATAGGCAATTACAACAACTTTTTGCTTCCAACTAGGAAGCATATTCTAGAGTACGTATCACATATGGAGACTTCCACCTATAGAATATTTTCAAAACGAGAACTATCTCCCGTGTATCTAGGAGCACATGGCTAACAGGGAAACTTCCCTCCACGACACGACTCCTAATTAGATAAGAATCTCCACAAAGATCTTTTTCCCTAAACTACCATCGATGGCCTGGTTGAAGTAGGACTTCTGCACTATAAATAAGACATGAGGTTGGTAAGCTAAGGTACGCTACAAATTCCTTGTTTACAATATTACACCTTCCTTAGATCTTTGTCTAACTTTAGTATCGAAGTGCCATTGGCCACCATAACAGTGATTTGTGGCTCACGTGCATTCTTTGTGCAAGCCAACAGTTTTGCAGGTTAAGATCAAAGCACAAAATGGAAAACGACTACATCAATGCATATATATATATATATACATATTTGTCTGTGCGACCTCGGTTGTTGTTTATCAGTTTGCTCTGTGGGTTTTGGTGTTTAAATTTGTGGGCGTCTGATACATAGCTACAACACTTAATTTTTAGAGATGTGACGTGTTCTAAGGGTGTTGGGAGTGTCTTTTTGCATTGTTTAAGCATTTAAGCAGTTTTGAATTTCAAGTGAGTTGTGTAGCCCATATTGACATGAGTGACCTGATGGACCCCGTGAGTGGGGATACTCTTGTAAAGATCATTTTCATATTGTTTTCGATCGCATATCGACCTTCATATCGACCTTTATTAGTAGTGTGCTAAGTGACACCGTGTGTGACATTTAGCCACAGAATTATTTATAAGCTTCTTTATTATCTCTTCTTCTTCCTCACACTAGAGAGTATAGGGAGAGTTCTACGATTGATTGGGAAGATATTGGTAGATTCGAAGGCATTTTGGGGTGATTTTTGGGCAGATCTTCATTGTTTGGAGCTGGGGATTCGAAGGGATTCTTATTTAGCAACTTTTGAAGTAATACATTATCATTTTCATGAGTGGTATAGGGTTGTTTCAACCTTTGCAAGTTGATTTTGAGGTGAAACCAAGCCAAATCAGTAAGGATTTAAGGGAGTTTGAATGGGGAGCGTTTGATTAAGCTTGGTTGTGATTTAGGGAAGCTTTTTTAGTTGATTTAAGTGAATTCAAGTGAGTAAGACCAAATTTAACTTTGATTTTCTGAAAATTTTCTTTTTACCTTAATGGAGTTGCATGTATTTGTGCTATTTGGCGAAATTTGTGTTATACACAAGTACTTTTGAATTTGAGCTTTCTTCCTCTTTCTATTATTCAACACTGAATGTGTAATTTAAGTGTGAAATGTGTGTTTGAGGATGAATGTGTTGTAATTTAAGTTTATAGGATTTTTTATGATGATTTATATGGTAATTATTATTGTTTGGTTATTCATTTCCCTTCTTATGCAAATTTTAATTGTTTGGTTATCTATTTACTGTCAGAAAATATATTCATCATAAGGCTCTTTTTCCAATACTCATGGGAATTCAAGTCAAACGGAGATACCTCAGACAGTTGTTAGTAATTTTTATTGGAAAATGGAATTCATTTATCTTGTTATGCAAATTTTCGTTGTTTGGTTGTCTATTTACTGACAGAAAATGTATTCGTTACAAAACTATTTTTCCACTACTCATGGAAATCCAAGTCAAAGGGAGAGACCTTGGAATCGAATTCACGGACACAATTTCAATTTCCATATATATTTTTCATGCAACCAAACAGACCTTAGTGTTTTTAATATTGAAATAAATCGATTCTTCATGAAAACGATCATCTAATTGTTGGTGTTAGTATGAGATATTTTTTATGATTTGACAATAGTGGAAAACTTTGAAATTTACAAGAAGTTCAAAGTTTATTCAAAATTTTTTGGTTTTGTTGATTCTACTGAATTTCAGCAGATAGTCAATTTTGTAATTTAATTTGCTAATTAATGGTTTGGATCTAGGTGATGAGCTATACCAATCTGAATTTCTCATCATGTCTAGTTTCTAGAACATTTTATAAATTTTCATTTATGTAGATAAAGTTACAACATCTGAAGTGACTGGGTGTCAATCTGCCAATGTATTGGAGATGACCTAATTTCATTTTAAAAATTGATTTTACTCATAAATGTTTAGGAAATGGGACATGCACCATTAGTTTCCTATTCGAGTCTAGTTTTCAGAATGTGTGTGTGTGTGTGTTTTGTACTTATTTATCAAATTTCTAGTTTTGGTGTAGAGTTATGCGCATTTGAGTGACAATATGTCAGTTTGACCTGACAAAACATGTCACTTGTTTAGGGTTGATTTAGTTGAGTTTCACAGCTCCGATGAACGATATTTGTTATGTAAATTGGATCAATTCATGCTTGAGTTTAGAGGCTATCTTGTACATTTTAAGGGAGTTTTGAGCTGAGTTTGGAGAAGTTTGATTTGGGTTTCAAGTGCCTACTAGTGAGTCTTATACAAATCAATTGATGCTTTTCTTTATTGTTTCATAGTTTTGTTTGGGAATTTACTTATAGAATTGATTTGTGTGAAATGCAGACATTTGTAGTGTGATTGAGCATCTCGTAACTCTTGTTTTGACCATAAAGGTTATCTAGTTTTGATGTCGAAAATTGAGCACGATCACTCGTTTCATTGTGGTCATAAAGTATGTTTTAATTAGTGGCGTATTTGTATTAATATTCATGTAATAGATGCATGGTGGCTAAATATGTATGACTAGTAGACATATTGAATATTTTTCTGATTACAACAAAGTTTTAATAAAATGATCTGATGCAGTCGTTTTTCGCTTCCTGCTTTAATCTTAACCTGCAAACCTACTGACTTGCACAAGGAATGCACGTGACCCACGGACCACCGTTGTGGTGACCGATGACACTCCGATGCTAAAGTCAAATAGGGATTTGAGGAAGATGTAATGTTGTAAACAGAAAATTTGTAGTGTACCTTAGCTTACCAACCTCATGTCTTATTTATAGTGCAGGAATTCTGATTCAACCAGGCCATCGATGACGTAGTTTAGGGAAGAAGTTTTTCGTGGAGATCCTTCTTTAATTAGGAGTCGCGATGTGGAGGAAAGTTTCCCTGTTAGCTATGTGCTCCTAGATATGCAGGAGATACTTCCCGTTCCGAGAGTAATCTATAGGTGGATGTCTCCGTATGTGATACGTACTTTGGAATATGCTTCTTAGTTGGAAACAAAGAGCCGCTGTAATTGCATGTCTGAAGCTGATCCTCGAGATACTTTCCTTAACATGGATTATGAGTTTTGAGGATAGCTGTGAGACATGTGGGCCTAGCAGGCTGTAAGAACTAGGGTTCATTTGGTGGACTACATTGGGCGGGTTTAGAACCGCATAGGCTGGATCGGTGTCGGGTTGATGCTAAGGCCTAACTTTTCTTCGATATCATCATGACACATGTACGGCGTAGAGTTGAGATCGTTTTGGTGTATCATCAACTACTCCCCTCGAGTTAATGGGTATTTTCTTGAAAAGATACGCCGCTCATGATGATTGAGTCTGAATCGTTGCTTGAGCTGCGCGCTTCATTAATTGAACATGCGTTGATTCGGCAGAGAAGAGGCGGGAATCCCATCCCTTGTGTAGAGACTAACTCTTCTATTTTCTTGCTTTAGAGATCTTGCTCAGTTTATCTTCTGATTGAAAAGATTGTTTCATCTTCTTCATGGCTCAACAAAACCTTTTTGATGCTGCAACTTTGGTCAAAGGCCTTGAGTTTTTCGAAGATAGGTTGCTTTTCGAATTAGGCCTTGCTGAAATTCGTACAAAGTTTGGGGTCCTTGAGGACTTGCCATTATATGCTCTAAAAGATGATCATACGCCAATGTTGCCACCGGGCTTAATCTGCTGGCATCACAGGATGCTCCAAACTGGAGTCCATTTTCCTGTTCTGGATGTGATTTGGGACTTCTTGGAATTCCTCCGATCCAGTTGGGGCCTATTGGGTATAGGATCACCTTCTCATTTTGATTAGGATGAGGAAAGCTGGAGTCCGCATGACTCCGCGGGTGATCTAGTTGTTGACTTCTCATCGGTTGAAAAATAATGTTGTCTGTAAAAGGATGTCGCTGACTTGCTCTGCAAATCTGCCTGATGACTTCAAGTTCTGGCAGAAGTATTATTTCTTGGCTCCCGCGGATTCAAAATACTTCCAGTTCAAGGGTCGCTCGCTCGAACGAGAGTTCAAGCCACTTCGCAAGTATAGTTTTTTCTTCCGACTCTGTCACGCTTGATTGTATGCTAATCGTTGCTCGTGTTTCCTCGCTGGATGGTTTCTCACTACTCCTCTTACCCCAGATGAGCGAGACACTATGGAGACATTTTGCGGCTTGCCAACGCAGAATGTGGTGGACGTTATATGTGTCACCAATTTTATTCGCAGTAGGTTGTGGGACAATTGGCATGTGGCCCTTACTCTTTACCGATCGTCGCAAATTGCGGCTTGCCAACGCAGAATGTGGTGGACGTTATATGTGTCACCAATTTTATTCGCAGTAGGTTGTGGGACAATTGGCATGTGGCCCTTACTCTTTACCTATTGTCGCAAATTAAGTATGAAGGTGGGGCCCCTTTTAGGAAAAGGAAAACCACCGGAGACAAGGCTCATGTCTTGTCTGACACGAAGGAGCCATCTCGGATGCTAGCCTCCTTTGTGAGTTTGAAGAAGTCCCCCGTTAAGGCTGGGTCATATTCAAAACAAACTGTTTCAGTAAGTGAAGAGCGTGAGTCTGATCAACTCGTCAGGGCAGAGGCTGATGTATCCAGCTTGGAGAAGGACCACCTACGATTAGCATGGGTTGAAGATATATCGAATCTTAGTGTCGCGCTGGCAGAAGCTCTAAGCGAGCAGTTGATGCTAGCTGCAATGGCGGCTTTTGCTGATGTCTATCCGCCCGAGACCGTTCCGCCATAAGGTTTTTGTGAGGATTTGTCTAAGGTTCTGGAATCCGATCGTCCTGTTGGCTGGCAGTCCAATAATCTCCATGGTGACACGTGCCAAGTTTCTCATAGTTCGTATTGTTCCTCATCTCACTCTACGCCGTATCCCAAGGTGCTGGAGGGTCTGTTGGACAACTCGTTTCCTCAGGATCCTGCTAGGTCTTATCGCTTAAGGGGTCGGCTGTTGGTGACAAAGGAAATACTCTGGAAAAAGCCCTAGGAGTAGTGGTGGCTACAGAAGGTGGTGTTGGCATGATCCCTCATCCGAGAGAGCTTTATCCGGATGCGCGGATAAGTCTATTTGAACCAAACTTAGTAAAGATGAACACTCAGGTCTGGCACCGAGAGGTTGATGTGAACTATGCTTCGAAGAAGCATATAAGCAGACGTCATAGCTGGCTAATGGACCACGCTCCAAAACCCGAGGAAGATACGTTGGAAGGGCGTATGGATAAGGGTTTAATGTACCTTATGCCAGGAATGTCTCACTTGAGCTAGGTGGCTGTTGCTGGGATGAAAGTCGAGGCAGCCCGTGAAAGGGTGTACACCATGGAGCGTGTCTTCTCGCACATGCAAATGTTGTATTCTAGTGCGCTTTATGAGATTGAGTTGCTGAGGAAGGAGGGTGGAACGGTCTGTCGTTGCTGCTGAGGCTCAAAGGGTTCGTCTGGACGCCCTTGAGTCTGATCTAGCAGAGGCGAGGGCTGCGAGAGACAAATTCCAACAGGAGTTTGATCTGACCTGCCAAGATTTGAAGGTCGTTTCGGAAGCTGCGGCTGATTGGGCTGTTTAGAAACAACAATTAGAGTCTGATATGGAGTTTAATGCTCGGGAGGCGAGGAAAGTCGAGGGCTAGCTTGAATTGGAGAAACATGACCTTAGTGCTGTAAAGAATAGCTTGACTATGGAGAAATCCCAGGTTGACGTGCTGACAGGCAAATTGGAGTTGTTGGAGCATGATCTTGCTGACGCGAAGGCGCGCGAGAAAAAAACTTATCCAGGAACAAGGCAAGTGTGAATTTTGTTAGGTTGTACATGGTAGATTGGAGCTGCTGGCGCTGATGAAGGAGGAGCATCCAGAATGGAACCTTGATCACTATAAGAAGATGTCGTATGTAGACTTGTCAATGGCCTTTGCATCGTCAGACGAAGAGGGTGATCCAGACCAGGATGCTCAGATTGCAGCGCGTACGAACGTGACTCCTACTTTCTCCTCTGTCAAGCTTAGCTCTTCTATTTCTATACCCCTTCCTGATAAGAAGTGAACTTTGTACACTTATACCTTTTTTGTTTCAACTTTTTAATGAAAACAAGTTTATGTTGAGTACGCTCTATATCCATTTGGTGCTCACTATCCCTATTGTGTGTTTTTCCATTTTGCCTTGTCGTTTTACTTTGGCATAGGCTGGTTGGATCAATAGGAAGTCGAGTGGATTGTCTACTGTTGAGAGTTTGACCATTTGCATTGCGAGTGACTCAAAGTCACTGTTGCGAAGTCATATCCAATAGTGGGTGTTCCACGAATGGTGGAGGAACGGGTTGCACTACCTAGCTATGGCTCATTCTCAAAATAAGCCGCTGGGTGCTCGTTTTGTCTATCTGACTGTCGGTCGCATGAGTGAATTGTGGTAGTCGAGCACATGCGTTGTAATTAGAGCGCTTGTTCCAAGTCAGGTTTCATAATCTCGGGCCGGCATTCCATGTAGCACTCGTTTGCGCGTTGGCGGGACGATTTATGGGTCAGCATGAACATCCTTCGCTGGTATTGGAATGTCAGCATGTATTAGCGTGAAGATGCTGCTTGAGCTGTGATTTATCTTTGGGCCATTTTTTCAAAAGAGAGCATTAGTTGCGTGGCGATCCGCCTGGGGTTCCCACCTTTCGTACCATCTATGTTCGAGCATGGTGGACAACAGGTTCGAGGAGTGAGGATTCGGAGATCATGGTCTGTTGAAGAGCAATGATCCCATGGCGAGACGTCGACATCAGTTCGGGACTGACTAGCCTCCAACCTTTCAAACCATCTGTACCTGTACGTAGCAGGCTACAAGTTTGACACGAGGGGGTTTGGCGACCAAGCTGAAGAACAGTGGTCCCGTGGCAAGCCGTCAAAATCAGTTCGGGACTAACTAGGTCTCTGATTTTCCAAATCATCTACACTCGTGCGCATCAAACTACAAATTTAGGAGGGTTCAACGACCATGGTCTGTAAGAGAGCAGTGGTCCTGTGGCAAGACGTCAGAATCAGTTCGGGACTGACTAGGCTCTCACCTTCTAAACCGTCTATGCCCGCACAGTGGGGGCTACAAGTTTAGAGTTGGTAATTTGGTGACCATGATCTATAGAAGAGCAGTGGTCCTGTGGTGAGCCACCAGAATCAGTTCGGGACTGATTAGGGTCAAACATTCCAGACCATCTACACCCGCACAGTGGGGGCTACAAGTCTGGGCTTTGATCAAAAGCTGTCGTTGCCAGTCGTCACCAGCTAGGCTTACCTGATTGGGTTCGGCAACGTTGTCCGCGAAGGGGGCAACAGTCCCTGGCGAGTCGTTTTCATCAGGCGTGATAACGTTCCCACATCCTAAACCATCGACATCCACACTAGGTGTCGGGGTGAACTAGAAGTCGTTGTCGTCAACCAAAGTAGACTAAGCTTGCCTGGCCAAGTAGGGGCTCCGCCAACTGTGGGTGTGCGAGCCTGTGTCCGCGGGTGGAGTGCGTTGTGCGGATGAGTTATGAAGAAGTAGCTTGGATCATCTGGTGGTTGCAAGTGTGATCCGTGTGTTAGAAATGACTAGGGTTTCTCATGCTCGTGTTAGGCACATGGTAGAATATTGTTTGAATAGTGGGCCAAGCCCATGGGCCCGTAGAGTGAGAGTTAGGGTTCTTGTATGCAAGATGCTACGTGTAACATGTAGATCGCATGGTAGCACATGTACGACGTGGATTGTGAGAGGGTTGAGTATCGGTTACTCTCCCTCAATTAATGCGGTTGGATGTAGCCTTGTTGATTGGACGAACGTGGACTTGTGCAGTATCTTTGGGAACCGTCATCTCCTCGTTTCCCATACGATATGCAATGTTGACAGTTAATGCTAAAGCACCCGTTTGGTGAACCATTATGTTTATATAATGGTGTTTCTTCATCGATGTAGACACTATCTTCTGTGGAGCGTATCTCCTGTAATGTTCTTATTAAAAGAGAATGGTTTGGGTTTTCTAAAAGCTAAAGGGGGATCCTCATTGTTGGATTCTTTGAATGTTGTGACATTTGCACCGATGAGTGACGACAAGAATGGCTGTTATGTGTGGTCACCTATTTTGGGTGAGCACCTAGTTGTTTCGTTGAGATCCCGTGATTTCTTCTCATATTGCGGAGAAGTAGTACGGACTCTCTCTCGAGGGATGAGTCTGTCGTTTATGTGTTGGTGCCTTGTCACTCTCTGGAGCGCTTAATCTCAAAGATAACACTAGCAGCCAACTCAGAGCAGTTGCCTCCATAACTTCTCGATTAACCCCATCGTCTCGCCTTGCGCTGGAATTTGGGATCTTAGGATGGGGTGGAGTTGGACATGGTCGGCTTGATTGGGCCATTGACTCCTGGACTCTCTTTTCATCCCTGCAGTGGGAAGGTGCACTCGATCTGTATCAACTTGATACTTGTCACAAGTTCACCCGGTTAATCGGATTGAGCGTGTGAGTTGGTCGTATCTGGTCGTGGTTTGTCGCGGGACCCCTAGTTGTCGATTTTGTGCCGCCGCAAACCATATTTGAGGGTCATGTTTGTAGGAGCCTTGGATCAGATATGCTACTTCTTGCTGCCCTTGCACATGCCAATCTTTCGTCCTGTTGTCGTTTGCAGATAACGTTCATCGGAGAGTTCTCGAGACCTACATTGGGCACCTTTGCTCACTTGGGATCTTCTTGTGCAGTCAGACTGTTTAAGTGAGTCTCTATGTCATATCAGATTCATATGCTTGTGGTATGTAGTTTTTTGTATCTGCCTCAGGTCACCCGTTGTTACATTTTTCCAGTATTCAATAGAGTGTGTTTGTGTAATTCTTTCTTTATTTCTTAAAGGATTGCAAATCACATAAGTTTCTAAGAACTGAAACTCTTCATTGACTATAGAAAGTAAAATTAACAACTAAAATAGACTAACTGTTGGCGGAGATAAGTCGACCAAGCCCCGAAGTGAATTTGCATGGCTCTTGTTGGATCGTTGATACTTTCAATGGACTGGTAAACTTCGTTGATGTCATTGAGGCTATGAAGAATAACCCTCGTGGGGGAGTTAATCTCCGCGCCAACGGAATGTCGGGGGGTTGTACTCCCTTCTGCATTGACCTCTTTGTTCTGCTGGGTTGAATACCATATTTCTTTTGTGCCGCTTGATTGTTCCTCGTTTATGAAATTAGCCACTGCTATTGGGATCTCGTGTGAGTGGAGTTGTGCATCCACAGTCACAGGGTCTGACTCCGTTTTAGGTTGCGATGTAGGATTCGGTTGGATTTGGGAACATTATATTTTATTTAATGCTTCATAATGGCAGCTTTGTGCCACAGGCTGGTCTCCATGTATCATTCCTTCAGAGTGGTTAGTAGTGTGCTTAACCCACTAGTGAAGGGTGGAGACTACTGCCTCCATCTGGTGGAGTCATGGTCTTCCCAAGATAAAGTTGTAGGTAGATGGCGCGTCTACTACCATGAAGTCCAGAAACAAGACCCTTTTAAGTTGTGGTTCTCCTGCCACTACTGCTAACATTTTCTTCCTGATAGGGAAACATTTTTTTCCACTAAATTCGATCAGCGGGTAGTCTGAGGAGGCCAGGTTCTCCTCCTTGAGGTTTATACTGTGGAACGCATTGTAGAACAGGATGTTGAGTGAGCTCCCTGTGTCTGTTAGAGCTCTTTTTACCCCGCATTTTGCAATGGAGACCGAGATGACTAGAGCGTCATTGTGCGGTGCTCGAACTCCTTCGAGATCCTTGTATGTAAATGTTAAGGTGGGAATGGGGCTTTGCACCATTGAGTAGCAAACACGATTGCCCTCATCCGCGGGATGTGTCCGCATCTCTAGTAGAGTCCGCTTGTGGGACCTATTCAGCTGGTTTTCATCTCGTCCGACCCCATGAAGGACATAGATTATGCCAGGAGTCTCCTTCTCTATTTCTTTGACTGACTCCCCCGGTCCCTAGACCCTTCTGGTCGCTTCTCAGAGCTCATAAATTATTTTTATCTTACCCCTGCGGATCCAGTAATAAATCTCATACCTTAGACTCTTGCAGTCGTTGGTATCATGGCCACCTCCTTATGGTACGAGCAATACTTGTTTTCGTCACACTTGGATGGGTTTCCACACTGCTTTGGGGGCCACTTCAGATCTTCCCAGCTTTTCATGGAATTCAAAAAGTCCGACAGGCTAGAATTGAACGTGGTCACGGCTCTGAATCCAACATAGTTGGATGCTTTCTTTTGCCTAGCCTAGCCAGGGCCTGACATGTTGTCGTTGCGCTTTCATTAGTCTCTTTCTTCATCCTCACGCCTCCTTCGCTCTTTCCCGTCTTTAGGAGCGGAGGATCTCTTATCTCATTCTGTTCCCTTTCCACAATTCTCAACTCCTCTAAGGTGATGTACCCCTGAGCGTTTTTTAGGAGCTCCATCATGTCCAAAGGGGGTTCCAAGGTGAGACTGTCATAAAGCTTTCCTTCCTTCAGGCTCGCGGTAAAAGCCATCACGGCTATGTCATCATTGCATCCATCGATGAATGTCAGCTCGTCGTTGAAGCATGTGACATACTATCTGAGTGTTTTATTGGATCTTTCTTTGAGAGAGAGTATGTAGTATGGGCCTTTCTGGAGGCGCTGACTTCCTACAAAACGTGTCAGGAACTCCTTCGCCAGTGCCTTGAATGAATCGATCGACTTTGGAGGGAGGCAATGGAATCATGTTAGTGTTGATTATTTCAGGCTGGTGGGGAAGGTTTTGTACATGACCAACTCGGATCATTCTTTGAGTGCCATTACGTTCTGGTAATGGCATAGGTGGTCGAACGGGTCGGTCGTCCTGTCATATAAGTTGAGCTTCAGAGGCGTTAACTTCTTTGGAAGGGCTTTGTTCATGATACGGTCCACGAACGGTGGAACAAAGAGACGGTAGTTCACGTCTGGGTCGTGCGCCCCTCTGTGGAAGGGGTTTTGAGGGTTGAGCCTCTCCGCCCTGAGAGTCGGTTCTGCTTAGATGTGCCACCCTCTCTAGTCCAATGGGAACTAGCAGGGGCTTGACTCTCCCGTGCTTGCTCTTTATTGTCTTCCAAAGATGGAGGCATGTGTTGCTTCTGATATCCATTAGCGGGTGGAAGGTTTTGTTGTATGAAAGCCTCCACTACTTTGGCGATTTGTTGTATCTGAGATGACAACAAATCCATCTTGGGGTCCGTCATTGTCGAGGCTCGCACCGGGGGAGTGTTGCTCGTGTGCCACCGGTATCGCTGAGGGTGTATAACGCCAGTCTCGGTGTTTGACGTGTCCCCTTATTCTCCATTGTTGCGCGATCGGGTGGTCACCATCTCTTAGTATTCTGAGGGGAGATGATGATAGTAAAAGTTTAAGAACTTTGTCATCCCCACGGACAGCGCCAAACTGATGCAGTCATTTTTCGCTCCCTCCTTTGTCCTTAACCTGCAAACCTACTGACCTGCACAAGGAACGCACGTGAGCAACAGACCACCTTTGTGGTGGCCAATGACACTCTGATGCTAAAGCCAGAAAGGGATCTGAGGAAGGTGTAATGCTGTAAACAGGGAATTTTTAGCGTACCTTAGCTTACCAACCTCATGTCTTATTTATAGTGCAAGAGTCTTGGTTCAACCGGGCCATTGATGGCGTAATTTAGGGAGCAAGATCTTCATTGATATCCCTATCCAATTAGGAATCATGCTGTGGAGGGAAGTTTCCCTGATAGGCATGTGCTTCTAGATACGTGGGAGATAGTTCTTATTCCAAGAGTATTCTATAAGTGGAAGTCTCCATATGTGATATTTACTCTGGAATATGCTTCCTAGTTGGAAACAAAGAGTCGCTGTAATTGTCTGTCTAAAGCTGGTCCTACAGATAATTGCCTTAACAGGGCTTACGGGTATCGATGATAGTTGTGAGACATGTGGGCCTAACAGACTGTAAGAATTAGGGTCCGCTTGGTGGACTACATTGGGTGGGTTTAGAATTTCATGGGCCGGATCAATGTCAGGCTGATGCTAGGGCCTATATTTTCCTCGAGATCATCATGACACACGTGTATGACATAGAGCTGAGACCGTTTTGGTGTATCATCATGATCTATGGATTAATGAAAGGAAAAAATAAATATGCATGTCAATGGTGAGTTTTTTTCTATGGTTAATATGCATATATGTTTATTGTTTGGGAGTATTATGATTAAGGATTATTATGTGCCATATATCATGTTTTAGATAGAAATTAATGTTTCTTGTAATTGTAAAAGGATAATGAACAAATACAAAGTATGTTGATAATAGTAGCGATATCAGAAAAAGAGAAATGCATACTAAGTCATAGAATTAATCGTGGGTGTAAACGAGGATATCAGTTTATAGTTTACCTTATAAATTACCACATTTTGAAATTGCAATTTGTGGACATAAATAGTGATGACACCAATTATATCCCTTATCTTCTATTGAATGTTTGATTTATGGTTTTGTACATGTCATTTAAAGATTTTGTTGATTAAAGTTAAGAAATATGAGTAGTTGTTGACTTATGCAAGTTATCAAGTTTAGATTGATGGTCACTTGTTGATGAACTATGCATAGCAAATAATTAGAGTGTGTATTGATTAATAGTGATGTTATTTACGAATTGATAATTGTGATCTATAAAAAGAAATGAATACGATATGTTTTTTAGCTTATTTAATTATTTACATGTATACCCTACCCTGGCAGTTAATTTATGATTTTGCCTTCTGAAGCACGAACTGTGAATGGCAAGATTTCGTACAAACATTGGGGCTCTGTTACGAAGCCAATTTTTCCCACGGGAAAACTAAGTCATCATGCGAGGTATATCTCAGCGTTAAAGTGATGGAGGGTTTTCAGGAATTTCCAAAAAGGAAAAGTAAGCTATTGTGCAGGACATAACCCACAGGCACAATGGGTTTTTCTTGGGGGAACAGTCATAAAACATAACTCTTCTTTCGGCACGCGCATTTGTTGTTTTTTTATTGTAGTTTGTGTGATCAATCGTTCGAGGTTGAGTATATATCTTCTAGATGGCACCTCATCTGAGGTACATAAGTACTCGAAGTGGTCGTTGATGCAAGTATGTGGGTGTGTCATGGAGACGCATTCACATGACAGATGTGACAAGGTCTAGCATGAAAGTAAATTTACTTGTTTACCTTCTGGTGTTTATTGTTGTAAAATGTACTATGAATTGCAGGAAGATAGACCGATTCACTATACTTGCAGGTGATGATCCACCTCAACATATGTGTTTGACGTTGACATGTTGATTTTACTTTACATATTGGGATTTATTTCTTGATTGTGGTAAATAGCTTATGCATAGAGGTAGATTGATTAACTTTATTTGCAAGTGATGGTATACCTTGAGATATGTGTCCAACGCTTACACATTGATATTTATTTTAGATGTTTGGATTTACATTTATGAGTTTGGTAAATAGCTTATGTAGGAAGGTAGATTGATTAATTTTATTTGCAGGATAGTGTACCCTGAGATACGTGTCTGACATTTACACGTTGGTATTTATTTTAGATTTTTGGATATATATTCTTGATTTTAGTAAATAGATTATGCAGGGAGGTATACCGATTAACTTTATTGTAGACGACGTTCTACCTCAAGATATGTGTCCAACGTTGACACGTTGGTATTTATTTTAGATGTTTGGATTTACACTCTTGATTTTTGAAAATAGCTTATGTAGGGAATTAGATCGATTAACTTTATTTGTAGGTAATGATCTACCTCGAAGCAATTGTCAGTAGTAACATGTATACTTTTACATATGTGATTGTGTGAAATTGTTTATTGGCTTCTATTTGAATAATTAGAGTACATGTTTAAGAAAATTTTCTTAAGTTATAGCGTTTTAACTTAAATGAATGATCAAGGGAATCTAGTACTATGATCTTTAGAGACAATGTGGTTATTGAACAACTTAGAATTTGTAGGACATATTTCATTCACATTTTGCATCGAATTAGTTGCATTTAAGTTATATATGATTTATTTTTACCATGATTAGCATCAGCATGACACCGTAGAGTTGTGCATTACATTTGTGTATTTATGGTATGCTTATACCAGTGTCAGCTGACCTACATTGTTTTTTGTTGCATGTGGGTGTATTCTTATTGGAGTGCATATAGATGAGGTGTTCCAAGTAGCAAAGTCGAGTTGTAGAGTTCTTCATTTTCCATTGTTATATTTATTGCATTTATGTTTAGTTGACTTTGCACTAGTCTTTTGGTAATAAATGTTATGGCTGTGTTTAGATAACTGTAAGGTTTATGGGACAAATTAATATTTTGGTAACTCCAATTATGTTTGTTTCTCTATTTTTGTTTTTGTTCTTTTTATTTGCTAGTGCTTTTATTTATCATTTTTCGTTTCATTGTAGTGTGTGTAAGCTCGTTGTGGATGGTTGATTCTGTTGAGTGGCCAAATCCTTGAAATTTTTGTCATTAGTGATGCGATTTTCTTGGGGCCGGGGTGTCACATATATTAATAGGTAACAATGTGTAACGTATACTATACAACATGAAAACCACATTTAAGACTCTTAATTTTGGTTTATTTACATTTTGGGAACACATATTTCACATTGGATACGAAGGAAAGTTTTGCATAATTACACATGAGTATGAAATTGGGTCTTGACTGCTTGTTCAATGATGTTGGCCAATGTTAGACGTCTCACATTTAGTATAGACCCAAATACCCCTTAGTAAAGGAGCATATGACTTGCACGAGAAATCCAAAGTGCAATTATAATAAAAACATATGTATCCACTGACGACTTGTTCTTTGATGAGAAAATAGAATTTCGATTACTTGGCATTCTCCAAATGAATAAGCCATCTGCGATTATCAACACCTATCTCAATGTGCAACTTAGTGGTGAGGATTTATTAAAAAAACAGATAACAAATTGTCCATTGGTTGAAAAATAACATAGTTTATTTAGATTAAAGGCTACTATAAATTAGTATTATAACTAGAAATCAGATTCATTTTCACATTGGCTGAATTAAATGCTGATCTTATTGGGGATAACAAAAATCATGGTTGGTTTATTCATTTGAAGAAGGCCAATTTTTTCTCATCAAAGAAGAAATTGTCGACTTTTTTGCATTATGGATACCTCTGTTTTACTATAATTGCACTTTGAATGCCTCGTGCAAGTCACATGTCCCTTTACTGAGGGGTATTTGGGTCTTTACTGAATGTGGGGGCATCTGATCTTGATTAGCATCATTTAACAAACGTCATCATTGACCAAACCAGTCAAGAGTCAATTTCGTATCTAATGCATGATTATGCAACACTTTAATGTAAAATATGCCTAAATTATGCGTACCTAAAATGCAAATAACCCTACATTTTTATACGTCCGCAAACACTTTACACATGGTTTTGTGTTCACTTAAGATTCATACATCATAAATTGAAAAAACAATGGGAACAAATTTTCTTTAATTGGGCTTTTCAAGGGATTTCATGTACAATGAGCAAGGGGCGTCCAACCCAAGGAGTAAAACATTTCTCAAGAGATTGCCCAGTAGGAGCATTACAAAGCTGTGAAGCGGTTCTAACACTTATTTGCCCATGATTGATTGCTATCACATGTGTATTTTAATATGCTACGAACATTTGTTTTTGGTTTCGTCCAATTTTTCATTAAATTTTACAAATTTAATCATAGTAAACCGTATATCGCTACTTTTATTTGCAATATAATTTTAACTAGAAAAATAAGTGAATCTTTAATTTATATTTGAAAATCATTAGAAAATAATTACATTATTTTTCATAAGACATACATGAATTGAAAGTGTAAGCGTGTCATAAATGGAAAAGATTATGTTAATTTATTAAAATCGTGGACTAAGAACAAATATGTGTATTCCTTTGTCTTGAAAATTGTTATTAACGACACTAGTCATCAAACACATACATGCATATACCACAATTGAAAGAAGAAAAAAAATTAGGTTAACTGAAGAAAAAAAAAATCACGGTGCATTCAAATGAGATTTAAATGTACAATAATTTTTTTGCACTTTTTTTTTGTAATTTTTAAATACAATAATGACACAATTGAAAATACAAAAACTAGAGTATCTTTGGTTAGCCATTTTCCTTATTATGCAGATTTCCGTTGTTTGTTAGTCCATGTACTGGTAGAAAATCGATTATTCATAACATTATTTTTCCATGTCTATTTTCCGTGCAACCAAACATACCATTAATTAAAATAAGATTTTTAATGACAATACGTAGTACAAAAAGAGTTATGTTATACATATAAAAAAATGCTTAAATGGCCAAAAAGAGAAATATTTGAAATAAAATAACAAATAAGAAAAACCTTGAAAAAATTATTAATAAGAACCTGTTGTCTGTGAATGGAGATAATAGAGGCCACTCATAGTTTTTTAAGAGATAAAATAAAGCTCTTATTACTCAAGTGTATCTTTTTTACAAGTATGTTGTACTCTACATTCATCTAAAAGACGATGAGGAAGTAAGATAAATGCCTTTAACTTGGTGGGTGAAACAAGATGATATGGTTGTTGACTTGGTGGGCAGACATCAATAATAAGAATTGCCGTTAACAAAAAGGAATTCTTATGAAATATACTAATAATAGTTGGAGTTATGTCTAATTTTAATGAAAAAAATACCAATAGAATGAACTAGAGGCAATGAGGGCACCTTTCAAAGACTTTTAATTAAGATGGCTATGAAGAGTTTCAGCAGGACTTACTTTGGTATGATGCTGAAGAGACCGAATCTAATTGTCAATCCAAGGAAGAAAAATGATGCAAAAGAGTGAAACAAATGTTTGAAAATTCTTGTACGTTGTATCCTCTGGAACAAAAGATCTACGAGCTTTCTGGTGATCTCAATACTAGAAGTGCATTATTTGATTATTTTTGGAGGCAGTCCACCATCTGATCACCTCTACAAAGCCCCATTTCAACGTATCTTATGAGAAACCTTGATTGTTTTCTTTTAGTTCTAAATCAAACCAATATGCTTTTTGTTATTCTGTTTCTCACAATGCTTATGTGAAATAGGAAACATGTTTGAAACAGGGAAAGTGTTTGGACTCCTATTTGAAACAGGAAACTGTTTGGACTTCTGAAAATTGTTTTTTGAACAGGAAATAAATTCTAGGAAACAGAAAACTGTTGTGAAACAGGAAACTACTGTGAAACAGGAAACTGCTGCAAAACAGAAAACTGTTGTCCCTATATATACTAGGAACTATAGGTGTTTTTATTATGATGATTGCACGTAGAAAAACTGTGATGCACAGGGAGTAGAGAAAGATAATTCCTTGAATTGTTTCATCTCTTGTTGAGAGATTGTGTGAGAATTGTCATCTTCTTGTACCTTGTTCTTGAATATAGTGGAATCACCTCACTGTGGACGTAGGCAATTGCTGAACCACGTAAACCTTGTGTCTCTTGTGGTATGTTCTTAATTTTCTCTAATCTCTTTCTTTGCTAGTTGCTCTATTTAATTGATTGGATCCTTGTGGTACTTGTGTGCAATTGTTGGTGTCTACCCGCTTCCGCAATAAGGCGCAACAATTGGTATCAGAGCACTAAGGGAAATTGATCTTGAATTGTTCTACTCAAGATTGTGAAGATTCAAAAGTGCTAGGATTTGTTTGTGCACAAGTTGTTTGAAAAAAAAAAAAATTGTAGTGAAGCTTCTTGTCTAGAAAGTCACAGGTTTTATTTGCAATGGCATCCAAGGTGAGCAAGGCACATGTGGGGAAGTATGAAATCGAGAAATTTAATGGTAAGAACGATTTCGGATATTGGAGAATACAAATGAGGAATTTGCTTATTTCTCAGAAATTACACAAGGCATTACTAGGGAAGGATAAAAAGGCTGAAACCATGTCAGATGATGAATGTGAAGAATTGGATTTGGAGGCGCGTGCTGCTATTTGCTTGTGTCTGGATAGAGACATAGATTTTTTAGTTAATGAAGAGACTACGACAGCTGATGTTTGGTTGAAGCTTGAGTCACAGTTTATGACTAAGACATTATCAAACAGGTTATACTTGAAAACCCAATTGTACAGACTAGCAATGGATGATGGCACTCCAATTGGTGATCATATCGCCAAGTTTACACGGATTATCTCAAATTTGAGAGATGTGGATGTGAAGATTGAGGATGAAGACCAAGCAATTATATTGCTTTACTCCTTGCCGCAGTCATATGAAAATCTTGTACAAACAATTTTGTTTGGGAAATATGAACTTACATTTGATGAAACTACCGGTGCACTCTTGTCCAATGAGATTCAGAAGAAAACTTCATCAAATGGTAATGGGAAAGATCAAGCTGAAGGGTTGGTTGTCAGAGGAAGGTCTCAAGTGAAATCATCTTCAAATAGTGGAAAATCTAGATCAAAGTCTAGAGGGCCACAATGTCACAAATGTAGAGAGTGGGGGCATATTAGGAAAAATTGTCCAAATCAAGGTAAGAGTAATCATGATAACAGTTGGAAGGGTAAGAAAAAGCAAGATAAGGGTGATACTAGTGAAGCAAGTTATGCATCTAGTATGGAAAAGGATGAACAATGTTATTCAGTTGCGGGTGAAAACACAAAAATCTCTGGGAGATGGCTCCTTGACTCTGGGTGTTCTTACCATATGTGCCCAAACAGGGAGTGGTTCACTACCTATGAGCACATTGATGGTGGTACTGTTCTAATGGGTAATGATTACGCTTGTAAGACAGTTGGAATTGGAACAATGAGGATTAAGATGTATGATGGTGTTGTGAGAACCTTAACTGATGTGAGGCATGTCCCAGCCTTGAAAAAGAACCTTATCTCACTTGGTGTTTTAGACTCCAATGGTTGTAAGTTTACAGCGGTAGGTGGAGTTTTAAAGGTTGTCCGTGGGTCTTTGGTTGTCATGAAAGGGATCAAACAAGGTAACTTGTACACCTTGATGGGTAACACGGTAACAGGAAATGTGGCAGTGGGAACTTCTTCATCGGAAAGCACTAGGCTATGGCACATGCGACTTGGGTATATGACAGAAAAATGATTGTCTCTACTGAGCAAGCAAGGGTTACTGAAGGGTATGCAGAAACCGATTATGGAGTTTTGCGAGCATTGTGTATATGGAAAACAATGCAGGGTAAAATTCAGTACAAGCAAGCACAGGAGCAGAGGTATTCTAGACTATGTGCATACAGATGTATGGGGACCAGCGAAGGTCGCCTCTAAGGGAGGTTCCAGGTACTTTGTCTCCTTCATTGATGATTATTCCCGTTACACATGGGTATATTTTTTAAAGTCGAAGAATGAAGTATTTGAGACATTTAAAACGTGGAGAGCAATGGTTGAAAATAGAACTGGAAGAAAGGTGAAGACTTTAAGGTCTGATAATGGTACCGAGTATACTGAGGGTACTTTCAAACAGTTTTGTGATCAGAAAGGAATTGTTCGACATTGGACTGTTAGAGACACGCCACAACAAAATGGAGTTGCTGAGAGATTGAACCGTACTATAATTGAAAGAGCTAGGTGTATGTGCTCCAATGCTTGTCTTGGCAGAGAATGGTGGGCTGAATCAATAGCCACCGCGTGTTTCTTGATTAATAGATCGCCACATTCTACATTAGACTGCAAAACACCTTATGAGGTGTGGTCAGGTGAACATGCTGATTACAGTGTACTGAAAGTTTTCGGTTGTATTGCCTACTAACATGTGAAAGAAAATAAGCTTGATGCTTGGGCTAAGAAGGTCATTTTCTTGGGGTATGCAAAAGGCGTGAAGGGTTATCGTCTATGGTGTTTAGAGGATAATAAATTTGTGATCAGTCGAGATGTTACATTTGATGAGTATTCCTTGTTAGCTTGTACTAAAGCTAAGGAGTTGATTGATAGTGGTGGTGAATCTATTAACACTCAGAAAGTGGAAGTTGAAGTGTCTGTGGATGCAGCAGATGAACAAGTGGTTGAAGCAGACACACATGATTTGAATTATGAGCCTGAAGACCATGAGGAACAACAACCAGTTGAAGATAATCAATCCCAGCAGCAACCTTTGGCCTTAACTAGGTCAAAACAATCGGTTAAGCAAGTTCAAAAATTTGGCTTTGAAGAACCGTTAAAGCACTATGGTCAGTTGAATACAGTTGATTTGGTTGCATATGCACTCTCTGTGGAAGATGATGAGCCAACTACTTACAAGCAGGCCGCACGTCATTCAGATAGTCAGAGTTGGTTAGCAGCTATGCAGGGTGAGATGGAGTCTCTCCAGAAGAACCATACTTGGGATCTAGTGTCGTTTCCTAATGGAAGGAAAACAATTGGCTGCAAGTGGGTGTTTAAGAAGAAACAGACTACTCTAGAGTCTGGTACTCAGTTCAAGGCAAGATTAGTAGCTAAGGGTTTTGCTCACAGGGAAGGCGTTGACTACAATGAGATATTTTTGCCTGTGGTAAAACACACTTCTATTCGTGTGTTGTTGAGCTTGGTAGCTCATGGTGACTTTGAGCTTGAACAACTTGATGTGAAAACAACTTTCTTGCATGGAGACTTAGAGGAGGAAATTTATATGCATCAGCCGGAAGGTTTTAAGGTTGTTGGAAAAGAAGACCATGTTTATCGTTTGAGGAGATCACTTTATGGGTTAAAGCAGTCACCTAGGCAGTGGTACAAACGGTTTGACACTTTTATGTTGAAACATGGGTTCACATGAAGTAAGTATGATTGTTGTGTTTATTTGAAAAAACTTCGTAGTGGCGATTTTATTTATCTTTTGCTCTATGTTGACGATATGCTCATTGCCTGTAAGAGTATGGTGGAGATAAATAAATTGAAGTCTCAACTTGCTTCTGAGTTTGAGATGAAGGATATGGGTGCTGCAAGGAAGATACTTGGTATGGAGATAAGAAGAGAAAGAGAGAATAAAAAATTATTTCTTTCACAGAAGGAGTACCTTGAGAAGGTTATATCACGGTTTGGCATGGAAAATGCAAAGCCGGTTATTACTCCTTTGGCTTCACATTTTAGACTTTCTCGAAAGTTATCTCCAGTCACAGTGGAAGAAAAAGAATACATGTCGCATGTTCCTTATGCTAGTGCAGTTGGCAGTTTAATGTATGCTATGGTGTGTACACGCCCTGACATTTCACAGGCTGTTAGTGTTGTGAGCAGGTATATGGAAAACCCTGGGAAGAAACATTGGGGGGTAGTGAAATGGATGCTTAGGTACTTAAAAGGTACATTGGATGTGGGTTTGGACTTCGGTGGAGATTCATGTCAGGTTCGTGGGTTTGTTGATTCTGATTATGCTGGTGATCTAGATAGACGAAGATCTACTACTGGTTATGTATTTCAGATATACGGTGCTCCGGTTAGTTGGAGATCTATGCTTCAGGATACAGTGGCTCTCTCTACTACAGAGGCAGAGTATATGGCATTGACAGAAGGTGTAAAAGAAGCATTGTGGCTTCAAGGTCTTGTAAATGACTTGGGTGTGGAACAAGATAGTGTTGAGGTTCTCTGTGACAGTCAGAGTGCCATCCACTTGGCTAAAAATCAGGTTCATCACGCAAGGACTAAGCATATTGACGTCCGATATCACTTTGTTCGAGATGTAATTGAGGATGGTGATGTGTCTTTGGTGAAAGTACACACAAAAGACAACCCTGCTGATATGTTGACAAAGGTTGTTCCTGGAGTTAAGTTCCAACATTGTTTGGACTTACTCCACATTGACTCATGATGATTGAGGGCCCTTTGGGGCGTTGCCCTTTCGGGGCGGTTTCGTGAGGTGACAAAGCTATGATGGAGTGTTGATCAGTTTATTCTCATGCCTTGTTTCAGCTCATTTTTTCCTTATAAAAATTCGCCGAGGTGGAGAATTGTGAAATAGGAAACATGTTTGAAACAGGGAAAGTGTTTGGACTCCTATTTGAAACAGGAAACTGTTTGGACTTCTGGAAATTGTTTTTTGAACAGGAAATGAATTCTAGGAAACAGAAAACTGTTGTAAAACAGGAAACTACTGTGAAACAGGAAACTGCTGCCAACCAGAAAACTGTTGTCCCTATATATACTAGGAACTATAGGTGTTTTTATTATGATGATTGCACGTAGAAAAACTGTGATGCACAGGGAGTAGAGAAAGATAATTCCTTGAATTGTTTCATCTCTTGTTGAGAGATTGTGTGAGAATTGGCATCTTCTTGTACCTTGTTCTTGAATATAGTGGAATCACCTCACTGTGGACGTAGGCAATTGCTGAACCACGTAAACCTTGTGTCTCTTGTGGTATGTTCTTAATTTTCTCTAATCTCTTTCTTTGCTAGTTGCTCTATTTAATTGATTGGATCCTTGTGATACTTGTGTGCAATTGTTGGTGTCTACCCGCTTCCGCAATAAGGCGCAACAGCTTATTTATTTTGGAATAAATTATTTTTAATTCCAATATGTTCAGTTAGTTGGTGCTTTAATTATCAATTTTGTTCATCATTCTTATCACGTAACTTCATTTAAGCTATATTTGTCTGAGTAATGCTTTTCCCCGATAGTAGGTACACAAAGCTTAAGAAGTCTACCATTAATCTTTCTTGGGTATATGCACCAATTTAGATGTTCCAACTTTCAAATGATAGCTCCCCGTGTTTAGGACTTTATGTATTTGGAAAGGACCTTCCCACTTGGTGGACCATTTCTAGCTTAGGATATTTTGTTCCTAAAAGTAATATAGTTTTCAAAACTAAGTCTCTTTCATTAAAAAAAAAAAAAAACTATACTGGATCTTCTTATTATAATGTCCAATAACCACTATTTTCTTTTTGCTTTCAATTGATTTAAGGCTTGCAACCTATGTTTTGCTAGGTCATCTAATTCTAATAACATTGTCTGTTGATATTCATCTTAGGGTACTTCATTTTGTATTAGTACTCTTAGATATTGAAGTTGTAGTTCAACAGGTAAGTCGATGCACATGGAGTATCTCTCTACTGGACCTTGTAGTGGTCCTATATGCCCATAAGACTTCAAGCAATAGATTGTGTCAATACCTAGGGTTAATTTGAAGGCAATGACTATTTCGCGCCACAACTTACTCTCACCCACACCACCTATTCAATTTTTTTACATGCTTTCCCACACCACCCATTTAAACCACTATTCATCTTCTTTTTCTCTCATCCTCTCTTCTCAAGGACAAAAACAACATGGAAGGGGGTCGCGATGAAGGAGGAGATCGATTGCAAGGGACAGTGAGGGACGATCGACGATGGTGGTAGATAAAGAAAATGGAGACACGACCACAGTTGCCCCTTCTCCATCTTCTCTTTCTCCTTCCCCTCTCCATCTTCTCATTCTCCTTCCCCTCTCCTAGTTCTCCCAGTATCTTTTCTTTTCCCACTCTCTAGGAAGGAGATGGAACCCATCCTCTCACGGGCCGCTGCAAGGGCAAAAAAAATAGAGTGTGAGGGAAATAGAAGAAGAATAGAGAGAGGGGCGACGACGGAGTCGAGATCCTGTAAAGGCTTCAACTCTTTGTCACTGCCTATTTTGAATCACCTTAATAATGGGTTTTTTTATGATTTTATTTTCCCATTTGATTGTGTATAATATCGTGCAGATTTTGAAAGAGTGATGTTATGTTTATTTCCAAAGTATTGAAGGTGACTAGTTTCAATTATTGATGCATTATCTGTTACAATGGTTTGAGGTGAACCAAATATGTGAACTAAATCTTCAAAGAACTCTAGGACTTCCACAGTCCCCGTATATTTTAAAGGTTCGGCTTCCACCCATTTTGTGAAATAGTTAGTAACCAATATTATGAACCCATGTTGCTTTAAAGATGAATGATAGATTTTACTATCACATCCACTGCTCATCTTCTAAAAGGCCAGGGCTTGATGTTATATTGCATGACAACAGTAGGTGTGTGTTTTAAAGAACCATGTTTATTACACTCCACACATCCTCTTCTAGCATAATCAATGCAATCATTCAGTATTGTAGGCCAATAGTCTCCATGTCGTTTTAGGATCCATCTGATTTTGTTACCTGATTGGTGTAGGCAACAAACCCCCTTTATTCACATGTTTGATAGCTTCCAAGCCTTCCTATTTGGTTAAGCATTTAAGCAAAAGTCCAACCACATTCCTTCTGTATAGTGTCGCATTCAATATTCCATATTTCAGAATGTAATTTGATCTTGTTGCTAGCTTTCTCTTCAAAACTCTTGAGGTATTCTATGATTAGCTATCTCCAATCTTCTCCATGGTTGATTCAATTGACTACTATGTTGTTAGGAACTGCAAATCTATTGAGTGTTGGTTGTACTAACCACCTTTGAGATGAACAAATCCTCTCTTCCAAGTAAGGTATACTCCATTGCTTACAACTTGATGCCTTTTGAGCTATCTCATCTGCTTTAGTGTTCATGAATATGGGTATATATGTCGAGGTAGGTTCCAATGTTGGTAGAACCTTTAAGCTGAGGTCATAATAGGGTTTTCGTAACATGCTATCGCATTAGTACCTCATCCATTCTAGTGATTATTTGTCACTCCTAATCCAGCTTATACCTCATCCATTCTAGTGATTCAATTGTCACTCCTAATCCAGCAACATTATTTGTCCTAGATCCATCAAATCACATCTCTCAGGGTGAAGAAGTAATGTATCCCAAGGTATTCAAAGCGTGAAGCGAAGTCGAAGCAAAATTTGATGTCTTGGCTTTTTTCAAAAAGCGAAGCGTTCAGTGGCTTTACGCAAGTGAAGCGTAAAACGACACTTAAAAAATAATTCATATTATATTTAAAAAAATGCATAATGGAAGTATGTGCTCTAAAAAATTAAAACCATGATTTCCTTAATTATATATTAATTACATAGTATTAATGTTAATCGAATTTAAAAAATTTAATTAATTTGTTTTTTGAATTTTCTGAGCGGGGTGCCCTCAGAAATGCAGTGGGTGCAAATAGGCCACCCAAGTTTAAAACAGATTTCCCACCCCCTGTGCGTACTGTTCATCATTTTCCTTCACTTACATTTGAGAAATCCAACGAGTTTCTCCACCTAAAATCTTCTCCTCTCTTACTCTTTTCTATTCCTTTTCCCTCACCCTTTCCGTCATTTTTGTACCAAAATTAGAGAAAATCAGTAAGATAATTACGTACTGTTCATAGTCTTCCTCCTCCCCCTCCACCTGCATTTGAGCAATCTGACTGGTTTCTTCTCCTAAAATCTTCTTATCTCTTTTTCCTTTATATTCCTTTTCCTTCCCTTTTCCTTTCCATTATATTTTCCGACCAAAATTAGAGAAAATCAGTAAGAGAATTCAAAAAAATATAATTAAAATTGAAAACGCTTTTGTAACATGAAGTCACTGCTTTGGACGCTTCACGCTTCAACAAAAGCGATTGCTTTTCGTTGCTTCATGTAATGGCCAAGCTTTAGCTAAGGTGAAACGAGATGTCATGACTTCATTTTGCTTTTGGCTTTAAGAGGTGAAAGCCATGTCTTTGACTACACTGATGTATCCAATACTAATGTTTAACTCATCATAATCAATGGTAGGATGATCAACTAGAAAATTGGCTAGAGCCTTTCCCTTTACTAGCTTTTGGGAAACTCGTTATAAGCAAAACTCAGACATAGCCAACATCCATTCCCAACCCTATTTTTCAAAATGGGTTTGGTTACCATATATTTGGTAACATCAGTTTGACCAATAACTAGGATTGTTCTAGGCGATAAGTAGTATCTTAATTTATTACAAGCATAATAAAACGTCAAACCCAACATCTTAATAGGTGAGTATTGCATTCATGCACACGGTAATATATTGTTTGTTCTTTGCCTTCATCATTGTCTTGAGCCAATAAAACTCCTATAGAAGCATCTGTTTTCTTTTTTGGAAGTTGAGCTGGGTTTGTATAAGATCCCATAACCTATCCACGAGGTGCGACCTACTGGTTAACACCACCCCGAAAGAAACGATGCCGCTGGCGGGTCTCGAAGCAAGGACTTGGGGAATAATCCCACAACTCCTTAACCACTCAACCACAGCCCCTTTGGCATATAGAAGCATCTGTTGTAGCAACATAAAGCTTCAAAGGTGACATAAGTAATGGGGGATTGTATAAGTAATCCTTCAAGACTTGAAAAGCCAACTGGTGGTCCTCTTTTCATTCCAATTCCAGGTTGTCTTTAAGCTTAAAAGGGAACAAATGCTTTAGTCTCTTTCGCTTTATTAGATATGAATCTTCTAAGACAACTGATTCGACCTATAAATCTTTGTAATTCTCTCTTGGTCTTTGGAGGTTTAGCCTCCTTGATAGTTTTAATTTTATTCTTATTTACTTGTATTTTTTTTTTATAAGCCAAGTGACCTAAGAAATTTCCAACTTACACGCCAAAACCACATTTCATGGAATTTAATTTCAATTTATAAAACCTCATTCTTTCAAAGGCTTTTGCTAAGTGTTCTAAATGTTCACTGAATGATTGTGACTTCACCACTATGTCATCAATGTAATATTTTGAGCCAATGAGGTCATGAAATATGGTGCCCATGGCTTTTTGATAATTAGCCCCTGTATTCATAAATCCAAAAGGCATTTTTAGTCATTTCCCAAATTTCACATACATCTGTAAGCAATTTTATGCACATCTTCCTCAGCTATGCATATTTGATTATAGCTATGCAAATTTGATTATAACCTAATGTCCACCCATTTGGATATAAGGTACGTGCCGCTAAAAGATTAACGACGTTTATTACAAAGCGACGGTTAAAAGTGACAATTTGCGGCGCTTTCAAAGCGCCGCCAAATCTTATATTAGCGCCGCTAAATAAATAGATATTACATTACCCTTTTGATTGGAAACGCCGTATTTATAACTTTTAATGGCGCTTTAAAAGCGCCGATTATGTAAAAATAATATTTTTCAGCGCGCTTCGCGACGCTTTTAAAGCGCCGGTTGTCTTAACGAATCTGTAAAAAACATACATTTTAATGGCGCTTTGGAAGCGCCAGTTATGTTAACATACTGGAAAAAAAATCAATAAAAATAAAAATAAAAATAAAAATAAAAACCTGTCATTGGGACCAAAAAAACAAACTGTAAATTTTCTAATTTCATATCATCTACTAAAATCTCCTTCAGTAACAAATAAACTCAAAGCATACTATAATTTTCTACAGTAACAACTATATATTAAGACCTGCAACATAGGCAGTGCATCCTTGTATTTTTCATATTCATCCATTCTATGTCTTAAACTTTTGTCATGTTGAACAGCATCAAGTGCACAGAAAAGTTTTCCTCTTACTTCATTCCAAGCATAGTCCACGTTGCTTTGGTGATCACTCTTCAGGATACTGCAAAAAGGGAAAATCTAACTAAACTCAGAATAAAAAGTTAACTCAACCCTACCATCAGTTCATATTTCATGCGTTAACCTTATAAAATGGTCAAGGAAAAGAACTCAAAAATGTTCATTACAGTACCCTTACCTACCAGAAGAAGTGTTTGCAGGCACAACATCATCATCTAACATCTTTCTAGGATAAGAATACGCCTTGCCAGACGGTGCTTGAATGGGAGACGAAGTTATTCGCAATGAAAATTGAGACAAAATTTAAGATGATACATTCGACGAAATGCGAGAACATGTGGAATCAACTATAAAATAAACATAAAAACATAATTCAAGACAGAATAGAATGGAAACCTCTATTTCTTCTTCAATGGACTGGGGAACTTCATAGACCTTATTTGTTTGTGCATAGCAGCCAATTATTTGCATCTTATATGCCAATGGTAACCACTTCTGCTGTTGCTCGTCAGTACCTTGCCCTTTTATTGCAGGTACAAACATACCCTGGACCATAAAATTTTTAAATTAAAAACTAAATAAAGAAAATAAACGAAAAAAAGAAGTTCATCAAACTAAAACAGAAAGTAGGAATCCAGTGCATTAGTAATTACTCATATTAGAGAATATGAACGATAATATTCTTTAACATAACTTTATTTAAGATCTTAAATCCCAGAATTGTGGTCTTGATGTAACAACTTTAAGAAACATGAATAAGAACACGCAAGTAAAAAACATGAATGTACCTAAAATAGGGTACACTTTTTATTGAATTGACAATCGACTCTTCTACTTGGGCTTGTGCAAGGTCTCTTTGGTGCCTTAGTTCTTCAATTTCCATCTCCATCTAGAAACATCGTTACATGTCAATATGTCATTGATAGAACACAATGCACGTATCTTATATCCAAATGAAAACCTGAAAGTACATTCATGGAATACCTGCTGAATTATCTTATCTCTTTCCTTTGTTTCCCCTTCTGAACCTGAATGATCATAGCTAATTCTTTGTGGATCAAGGCTGCTTTGTAATTTGTTCCCATCTGAAATGTAACAAAGAATTTCCTTAAATGAATTGCATAGAATATTGTAAGAAATGATTTCATATGGCACTCCCTGTTTCTGGCATGCATCAAATACAAAATGATGATAAAGTGTTCTTTATCAACAAAACACTCCAATGTTTTACAGTCAGTACGATGAATGGATAAGAAAATTTAATAAGTGAATTTGTTCACTTTAGATTTTCGGTTATATCCCTCCATACAACACAAATTAACATGAATGTCAAAAGCACTGACATCACCATTTTGCCACTTGAACGGGAAGGAAATGACGGGATGGGGAGTCAGAGCAAAATTTATATACTTGAGAAGTCTATTCCCTTTAAATGGGGTTAAACAGCACCAACAGATTACCAAATGCCCGGAGGGTACCTACTATTTTGCTTTGTCACAGACTCGGACACTCATACAAGATACGGGAAGAGTGGAGTTTAGGAATGATATGCACTTTTGTCCATCCTTTTCACAATGCCAGCAATAACCTGACATATGATGCATGCCAAGCTTAGGGTTAATGCTAATAGTGTATACAAACTTGAATTGTAATGACTTAGCCAAAGATATATATTCATTCAGAATAAGTATCAAATACAATCATACCTTTCCAGGTCCTAATTCATAGCTTTGCTTGAGCCCTTTGCCAATAAGAGTCTTCACAGTTGTCTCCCATTGAACGGGAGAAGTCACCTGTGAATTCAGGTCAAACATTCAATATTTCCTGATAACAATTTTCATAAACAGATACAAAGACACTTTGTAACATTTCCAGATGCCTACCTGAAGTGCTAAAATCTTCTTAATTGTCTCTGGGTCTGCATGTGGTTGTGCATCAACATTGGATATAACTGGTATTTTGGGGGTTCTGATTTCTGTTGCAGCCAACGCGACTTCCAATCTTGAGACAGCTGGGTTCATAAACCCAGTATGAAAAGCACCAGCAACAGCAAGGCGGACCTATGAAAGTATATATAAAACACATAAATACAACAAAAAATTTTGAACAAATTGATCATAGAATTAGTACAAAAAAGTGTTGCAAAGCCGGTTTATTTGTTATTGTGCTTCATGCAATATATTGAAGAAGCCAACACAAATTGACCATGGTAATAAAATTAAAATATGATATGAAGAAAGTGCATATAATGCGATCAGGAATTCTAATGATATCATTCCCTGGACTGATCTGGTATGGTTTAAAGGCCGCATTCCCAGGCACAGTTTCATTGGCTGGCTTGCTTTGAATCGAAGCTTAAAGACTCAAGACAAGCTTTGCAAATGGGGTTCCATCCCTACCTCGATGTGCTGTGTCTGCCATCTGCATAGGGAGAATGAAGAACATTTGTTCTTCAACTGCTGCTATTCAAATCAAGTTTGGGTTTACATGCTGAATTGTATGGGTATTCAACACTGTCCCCTGGAAATGACAGCATAAATTCAGTGGTGTACGCAGAGTTTTTCAGGAAACAGTCCTACTTCTGTTGCAAAAAAACTGGTTATAAACGCAACAATTTATCATCTTTGGTTAGAAAGAAATAGGCGGCTCTTTGATAACAGGGAGACAGCAGCGCTGCTGCTCTGTTCTAAAATAAGGGAGGATGTTAGGCTTCGGCTGACAGTCCTGGATATGGTAGTCGAAGACACCCCGCATGCTAGAAACTATTTCCATAGATGGAACATTGATATCAGATACAAGCTGAAAATCAGCTCGTGGCATGCATGGCATAAGCCGGACCCAGGTTGGGTTACAATAAATTTTGATGGTTCTCTTAAGGACCGGAGGGGGGGCTACGGTGCTCTTATTAGGGATCACCATGGGAGGGTATTAGCAGCAGGAGCAGGGTCTCATTCAGGCCAGTCTGTTATCATGCATGAGATTGGTCTCAAGATGGCTCTTCATGGGAACCATTCTAAAGTTATTATGTGCATAGACTCTGCTCTTGCTATCAATTATATCAATTCGAAAAAGACTCCTCCTTGGGAAGCAAAGCATGTCACTAGAAGAGTCAAAGATCTGCTCAAGATGTTCGAAGATTGCAAAGTGATGCATGTTTATCGGGAAACTAATAGGGCAGCAGACAAATTGGCCTCTCTTATGCCAAATTCTTCTTTCATAGATGTTACTCCTAGCTCTTTTGCTGAGGACATGAAAAAAATTATTTTTGAGGATGCTAGTGGTAAAAAGTATCTGAGGTTGTAACCTTGTAACCTTGTTTTTCTTTTTCTGTGGTCTGGGGAGCCCATTTACACCCCGCGCTTGCGTTTCAAAAAAAAAAAAAACAAGGGAATATAGACTAAGGATACATGAGAACATTACACTAGATTTAGCATACATACATGGAAAAATATCACAGGGTACACACACACATGGAAAAAGAACATCAAAATGAAATACCTTGAATGGTGGCAGAATCTCCTTCTAATCGAATGATTTCCCCAATAAGGTTGTCATGACCAACACGTACTAGCTCGTACATAGCAGCCCCACCCATTCCATTGGCAACGATGACTGGTCCTGAAACCTGTCGAATTTTGAAGACAATCAGAATTTTTACATGACGTTCTACATATATTTCTGCAGTCTCAGTTTTATAGTAAACTTCTCAAAATCAAATGAATCAGTTTATCATATTGAAACTCAGATGCAAGTTTCTAATGACTGATGAGATGTTAATGTTTTCAAATAAAGAATAAGACTTCTGTCATACTAAGTTGCACTGCTTAAAAATAGACCTCCAACCTAACATGCATTTCAAGTTTTTAACTGAATGATGATTGACTAGAGCCCAAGTCTGACTTGAATAATTTGTACTAGTGTCCATGCAAAATACTTCAGCACTATTCCTTCACTTCAAATGTGTCAAACTAACATGGGAAAAAAATGTGAAACCAACATGGAAATAAAAACATAGAAGTGATTAGCAGTCTTACCATTTTGAGAAGATGCTGCAGCAGGGAGTGCTGGCATTTTGATAGCTGCAGTAACAGGAAGTAGCCATAAGACGCAATGATAATTAATTCAGACTAACAGAACACAAATAAAACTATATGCACTGGCAGTCCTCTGTCTCAGGTTTCATTTCAGCAATTCCTGGCCTCATTCTCAGCATTTCAGCACTTCCAAGCCTCATTCTCAGCATTTCAGCTTTTCTTCTCAGCATTTCAACTCTTCTCCTCAGCATTTCATGCCTGATTGGAATTCTTTCAGCATTTCAGTTCCAAGTCAGTCCACTCCTCAGTATTTTCAGTTCCAAGTCAGCATTTCAGTTCCAAGTCAGATATTAATATAATGGTTTAGAAAGATAAGGAGAATACTGATAAAAATGAAAGAAAGTGAAGAATGAAACAGAACAACTAAGAAAACCAACTCATCAACCATATAAGTTAGCAGTCAGACTTTGACAAGAGCATTCCATCCATTGAAGTCTCCAATAAGCTCAGCTTCCCCGCAGTCAGAAAATTATGAAGAAACCTGAAGTTCTCAGCCAATCAATGAACATAAACTGCAACTAACCATGATGAATACAGTGTCATTATTTCCTACTGATTTTATAAAAAAATAACATTTAAAGGTTTCTTCAGCCAATCATCGATCTACCTTTTATTAAGTTGTATACTAACATGTTTGAGTCGCATCCACTCCGCAACCTCTTCTTGCCCTGAAAAACAGAGTATGCTCTGTTTTACAGCAGAGAAAAAGAATCCTGCCAGCACACGGTTCCAGAACTTATCAATGCCCATTCTTGCTACGTCTACTCTTCCCCGTGTTCATTCCCTTCGCAACATGATTATTCTATGCATCTAAAACAAAACAAAATTATACAAAATCACTCTATAATTTAAAACAAAACAAACTTAAATGCTCATTCTACAATTTTCATTCATTTAACTATGATATTTTTGCGTCATGGAGAAATGCAAGTCCTTTTGCTGCTCCAAATGCAATCTTCATTCTAATAGACCATGGCAGAGGAAGTAGTACTCCTGCAACGAATAAATAACTGATAAGAGAATGCACACATAAAGCAATTATCTCAAATACGCCGCAGCTGGATTAAAAATTCTGACTTTAAGGCTGACAGAACTATCGACAAACATTCTTTATATAAAAATGACAACAAAGAGTGAAATGCAGGAAGAAACATTGATTACTGGGTACCGATCTGAAGAAACTCTCAACGAGTTTCCAGATTGTTTAAACTCACCAGGACAGCATGTATGCATCCCTTCAATAAGAAAAGGCACAAACTCCCATCTTTCCGAGAGCAGATGATTTTTCCTAATTACCGAATCCACAAGCATTATTTCCGCGGCATGTCTGAAACCGAACTGAGAACATCCTGCATTTTGTCGGCATGTCTGAAACTGAAGCAAGGTTTTTCAAACGCGGAGGCGTGAAGTGAGGCATTTTTCTAAAAAATGTGAAGCCGTAATTTCAATACATGAGGCATAAGCCTTAGCCTCATGGAAAATTTTATAATAAAATTGCAATTCATAGCTTAAATAAATAGGTAATTCATAATTTCACATCCAAAAAATACAGTATCATGAGTTAGCAAATATGCGGGAAGACAATTTTTCTACTAAAAATTGAGAAAGCGCGAGAAAAACACTCACCATTGGTCACATTGTCTGGAGCTCTTGGAGGGACAGTAGTGGGTTCTGGTGCACTTTGACTAAGATAACACCTAGGATTGCTATTCTTTTCTGTTGTGCAGTTTTCAACTTTGCAGCAGGAAGACATGACGTAGCTGAAGTATCAAAGGCAGGTTATGATGCCTGCAATGGAACAGCACATCACCTCTCAAGCTCGAACTGACTAACCCTGCGAGCCTCACTCTTGAAACCAATGGGGAGCACTACTACATCAGCACTTTTGAAGGTCACTGCCTTCGAGACAATATATGAAGAGCATTTGATATGTGAAGAGCGGTGTTATACATTTCAGACAGAACACTTTCTTAATAATGAAGCTATCAAAATTTATTAAATAAATAAATAAACCAGCAGCCAGACTTTTCTAGATACATGGCTCAGGATCTAGCTAAAAATCAATTTTAAACTGTTCTAACGACAATAAACAGAAAAACAATAGTACAAGTGGTCTCACCTCTCCTACAGCTTTTTTTGGAGCCATTTCAAACAAAAGCAAAGAATAGCACTAGAAAGAGGCTTTCGTGAAGAAGCACAATGCTATATCAGTAGTCAGATTCCAGTGCCAAATTCTGCTCCAAGAAGATATCTCCCTGCACATTGCGAATAGAAAAATGATGGCATATAACTTAGGCTCTATGTGAAGTGCATAAACATATGAACAAATGTGTAGAAGCAAGCAGGGTCTATTTATATATTTGACAGCATATATATTTGATAGGAGAACATGAGCAGCACAGTCCAGTGGTTCCTACAAAAGGGTCTGAGCTGCAATCCAATTTCAAAACATGTATATATGGTTGGAGTCAATTATGATAACAGAAAGAACATTAGGCATATGTAGGACAAAAGGGAGGGCAATTCAATAAACTAGATTGTAAGGAACCTTTAGGTTGGTGAAAATTTTTCTTCACAGATCTGAATCATTTTGCTCATCATGTCATGAATTTGTGGTTTTAATGATCAAGACAGAAGAAAGTAAATAAGATACATTGATACAGACCTGAATCATTTTGCTCATGATGTCATGAATTGTGGTTTTAACGATCAAGACCTCCTTCCCAGTTTCTGTACAAAACAAATCTTTAGCATACATCTAGTAGTGGCAAGATGGACCTGAAAGTACATTGAATGACGTGCATACCATCTAACTCAGCAACTTTATCGAGTGCCTTGGCAGATCCTCTGTTTAGAAGGCGAAATGTACTCTTCTTGCCTACGTACTCAGTATAGTTCTGGAACATAAACAAAAGAAAAACTATGATAAGTCAACAAATGAAAGCCAAATAGCGACCAACGCCATCCAAAGAACTGGTATCCAAAACAAATTAACATATTAATTCAACCAACCACAAAATGCCTAAAAGAGATTTCAGACAGAACTTAGCTGATTGAATGTGTACCACCACAACCACTCATAGAGAAATGCTACCTTCTTCATCTGTATACAAAGATTACAACTTCGGTTAAAATGACATTTACAACAATACTTTAATTACCAATTAGCATACACATATAAAGGTGATATGAAAAGAAAACTACCTTCTTCTGGATGGGAGCTCTCAGTAGCATTGTTATTACTAGGAGCAGGTGCTTCAGGTGCAGGAGTAGTGGTAGGGCCAACAGGAAATATTAAATGTCTACTGATCATACTTACAATTGAAGCATATGACTTCTTAACCAGCATGTAAGAAAAATATAACAATAAAATAGCAACGCAATGAACATAACCCTTTCATATATTTATAGGTAAAACAGTTACAAAGAATATATACTACATTCTTCTATAACAACAAGACTGATCAAAAGAACATATACCACATTCAGATATATATACATCCAAGTATAGCACATCGGCAACCACTTCAAACCTGTGGACAAGGATCAAATAAGGAAACAACTATTATCACTGATGGCATACAAAACACATCCTAGTTATTATCACTTTAAAAAACTCACCGCTAATGTGCCTCAGATCCACCGGATCCATTGTTTTGATCAGTTAGTCTCCTCACTGCTTACATCATCATGGCCATATCCTCCTTCATTTTATTCATTTCATTACTGGCCACTTTTTTGTAGTCTGCCAACTCTTGCGTTGCCACTATCTTGTAGTCTGCCAACTCTTGTGCTGCCACTATCTTGTAGTCTGCCAACTCTTGTTTTGCTTCCGTAGCCTCTTTCCTTGCAATCTCAATATCTCGCCTTGCTTCTTCTATAGCTTGAGATCCAAAGCGACTACTCGTACCGTTTTCAGATGTTGGCGTGATCCCATGTCCCCTACAACGTACACGTCCAGGTCTGTCTGGCCCGAATACTTGAGTAAAAATGTGGTCATCATCTAAGGAGTTTAATCCCTCCTCTCGTTGCACAATAAGATTTTTAATCTCTTCCTACATTTAGAGACACATTTAGTTAGTGAATATGAAATATAAATGGTAATGGATACCAATAATTTAAATTGAAAATAATACTGACCGCCTTTCTTTGAGTGGATACATCTGAATATGATCCATCTTTGTTTGTATAAGCAAGCTCAAACATCCTAATACGAGATGGACGAACTCCTATCCTTTTCATCTGACAACAATAGAAAACGTACACAAATGAGTAAATATATTTCTTACTAAGTTGATATTCAAATCGAAAATTTCAAATATTTTGTACTTATACCTCTTCATCCTCAAGTATGGCAAAGGATTTTCTGCCTGCATGATGAAGCATTTGTTGTGTGTCACGCCTTTCTTTATTTTTATCACACAATTCCTGAATTTATTAAAAACGGATTCGAAAAACTATATCATCAAGAATTAAGGTATGGCTAGTATATAGAGAATCAAGTGTGATATTAAGGTTTAGGTACATACCTTAACCTTTGGCGTTCCCCAATGTTCTTTTATCAACCATTTCCAATCTTCTTCTTTTACAAATGGTGGTCGATTTTGAAGTCGTTCTTCATCTGTCTCATGTCTATCATAATAGTTCTTCTTCAAATTAGATCGATAGTCCCTCCATTTTTTCCCCATTTCCTTCATTAACAACTTCTTCACTTCTGGATCATCCCCTATGTCAAACTTCTCCAGAATAAAAGAGCACATTTGATCAAATCTAGCATATGTGACCAATATATATATATATATACACACACACACATATTATAATGATAAGATATATACGTACCAATAACGATTCAAGCATTTTGGCCTTTACATCTTTGTCAAGTTTTCTCCATGATGGTGCAGCAATAGATGTAATTTGCATGTTTCGAACGACAATTCCTTGTTGAGACGCACATAATGACTTGTGCTCTCCTATTACACGATGTCTGTCGTCAAATTCCAGACTCAGTTTTGATCCTTTTGGTAGAATTGCTACCTTCTGTCCCAATGCTCGTCCACGTGCTTTCCTATTCATGTTGCTACCTATGTAAAGGAAATTATTAATGTTAAAAATTGTAAATTTTAAGTACAATTCTATAAGAAAAATGGAGCTTTATATTGTTTAGAGTGAATAAAAATACCAGAAGAACTTGACTCAACATTATGGGATGACTCCTCTGACCTATCATTTGTCGGTGGTCTTGGCGCCATACCTGAAAAATGCACAAAAAGTGAGCTAGTGCCATAACATAATAATAATAATACATTATAACATTTGATGACTATTCAATTACCGTATTTCAAACATCAACTCTCTTATTTTCTTTTCCTTTTTTTTTTGGGTATTATTTTCTGACAATGGAATTGTTTCCATTGGCAAATCAGCTCTATTCCATACAATATGATCCACATCATCACTTGGTGCACAAGTGATTGATGTATCTCCTAGTACTAGGGGCTGCAATGCATCTATTTCATCGACTGTTGCCTCGTCTTCATGTTCTGGCACGACATAAAATTCACGTGGTACAGCTTTTGTCACAACTAGCCATCCCGATCTTGCATTGTCTCTAACATAGAACACTTGTTCACACTGGCTTGCTAAGACGAATGGTTCATTTGTTTGAAGTATTCGTTGGGAATTAACACTTACAAAACCATGTCTATCCCTTTCAATACCTCGTCTAGGACTATGGATATCTCTCCAATCACACTTGAACAGAACAACACGATTTCCTCCTAAATATTGCAATTCGACAACATCAATAAGAACTCCATAATAATTTAATCTATCAACTCCATTATCTCCATTAACAACCACACCACTATTTTGTGTTTTTAACCGAGCTTCCCGGCTTTTCGTGTGAAACTTAAATCCATTGACAACATAACCACTCCATGACAATACTACTTTGTCAGGTCCACGAGCTAATGGGCGCAACTGTTCGATCGATTCATGACTAGTTGTTCGACATAATTCAATCACCTAAGCAATGAAAAATACCAATTATGTTATGAACAATATTCTTAATATGATTGTTGATGATGAATAAGGTCTAAGTTCCTTACACGAGACTCAAACCACTTTGGAAATTGTCAACGATGAATAAGGTCTAAGTTCCTTGAATGTGTATGTTTTAAGATATTTTTATGTTCCCTGCAAATAAGTAACATATGTTAGATAATTTGGTGACTTAAAAACAAACGAGTAGTGTAGATAGTAATTTCTTACTCAATAAAAGGTGTCACATTTTCACAATTTTGCAAGATGTACCAATGTGCCTGAGTCCATTCTTCCATAGTCAACTCTTTCACATCTGATTTTCCCAAACCACGTCCCTTTGTTGAAAATATAGAAAGTCCCCCTTGATGTTGGTCACCAGAGCCATCAAAGTTCCTAGGAACTTTATTAAACTTTGTTTCTATATCATGCAAGTACCTTGAACAAAAATTCATACACTCTTCTAGAATGTAACCTTCAGCAATTGATCCCTCCGGTCGACTTTTCACTACACCAAAAACCCCCATTAGCAACGGTTCTATACCGTGGGCGTAAGCCATTGCCACGGCTAAGAGCCGTGGACTACAGGGGCGTCGTAAAATCCTTTGTAACGGCTATAAACCGTTGCTAAAATTGTAGCAACGGTTTTATGCTTAAAGGGGGGGCGTGATTTTCAGCAATTAGCAACGGTTATAAACCGTTGCAATAATAATAGCAACGGTTTTTAGCCGTGGCAAAAATAGCCACGGTTTTAAGCCGTGACAAGGTGTAGATACTAGCAACGGTTTTAAACCGTGTCTAATTAAGTAGCAACGGTTTTTAGCCGTGGCTAACCCTAGCCATGGTTATAAGCCGTGGCAAGGTAGCCACGGTTTTTAGCCGTTGCAATAGTTAGCCACGGTTTAAAACCGTGGCAAAAAAAAAATTATTTTTTATTATTATTATTTTTTAAAATTTTTTTTTTTTATTTTTTTTTTATTTTTTGCTATCAAATGACTTTCACCATCAAAGTATAAGTAAACAAAGCACCCATTTCAATATATCCTAGAAACGTTTTTTCTTCTTTTCTACACTAGCTTTAATGTCAAACAATTATCGACTGAAAATATTGGATGACTAAAAAAAGTTCATTATACATAGAAGTCATGTTTTGAAAAACAGTATATGGAAATCTATCCATGAAATAACTGCTCAAGACTTACAGTAGTTGAATTTGTTACTACCACAAGGGTGGTCACCGGAGAAAAGAAAAAAAAAATTTCCCACATGAGAGATGTCAACCAGTTACTGTCAAGAGGCACTGAGCACGGATGCTCTACTGAATTTTGTGCCTAACTATAGTGGAGAAGAAGAATCAAACACGTTTTCTCGCCCTTGTTCTGCTCACGGCACTTTCAAAAAGTTCAACATACTGGTCAACAGAAGTTTCCCAACTGAAATCTATTTTCATATCCTTTTGAACAAGCTGCTGCCAATCTTCACTTTTCTTGGTATAGTAACTGAATGCCCGTTCCAAAGCGCCGTTCAATCCCTTTACATGATTGGAACGGTGATCAGAGTGATGGTAAAAATAAATGTGTCTGTCTGAGTTACAGCAGTATGATGAAGTGAAAAGATCAGTAGTAGTCTCTATATATTATTGAGGAACTGATATCCTTACCTGCTCATCAGGTGATAAAAATGTAAAACCATTGCAAAACTGATGTGGGATGGTTTCATCGTCTACATCAAAAACACTACAAGGACAATGGTTTTGTTAATGAAATTAAGAAACCAGGCTACAAACTCAACTGAAAGGAAATGTAGAAAACATGCAAACTGAAGTCTTTAAGTGAAAATTACTTGGATATGCTCGTCAGGACTTGAACCTAAAAGAACAAATTGCCCTCCTAGCTCTATTGTTCGAAATATTGCATGCCTAATGAGATGGACACCCTTCTGTGGAACCAACCTTGTTATGCACCCAACCTAGTTCAGCATACATCAAAGAATTCAAGTAAGAAGTATGAACATAGTGAAAATTTAAGAATGATCAACTGCTTATCCACTATTAAGAAGCAGCAAAAAAGTTGCATTAAGAATACATTCATGAACAAGATTCAATCCATGAAAAACCCACACTGGTAGAAAAGTTATCTATATAAAAATACAGAAACTTTATCTAAAAGTTAGATTGTAGGCCTTGTCACTGACATACATAACCTGCTCTTATGGATGTTTACAAACACTTTCCTATGCTTGGTCAGTGTTGATCATCGTGATATGATGCTCAACCTCGTGACAAATCATGAGGTTTTATCTCACGGTGTCGGTCACTGATCAGTGATCACTGATTGGCTGATATGAAAAAAGTATGAGAAAGGCGTAAAGTGATTACCAGTGGCTGCCCAGAGTTGGCAGAGGAGAGTTCTAAATTCTTTCTCAGAGCTTCTTTGTTTTCTGCTTTCCCTTGAAGATCATCAACATTATATTGAACATATAGTAGGCTGAGCTATTTCGGCAGAGTATTTAAATACAATTCTCAAACTAATAAAGTTCCAACATTTACCAAAATCTGAACTAATTTTTTAAAACAACACGAGCCCTACCTTTTCATTTGTTGCCTTGAGACGACCAATGCATCAAACTGCACTTTCTGTGTTCTGCCTTGCGGCAACTCTTTCATATTTTGGTGAACTGCCAACCGTTCAAATTGTTTAGTGAACAAAGTACATAACATCTTTGTTCTTTAGCCAAAAAAACAAGCCTTTGACTTGACCATGTACAACGGATTTACTGGCTCATAACAAAATTCCATCATAGACAACCTGAACCATAAAGTGCCACATCATGCACTAGAGAATTGTTGTATCCTTCACTGATCTACCAAACCGAACCAATAACTAATTCACATAGCTAAGAATTTTGATCCACACTTCCTCAATGTTTTACCATAATAGAATAATGATAACAAGAATAGTCTATTCGAGTGGATGTATGGTTTTAATAATCATTATGACAAAAGCAACAATTGATTCCAATGCAAGTATTGCTCAACAACGTTAACAACTCGTAGCGACAAAATTCGTAAAACTCTTCACTGACATGATAACACTTTAAAAAGGAACCATTTTGAGCACCAGTGTGTGTTTTAATCAGAGAGACTACTTCCTCCCCGTCTAAACTAGTGAATGGCCATTATGCCTGGACCTTTGACAACAGAATACGAAATATCATAATGTATTATAACATAATATGTGCCTAGTGCCTACATGCACAAACATGTCTAGATAGAAATCCCACCAAACTATAGCAACCACATTACTAGTGTTGCCTAAGTTGGACACATATCCGAATGTGTGCAGTAGCTAGCAAAGCCAAAGAGCTAACTCAATTTTAGAACTAATAATTTCTCCAACTGAATGCTTGCAAAAATTCTTTACTACAAAAAACTCCACAACTGGTTCAGCCAGATCTTATAAAGGATGATTCTTCATACAAGTACCCAATCAACATAATCCATCCTACCCAATCCTTAGAAAGCAATTTAACCTTCATAAACCAAAATTATTCATACATTATAAACTATCCTTGAATTTCAACAACTAGACATTAAAACTGAAACATGCTACAACAAAGCATTCACTGTTTATCTCTTTTATGGTGGAGAGTTACCAGAAACCACAATTATTTGAGAACATAGGAGGACCCCTACATTCTCAAATTAAGTTATAGAGGTGTAAACATTCAAGCAGCAACAACATCCCTTGGAACTTGGAGGCAACACAACTTTCTTTCTGACATGGCTAGCTAACTTCAAGTTGTGTTGTGCTTTCACTTCTATAACAATTATTCAATCTTTCCTTAACCTACATAAAAGTTTTTGGAAAATATGGACATGAGGTTTCTCTCACTTGCAAGACACTGATAATGGCTATTGTTCCATCTACACTACTGAAGTTGATCAATGAGCTAGGGGTCTCTTAAATCTCTAAATTTCTCCCTTATCAAAAGTTGGAGAAAAATAAATTTCACGAGGGAGCCGCTTTCTTCCACTAAAGCTGACATTTTCGTTGTTGTTTGTTAGTTTAAGAGGGGTTAGGCATCAAATTTATAACAGAGAGAGTATGCAAATACAAATGCCAACCAAACAAATGAGAAGAATTTGCAAACCAGAACTCATTGACAAAGTCACAATCACAATTCTTTAGCTCACTAAGCTCACCATGTCTACTGCAACAATGGCGACCAAATCATTAACCACCAACCTCTCCAAACCACCCTTCCATTTTCACTTCTATCAACTCCTCCACCCCTTCTCATGGTACTTTGTTTGATAACCATTCTATTCTCGATTCAACTACTGCAAGTGTATACATAGAACAATATCCTTTTTAAACCTAACTTTTGTTTAGTTCTCCAAACCAATTACCAAGTGAAGATTTTCCATGTACACGTCATCACTCATCAAAGACCCTTTTGCAACAACAAGAATCCTCCAGTTCCACTTCAACAATAATAACCCTCACTGGCCAAACTCATCTTCCATTCATTACAATATTGTTTACACATGAAATGCAAATGGAATGCAATGATCATAGGCCAAGCACAAACCCTCACACCCAATGACTCACCACACTCTCTTATTGCCTACTACTTCCAAATGCTTCAAAAAAATGTTTAACCCAATTACTAGAATGACCAAACTTTTGGGCTAGTCATTAAGGCTTGCAACGAAAATAAGATGCATAATCAAGACTCCAACCCATGTTCCTTGCAAAATGGAAAAAAGATGCAAAAAAAAAAATTTAATAATATATATATATAAGGATATTTCTACCATAACTTGTGGTATACTGTCAGTTATACTATAATACAAAATGCAAATTCACACTAAAAATGCTCCAAGTTTGGGATCATTTGTTCAAAAGCTACTCTTTTGTTAAGGTGAAGCAACACTTGTCACAATTTAAGCATGAATCAACTACAAAAAGATCATCTGTATGTTGTCTATAGTCTCTCACACAAACACAAACCACATATCAAATTTTTTGATTTTCAATTCGTCAAAAGCCCAATAACAAAATAAGCCAAAACTCAAACCCCAAATACGAAAACAACCCAAAACCATCAATCAACACCTCAAACGCAAAATAAACCCCCCAAATAAATAAAATGAAGAAACAAATCAAAGGGTATTGTAAAAGTCATACCTTCACAGAGGATTTGGGTGAAGAAGAATAACTCAAGCAACCCAAATAGAAAACCCCAATCTATTACCTACCAATCAAATCGCAGTATCGAGGCCCTAGATAACGAGAATACAATAAAACAACTCGAATCAGTTAGCAATACAATGAGATGAGAGATGGGAAGAGTAGAAGAAAAGAACAAAAAGCGACAAGGAAAAGAGGTTGACAAACCCGGATGGGGGAGATTGTAGGCTTCAATTAAAAAAAGCATTCTCCCACAAAATGTATGATAGGATCTGACCTATCTTAGTTCTCTTTTCTGCAGGATGTAAACAAGGAAGCAACTCAAATAAGCAAAAGCTCAGATAGCAACCAAGAACTGCAGAATGGAAGAATAGCTTGCAATGGACAGTTGCTCAGATTGTATGAATTCAGGAAAAGAAATTGTATTGATAAAAAAGGAATTGTAACACAGAATCTTGTATCAAGCCAATTCGAGAAGGCTATTCTCCTGTTAGAGCATTTCGAGAAGCTCAATCTCTCCTAGAGCACAAGCTCTGTATTACACTTTACAATTCAATGAATAGAGAAAAATTTCCTTATGGCTCTTATTTATAGCACTCTCTCTAACAGACTAACATAATCTCCTATTTCTTTACAACACTCTTACTAACAGATACTAACAGAGATCTGTTATGTAACAGAGAACCTACATTATGTAACAGATTGAACTCTCAGTCAGAGCACCTCATAGGCAGTCCCAAAACAGCATCAGACTTCCTCATAGGCAGTCACAGAGCAACATCAGACTTCCTTATGATTTTCTTTCCTTCTCCTAGTATAGGTAAACCTAATAGGGGGCCTTAACAATGTACTGCTTAAGTCTACATCCAAAGAACCACCAATTGCTTTGTTTGATTTAAAAAAAAAACATTCTCCCACTTATGACTGCCAAGAAGATAAAAATTGCAAAGACCAAGAGAAGAAATGAGACTGCTAAGAAAGTAGAAATTGAGGAACAAAACACTAAAGAAAATAAAAAATTTTAATTCAAGCTACTTGTTGCAAATGATAAACTGCTAGGGCAGATAATATAATAAAATTAAAAGCCTACGTGGTTGAGAAGGCCACAAGGCAAGGGCTACAAATGAGTGCTATATTGTGAAATTAAAGGTGCATTTGGAAAACAATAAAAATAGTGACATAACACTACATTACTTCAAATAACAACAATGAAGTCCAAACCTGAGAAGATTATAGTGGCATAAGGATACATACCTCTATAGGATCCAACTGCAGTATGCTTTCCAACAGTGGGCGTGCCATAAGTGTTTCATAAGCACACCATATTGATTTTGGTTGCAGCAAAGAACTATATACATCCGGCAAGACCAAGCAAATCAACTGCCATCGATAATAGTGTTATTAGAATTGTATTGGAGGTATAATATTAATGAGGTTCAAGTGCTAGAATACAATATTTTCTTTGATGTTTTATATTTGTAGAGATCAACCTCAAAGGATCAACCATAATCATGAGGGTAGTTGTTTGAAGAATACAAGATAAGGAATCAACATGGAGAGCAGGTTTCACCTGTAAACAATAAATAACAAGAATGCTACACTCAAGAAATTATTGTTTTATCGACTGAAAAAAGATGCATTAAAATAAGCTCGAAAAATGCAAGAGGAGAGTATCATTTAAGCATACAAACCCAAAAATTACACCAGAAGAATCACAAAACAAGGAAGCCTAATTGAACTAAAAATTTTCAAAGGAGATGTCTTTCAGTATGTCCCAGGCAATGCCAAACTATGAAGCTAATGTCTTGCCATAGACTAAGGATACACTAAGGATACTACATACACAAGACTAATGTCTTTCAGTATCCTTAGTTTTTATTTACACTAAGGATACTACATACACAAGACTAAATGAAAACTAAATCATTTGAGCTCCAATTGAGCTGAAACCTTAAGGAAAATAACGAATTCACATCATAAACGTGTTAAAGTTTCTGCCCGTTTTGACACGGCACCTCGAGATATGCATAAAAATAATTTTGAGGGCCCACCTTGAGTGCAATACAAACCGGCTTCCGCCCGTTGTCCAAGACCCTTGAAGAGGCGTCTAAACAGATATCTCCAGGAGCAATGTTTAAATATGCTGAAACTTTTACACGCTTGTAGTGTTAATTAGTATTTTCCTCAAAAGTTTACTTAAAATTGAGCTCAAACGAAGTAAAAAAACATAATTTTTTAGTTTAATAGTGTCGTTAATTTAAAACACTAGTGGATCTTAAATGTGCGGTCAAAATGTGTTTTGTCCATAAACTGCCAATGACCCTTATAATTATTCCAGCACCAACATCCACTTCCATCCTCCCCCCAAAGCAGTAGGAAAATCTGTTGAAACTTGCAAAAAAAATCGAAGTTTATGTGTTCAACTTTATACCTTTGGGGTGAATTTTTATTGTGTTTTATAATACAGATTTTTGCTGCACTAAAAGAGGACCTTGTAGTCCATTAAAAAAGGTGAAGGATGCCAGCAAATATGTTTGACTATGTATTGTAAATATACCCTTTGAAGCACTTCAATACTAAACAAAATTCTCAATAAACTTTTTAGTCAATACATAATCAACTCCAAATTGGGCTTTCTTTATGTTTTAAATTTTTCATGAGGTTTGTTTATCTAATACCGGGAACAAACCTCCCAGAACCATTTTCCCTTCTTCAAAAATAAGTTCGTTTAAAACGTTCATTTTTAAAAAAATATGTATATACCGAGGCTCTTCCCACATTATCGCTTGCCCCCATGAATTGCACAAAAGATGGCATGATATATGTATTATGATATTTGACATAATTGAGGGGTGAATATGAATGTCAATACTTCATTTAACTTATGTTATGAGATGTGATAGATATCTTTTAACTCGTTTAAATGATTAAGGACTACATATGGCCTTTCGTTATGGTGATATGTTATAAGAAATGTTCTAAAAGTGTAATCCATGTTAAAATGGAATGGAAATGAAAATACAACTTTATAAAATGAAAAGAATGATGCTCACTGTAGCTAAAGTAATCATACTGCTTCAACTGAAGCTCTTGACGATTGTCTTCCTCTACATTGAATGATCCACCCACTTCAGCCTGCAAATAGCATTTTCAATCATTAAAATTCCAATACACCTAAAATTTCAACACAAACCCTTCAAACAGGGAAGAAAAAAAAACTTACCTCTCCTTCAAATATGAAATAGATTCCATCTCCCTTATCCCCTTCGCGAACAACATAGTCCCTGGGGTCTACAATACATCACAAGCATATAATCTCAATCACCAATTTCAAATCCTTACGAGCAATCAACAAACAAATTGTGCATTCTGACTTACTGTAATGTTTGATTTGAACAACTTCCGCAATTTTCTTGATTGATGAACTCGGAAGCCTCTGGAGTAGAGGAACATGACCAAGAAACCCGACCACTTGTCACCCATGCAAAACCAATCAGAAAACGAGATTTTTTCAATAAATCAAACAAAGCTATTTAAAGAATCATAAAATGATAAATTAGGGTTTCAAGAATCACCTGATTCGATATCCATTTCAAAGGTTTAACAAAAGCTAGGTCTTTCTTTCGTTCTCGAAGCCCTCTCTCCCGCGATTGTGGAATTGATGTAATGTACGAAAGCAAGAACAACAACGAGAGGGGATTCGGGGGAAATTGATCCATTCGGAGAAATCTTCTTCTTCTCCTCTTCAGAAATCGAGCTGGAGAAAAGAAGAAAGTGAGTTCTAGGGTTTGCTTTGCTGAAAGAAGAAAAAAATCAGAAGAAGAGATTAACAAAGAGATCTAAAGAATAAGGAGGAGATCTTACCTTCTCTTCTTCTTCTTCTTCTTCTACTTCTTCTTTTCTTCTTCTTCTTCTTCTTCTTCTTCTTCTATCGTCCTCTCCTTCATTCGTCCTTCTTCTTCCCTGCTTCAAGAGTCTATTTCGTCCCTGCTTCTTCTTCTATCGTCCTTCCCTGTTTCGTCCTTCTTCTTCTTCTTCCCTGATTCTCCTTCATTCATCCTTCTTCTTTCTTTCGAGAATATCTATTTTTCATCAATTTTTTTCGCCAAAGCACGAAAATCTCCCTCCAAAGCGCGAAACCATTTTGGCGAAAGTGTGAAAGTTAAAAAATTTTAGCTACGGTTTCAAACCATTGGCAAGTTTAGCCACGGTTATAAACCGTTGGCAGTTATAGCCACGGTTTAGAAACCGTAGCAACCCTTTTAGTGTATGTTTTTTCCCCACAGTTTTATTTTTTAGCAACGGTTTTAAACCGTTGGTCGTTATAGCTACGGTTTTTAGCCGTGGCAAATAAACCAACGGCTTAGAGCCGTGGCCACCTCCCCGTAGCTAAACGAGCCTTTTGGTGTAGTGTTTGTTCCGGACATATGACTTCAAGGTGTGTAAGTACCTACATTTGGAAATATAAGTATAGTTATCAAACAAGGCCTATTTGTGGGTAATTGCAACAATGAAAATATATGTACCTCTCAATGGGATACATCCAACGGTATTGAACAGGACCAGCAATCTTGACTTCATTTGCCAAGTGGATCGGTAAGTGTACCATCACATCAAAAAATGATGGTGGAAATAACATCTCTAAATGACACAACGTAATTGCAGCATTCCTTTCTATTCTCTTCAGTTCCTCAACTTGAAGAGTTTTTGAGCATAAATCAACGAATAAACTACTCAAACCGAGCAAGGCATCACACACATCATCTGGCAATATGCCTCGAATAGCAAGTGGAAGTAGTCGTTGGAGAAGAACATGACAATCATGACTTTTTAGGCCAATTAACCTTTTTTCTTTTAAGTTAACACATCTGGATATGTTTGAAGAAAAACCATATGGAACCTTGATATCTTTCAAGATTTGTAACACACGACTCTTCTCATCGGATGACAAAGTATAGCGGGCGGGAGGGAGTAAATAAGTGTTCTCATCTTTCTTAATTGGATGTAACTCTTCTCTAAGCTTTAAATGTTGCAAATCCAAACGGGAATTGAGATTATCCTTTGTTTTTGTCAAAACTCCTAGCAATGTCGCAATCACATTATCGCACACATTTTTCTCAATATGCATAACATCTAGATTGTGCCGAATAAGCAAATTTTTTCCAGTACGGAAGATCAAAGAATATACTCTTTTTTTCCAATTATGATGCTCGCTTCCCTCGGCTTGTTTCTTCCCCTTGCCAAATGTTATTTGGTCTACGTCTTGCATTTGCTCGAGAATATCATCACCTGACATAAACAATGGTGGAGGTCTTAGTTCTTTATTACCATCAAAGTCGCGCTTGTTATCACGCCATTTATGATCCGGTGGTAAGAATCTTCGATGACACATATAACATTGTTTCTTTCCATACACTAATCTCTTCGAACATGTCTCCACGTTACAAACTGGGCATGCTAAACGTCCTTTAGTGCTCCATCCTGAGAGAACTGCATAACCTGGAAAGTCACTAATAGTCCATAACAAGGTTGCCCTCATTTGGAAGGTTGTCTTACTGGATGCATCAAATGTATCCACGCATTCTTCCCATAATTCTTTTAACTCATCAATTAATGGTTGTAAGTAAATATCAATGTCATTTCCAGTAGCTTTTTCCCGGAATAAGCAGAGACAAAATCATATTTGTTTGTTTCATGCATATCCATGGGGGCAAATTATATGGTATCAAAACAACAGGCCACATGCTATATGATAGACTCATGTTGCTGAACAGATTGAAGCCGTCACTTGCCAATCCAAGTCTCACATTTCTCGGTTCAACACTAAAGTCAGGATACAATTGATCAAAATGTTTCCAAGCCTCTGAATCTGCAGGATGTGCTAGATTGTCATCTCTAATACAGTTATCATGGTGCCACTTCATTTCAGAAGCAATTTTGGAAGACATGAACATTTTCTGAAGCCTTGGTTTTAAAGGAAAGGAGCGCAAAATCTTTCGTGAGACTCGTTTCCTCTTATTAGAATATCCAGTAGACTCCTCATCATCATCATTATCTCCACAATCAATTTTTTTCCACCTCGATTCTCCACAAGTTGGGCAATACTCTGCGTAAGCATGTTCTTTGCGAAATAAAACACAATCATTGATGCACGCATCTATCTTATCATATGAATACCCAAGATCTTGAATAATCTTCTTAGCCTCGTAGTAGGACTTTGGTAGCGTCTCACCTTCAGGAAAAACTTTTTTAACTCCTTAAGCAACATGGTAAAGGCTTTGTTACTCATTCCCCCAACACATTTAATATGTAAAAGTTTTAAGATGAAAGACAATAAAGAAATGTCGCACCCAGGATATATGCTAGTCTTGGCATTTTGAATGACCTTCAAAATTCTTTCAGCCTCATTTTGTGGTCCTGTACTGCTAGTAGTCTCTGTCTCATATCTTTGATCTCTGATATTCTCATGATTAAACTCTGGAAAAAGTATCCTCTATCAACGCGTCTATTTCATCACATTCAACCTCATTATCAAGCTCTAACTCGTCATCATCACTGCCTGTGGTAGCATGTCTATCTTCACCATGAAAGTCCCAATATGTGTAACCACGAAGTATGCCGCTTATGATCAAATCTTCTCTAACTTCATCCCTTGTCTTTAGACGACCATTGAAACACTTTCTACATGGGCAATATATGAGGTTCCCAGATTTTGTGTGCTGAAACGCAAAATCAAGAAATTTTTCCACTCCTCTTATATAGTTGGGGTTTAAATGATTCCCAATATCCATCCAACTTTTGTCCAACGTGGCCATTAAATCCCTATCATGTTTTTACATATCAAAGTGAAACCGAAAAAATTAAGTAAAATAAAAAAGAGATAAATGTATAAAAATGATAACTAAATAAAACCTAAAGAAAAAGTTGGCTTTAATCATGTAAAGAGCAACCAGTGCATAACATAAAATTTCCATGGGGGTTCTATTGTGGACTAGGATTTTGTTCGATATAAGGTAATGGTGAAAGTATTTAAGATGATGACAACGAAAGTTCGTTAAAACATCTGTTGTTTTTAATATAATACGACAAATTCAACCATTAATTATGGATGCATGTACAAAAGTGCAATACAAATATTACATAGGTACACTTCTCATGCAAAGACAACGATAACCCCAAAAAAAATTATCTTCAATCTCTATGAACACTGCCTTATAATAAACACAATCCAAGAAAACATCTATCTTACCTCCATCAACATTACCTTATTATTACCTTAAAACGAATACAACCCTAAAGAACTTTACTTCTTATGCACATATCTAAGATGACAATAACCGCGAAACTTATCCTGACCTTTATTACTATTACCTTATAACTAGTGCATCAATGGTCCAGAAGAACATATGCCTAAATGAACACGAGAAATTGATATGTTTTACTTTTGATAGTCAATTTATTGGTTTCCTCTTTTGTCACGGTACCAACTTGTGCAAAAAAAGATTCTATTGAGCATGGTTATGACTCATGGTGGTATCTTTATCATTGAATGGTTATATTATTTCTGAAAGATAATTATAAAGGGTGATAGCATTTATATTATAACAACTTTTATGTTAAACATATATTGTTGTTAATAACACCCACTCTTTAGATACGAACCACCATAATTTCTAGCTGTATGCAAAAAGGTACAAGTATCACTTCTCAATAAGCACCACCTAAAGTTGGATTTGACAAAACATTCTCTTTCTTTAACCATTTACCATAAGTGTTCTCAACTCAAACCAAATAATGCTAGAGAGAGCTTTTGGTTTTTTCTACCTAATCTCAACTTAGTTTACACATACAAAGAATTTGCACTCAGACATGTGTATTTCGGTGGAATTTGCACTCAGACATGTGTTGCATATACTAGCATATCATTCCTATGTTACCCATTTTTCCAAAAACCAAAAACCAAAACCAAAAGCTTTAGTTGTCACAACCAACTTTGGTGGATAATTCTGAAGACTGCAAGGTCATACCAATGATTCACGAAACATAACCAACATACTGTAAAAGCCAAATTGTAACAAACCACATTATAGATAGATTTCCATTATGCAATAAGTATGTTCACAGCAAAATGATTAATTAAATAAGAACAGAAGTTAATACCAAAAACCAAAAACCAATAGAAACCGATTATAAAAGAACAATTCATCAAAAACCAAAAACCTAAATTTGGAAATCATCAAATCGAGATTCGATTGTACCTTGAGCTTTTCTCTTAGGTTGCTATTCGAATGTTCTTGAATGAGTACCACCACCACCACCACAGTATTCAACAGATTTCAACAGAGAGACAAAGAGCGAAGGAGGGAAGACGGAATGAGCGAAGTCACGAAGCGCTAAGGAGAGGGAAGGAGGAAGGAGGAAGGAGGAAGGAGGGAATGGAATCGCAGGAAGGAGGGAATCGAAGAAGGGAGCTCGACGGTTTGTTAGCGCTGTAGAGATTTTATAAAATCTCTAATCCGGCGTTTTCAGCCTCTTATACGGCGTTTTGAAAACTAAATTTTATTTTTATTAACGGGATAATTCGCGGGTTTTTTTTCGCTCTTTCTCGGCGCTTCTACACGAAACGCCGGTCTTATTAGCTCTTTACCAGCGCTTTTTACATCTAAACCGGCGTTTTCGAACCCAAAATTTTATTTCGCGGGATTAATTCGCGGGTTTTTAATCGTTACCAGCGTGGGTTTTTTTATCGTTACCGGCGCTTCTTAAATAACGCGCCGGTAGTGGTTACCCTTAACCGGCGCTTTTGTTTGAAGCGCCGGCAGTGTAAGCTTTTGACCGGCGCTTATTTACAGCCACTATGGGCATTTCAAAAAAACACAATTCTGTTTGCGATAGGATGGCGGGGCTTTATCTCGGCCGGCGCTTCATAACACAAACGCCGGTTAAGGGTAACCAATACCGACGCTTGTAACATCTAAAGCGGCGTTGTAGAAAACATAAATTTTTTTTCATCAGCAGAATGGGTTGAAGTAGGGGTAGCCACGAGACGGGATGGGACGAGATAAACCTGTCCCTATCCCATCTCGTTCATACGGGATTTGAAATCATCATAAAGGGAACCCAGACAATCTGGCGTGTTCAACTGGATGGCCCCGTGAGCATTCAGCAGAGGGAAAGTCAGCAGATGGACCACCAGCGGAGTCAACCGAAAGTCAGCATCCTTCATCCTTCATACGGGATCGATACAGGATGGGATGGGACGAGATCGATAAACCCATCCCGTTCATACGGGACGGGACGAGATCAGCATGCTCTGATTATATGCATTTCATTTTCTTTAATCAATCTCATAATTTGGTTGCTTGCACTCATCTGTGTTAGACTTCAAAGCATTCCACACCTGCAAATTGCTTATTCTTGAAGAAGAAACTCATATGCATCCAACAGTGCATTTCAATCTTGAACAATATATTTGCTAAGTATAGAAGAACAAGTTTAAACAAACATAATGTACACAACGCAAAGAATAACACTCAATTTTACCCTTGCATAGGTATCTGAGCTACCAGTGATAAAAACCGTTCCACTAGCATCATATGCACAACACAATATTTGGTGGCTTGGTGGATCAGTACTAGTTGAGGGAACAGTGCTAGTTGAGAGCGTGGTGCTAGTTGAGGGACCATTGCTCTTCCCTGCATATAATTACAAGTTAAGATTTCAGTTACCAAATTCCAAAACCCCAACCAACCAACCAACCAAAACACATTATGTAAACTTGAAACAAACCAGTCATAGCATCTGAAGGCTTTGGAATGTATATGCGAGGACTAGCATAGGTATTCCTAATATCCCAGATACAACATGTTCCATCATCTGATGATCTAGTAGGAAGATAATAGAAAAAAAATCAAATACAAATTGAACTTTGAGAGAGTTTAATATTCATGTAGTAATTATGTAATAGGTAATTGCAAAAAATATGCTACCAAACCTGCATTGTAGGTATTTCTAAATGTTTAAATGGCAGAAAGTTGAGGGATGTATTCTAGAAAATACTCATCAATACCAGAGTGAAAAATTAGCTTGGGACGGGACGGGGTTGGCAGTATTGAAAATATTCATCTCATTCCATTTTAGATCGAGACGGGATGAAATTATTCAATCCCATTAAGACCTGAAAAAATCATGATGGGATGGGATTGGGATCGGGATTGCAGGATGGGATGCCCAGCCCTAGGATGGAGAGTTTTTTTATCTTGCCCGACGCTTTCAAGACGAAGCGCCGGTAATAGTTATCATTACCGGCGCTTAATTACATCTAATACGGCGTTTTCAAAAAAAAAATATTTCAGTTTTTATCATTACCGACGCTTCTATGAATAAACGCCGGTATTGGTATATTTATAGCGGCGCTTAATTACATCCAATACGGCGGTTTCCAAAAAAAAAATTTATTTTAGTTTTTATCAATACCGGCGCTTCGGTGAATAAACGCCGGTATTGGTATATTTATAGCGGCGCTTAATTACATATAATACGGCGTTTTCTAAAAAAAAAAATTTATTTTAGTTTTTATCAGTACCGGTGCTTCTGTGAATAAATGCCGGTATTGGTATATTTATAGCGGCGCTTTGCGCCCAAAACGCCGGTTTAGGTCGCTCTTTACCGGCGCTTCAGTCCAAACGCCGGCAGTGTTTTACGCCCAGTTTAGTACCGGCGCTTTGTATTGTAAACGCCGTTATTGATTCTGTTTTACCGGCGCTTCCTTTAAAACGCCGCTTTGAAAGTGCCGTTTTAGACTACAGTTTTTGTAGTGGAGGGGAGTTAGCAAAGAAAAAAAATGTGGAGTGTCAACTCACACACTACACCAAATTGGCATTTTTGTAATAATCCAAAAAATAGTAACACTTTTGAGCTATAACAATTCACAAAACAATTTTACATATTTTCACAAACAAAGTGATTAAATAATTGTATCACCACAAATAGTATGACCTTACAAGTAATGCTATTTATGGTGATATAATTTATTGTATCATTTTTTTGTGTAGCTATTTTTAATTTTGTTGACTAAATTTAGTTTCGACTTGAAATTGTTTGGTGAATTGTCATAGATCAAAAGTGTTACTTTTTTTAAATTGTTAAAAATATCCCAATTTGGTATAGTGACATGTAATATACTAGTATATATTACAATTCAGAGTAGTATTTTGTTGTTCATTGTTGATTGAGACAAACGAAAAATCCTAAGGATTGAAAATAAAATATGGCTATGATTGAAAGTTGGAAAATTGTCGAGGGTTGAGATTCAGTTCCTATGATGACATGTTTGTAAATATAAAACATGTAAAAGGGAAAAGATAATGAAAAATTGTGAAAAAAAAGTTGGTGGAATATATATGTGGTGAAGAGAGAAAGTATTGTGTTTTCATTTTTTTTTTCAAAATGAAAATTATCATGACTACGTAGCTGTCGAATTTTGGTAAACTTGGAATCATTGAAATGCAATTTTAAGGATCTCTCCAACAAAACCAATGATCTATGCAAACACTTAAAATTTCAAATATGTATTTTATTATTAAATCATGTAAGTATTTTTTATATTTTCATACCTAAGTATAATGTTTTTCAAAGAAACGGACATACATTTTAATGAACATTTAAACAGAGACCCCGAACATTCAACCGATTCTAATTTTAACTGAGTTTGACTAAAAAAATTAGTGTTTTTACCATAAAATAGGCTTGCACCTTAAAAATTAGTTTATATTCTAAAATATGATTTTATGTATGAAATTGATTTAGGTCAATGGGGAGATGGTAATGAGGGTGCAAGTGCATGATAATTAGCAACAAAAAAAAAGTATGTAGATTGCCATTGGCACGGGTAATATGCTAAGTTTATATAACAAATCAAATAAAACTTAAAAATACCAAAGATAAGTTGGTACATAAGCTTAGTTCATGGCTAAGATTTGTTTCATCCCATGGTTGGGAGTTTGGACTTGGACTTAAATCTTTACCCTCAAAGCAATCCCCATAAGAGTACATGGGTTTTGATTTCCATACGCAACAATTTTTTGTTTTTTTTTTTTTTCAATTGTTGACGTTGTTAAACATGCAAGTATGAAATAATGAAAGCTTAGGGGGTGATTTCCATACATATTTATGTAAACAACATGGTATCGATATATTATTAGCTAAATGAATTTTGACGAGTTATGATGGGGGTGTTAATTAATTACATTTGTTTTTTTTTCTTTTCTAAATTTTGTTTATAAAACTTGATGTTAAAATCTATCGTGACTACAGCACGGCAATATACTAGAACAATTATAGGGCATATACTGATATACAAACTTGTGATATTTCATAAAGACCCTCCCATTTTGTTAGATAGATACTAATATAGATTCAGAAGTCTAGAAGAAGCTAGCCAGCAAGGCATGTGGAGATGAAATTGGCATGCATGGTGTTCACTTACTAAATGTGAATAGTTATAAAACAACAGCCACTCTATCATGCATGCATTATCACCAGTGTTCTAAAAATCGCTAGGCGCTGGGCGGGCGGCGAGCAGGTGCCTAGCGCCCAGGGGCCTAGGCGAGCGCCTAGGCGGTCTTAGGTTTTGTATTATAACTTTAATAATTTACAAAAGTTAAGCATAATACCTTATCAATTACATCCAATTTAATGTCAATATATATATATATATGCAAAATTTAAAAACATGAAAAATTAACAATCGTGAACAAAATTTATTAAAACTCAAATGACTGAAGTTGGTCATGATGGGTACTTTATATAAATTTGAATTTGTGTACTCTTTTATTTTTCTTCAAATTGCATGAATAATCTCAGTTATGTTTGATAAAATCTACATTAGTAAAATTGGTACCGGCAGATCCTTTGAAAATTCCATTAAGTAATCATCATTCGCTACATTTAGACATATCATCATTATCATCATCAAAGTCCATTCCCGAGATTTTCTAAAAAAACAATTAAATAGTTTATTTCTAAAAAATAGGAAAGAAAAATAAAATAAGAACACAATCAACCTTATTAAAAAATAAAAAAATAAAAAAATAAAAAAAATAAATAAAAAATAAAAAATCTCCCAGACCGCCTAGACCCCGCCTAGGCCGCCCAGACCCGCATAGCCCGCCTAGACCCCGCCCAGACCCGCCTAGACCCGCCTAGACCGCCCAGACCGCCCAGACAGCCGCCCAGGCATTAATCTGGGCGGTTTTCCACCTTTTAGCGCCTAGGCGGCCGCCTAGACCGATTTTTAGAACACTGATTATCACCAGATCATGGTACATGCATGATGCATTTCAGCTGGTTTGGGGGTTGTCTGTCTACATGTGCTTCATTAAGCCCTCATTATATAACAAAGGATCCTAATCATGTGGACCACATGTATTCTTGATTCCTTAACAAGCTCGAAACCATAAAGAGCCAGGGTTTGTCCATGAAATGTGTTGGAAATATCGTTTTTAAATAAAAAAAGGGTGTTTAACAGGTTTTGATCTCTGGATTTCTCTCTAATATTAGTCTCATATCTACTATACAACTCTTTATAGTAGAGTTTATAAGGAGATTGTTAGGACATGGGATTGGACCCCTTGGGGTATCGCACTTTTGTGAGGAGAGGAGAGAGTCTGAGATTGACTTTCGCCCCCGCCGTCCGTCTGAATTTTGTACATGAATCTAGACATCTTCCTATTGCCATGTTTTCCATGTTTTGTTTTTAAAGTGCAATTAAGCTTGGACGTTTTTTCATGCATTTGTTGTGCCAATGAACCTAGTCGAATCAGAAATTCTAAATGTCGAGGTTTTGGGCGAGGAAACCAGCGAGGGAAATGAGGTGGAGGAGTGGAAGCCGTTCAATTTCTTCGAGATGCGTGTGTTGACTTTTTGCACGCGCATCTCGAGGGAGGTGAACGGCTCCCACCCCGCCACCTCCCTCCCCTCGCTCATTTCCTCGCCCAAAACCTCGACAGTAAGAAAAGCTCTAGTCGAATTCTTTGTTTAGTCAATGCACTTATCCGGATTTTCATACCTTGATGAATCTATATTCTCATTATAAAAAAAACACAAAGTTAGAATTTATAAAATATGAGTAGAAAATCAAAGGAAAAGTATTCTGCAATAAGAGCATTTCGTTTTGCAATTAGAGAGAAAAATCTTTTCCCTTTTGTAATTAGTTAATTCATTTTGTATTTCAATCAAATAAGTGTTTTTAGCTTTGTTAAATTATTTACAATGTATTGATGATTCCGAGCAAAAACAAGAGTTTAAGGGTGATAGTATTTCGTTCATCACTGTGCAATTGTTTGAATGAGACAGAGAAGATTTTGGGCTGTTTTATCCTGGGGACGGTGGGGCTAGTACACTGCTTGCACAATCTTGGGCAGAGCCGCGAAACGTCTTAAAGAGAGCGACCTAGTCCGCGACTCAACCCAAGAATAATTGGTACATTCGTTTCTAATTTTTTATTTGAATCTTTTACAACATTTGAATCTTATACAGCAGTTACAACAAAATGTGTAGGATATAAAGCTTCAAAACCACATATAAATTTAAACAAGATGGTCCGCCGCTTTGTTTTTCCACGTTAACAAGCTTAAAGCCATGGAGGGCGAGGCTTTGTCCATGAAATGTGTACAATATAAAGCCTGTATATATACATTTAAAACAAGATGGGTTGCCTTGGTGCAGTACCTCTTCTATTTTTAATATTTGTATAATCACTACACCATATTGGCATTTTTGTAACACCCTCTAAAACAGTATCATTTTTAAAGTGTAACAATTCACCTAACAACTTTACACATTTTCACAAATAAAATGATACAATAATAGTATCATCATGAAGAGTATCATTATAAAAGTGATACTATTCATGGTGATCCAACTTATTGTATCATTTTTTTTGTGTTACTGTTTTTCATTTTTTGACTAAATTTAGTTTTGATTTGAAATTGTTTGGTGAATTGTAACATCTAAAAAATGATACTGTTTTGAGAGATGTTACAAAAGTGTCAATTTGGTGTAGTGAATTAGTATTATACATGGAATTAGTTTTTGGAATAGCATTAGGAATTTCGTCAGGGTTATCTGCATTAGGAAGAAAAAAAATTTGAAAATAGTCCAGCAATCAGTTTGGTAGTTCCTTGAACCTGATATTGGGAATCACTTGGGGTATGATATTACATAACAGTTGAAGTCTCAGTTCAATAATGCATCCCAAAATATTACTCTAACATTGTTTTGACATAAATGGTAACGAAATTTTTTCATCGCTCTTTGAAACTGATAGCAACAATAATGGCTTCTTGTCTGGAGTACGACTTTTGTGGACACCACATAAGGCAACAAAACCTTGAATAGATACATTGTAGCATATTTGGCTGTCGTTGCCCTTTTTTTGAAGTGCAAGCAACTAAAAAGTTCTTTTACGTCAAAATTTCAAGCTTAATCAAATAACAACTAAAATAAATTGCAGAAATACACTCCATTATTAGCAATTTCTAGATAGAAATTTTGTGAGTGTTATACATGCTCACATTACCAATGCTTTGAAGCATAACCCATAATCAGTTTCATCATGACATCTAGGGTGTGTTTGGTTTCATAGAATCTTATATCATGAAAATTCATGAGGAGACCCCTACATTTTAGGTTAAATTGATTTATTACTTCACATCCACCATTTGATTTTGTGATCAGTGGTGGGAATGAAAGTCCCATGAACATGAGAATCACACTCCTTGGCCCCCCAAGGCATATGATTCTCATGTTCATGGACTTCCATTCTTACCATTGATCACAAAATCAAATGGTGGATGTGGAGTAATACCTCAAATTAGCCTAAAATATAGAGCCCCCTCATGAATTCCCATGACATTATGCAACCAAACACACCCCTAGTGGTCCATATGATTCTGCAAGAGGTATCATTTCTAAGCATAAATTGAAAGAATATTTGAAAAGAACCCATTGTTTTGGAGTTGAAAAAATCCCTCAATTGAGGCCAAACCATTATATCCCATTAGTGTAACAATCATTCCTACGACACGACCACATACTTTTCACATAGTGTAAATAGGTAACTAAATTATTAAATATGAAAATAAATTATAGGTTACCATTTAAAAAAAATCAGACCTCTTGTCACATGATTTACAAACATACCTCGACATAAGATATTTTCAAGTAATATTATGAGGAACTTTCTTAATTTTCCATTTAACTGTTTTTTTTTTTTTTTACTACTCTCTCTTTACTTTGATTTATATAGATAGGAATTTTCAGTTGCTTGCACTATTTCATAGGGTGTAAAATCCTTGCTTCATGAGAATTTCACTAAATTTGTTTTTTACTATTTATTTAATAAAAAGATGGCACTTAGTTCATCCTCGCTGCTACACTTCACAATGATCTACACACTACAAATGATTTGGTTCATAGCTCAATGAGAATGCAACACATTGTTAGTAAAAGTACATTTTGGGTCTTTGGGCCAATTCAAGTAGTAAAATTCAACTCTGATTCATGGGCTAAAATGTCCTGAAAGTAGCCCACATGTCTAAGTAAATATTTTTTTGTAAAACCCACAATGGCGGTGAGAATTTTTGAAGTTCTATAGGGGTAATTTGGAAATATTATCACCATGCAAACATAACTTCCAAAGAGAGCCCAAACTAGACCAACCAACCGAATTCACCCAACTCAAGAACCAAACACAAAAACACAAAAAAGGTTCTCCCTAGATATCAAAATCGACCAAAAATCGAAAGAAATCAACACCTCGATTGAAAAAAAGAGACCAACTCCTACCCTACTCGTTGTTTTTCCGAAGAAATCACACAAACCCAACATCAACAATCCTACAAAATAACCCAAATTCAATCCTCAACAACACTAGATTGTCAAAATGCAAAATTTATCACAATAAATCATCAAAAACAAATTTCAATATTTTTCTATGTTCTTCTTCGAATATAGGGGCAACAATGTAATGTGGTGTACCCAGGTTTGGGTACCTTAGGAGGTGGGTTCTATTGGATCGCTTGCTTTCTTCTTCTAGGCTTTTGATTTGGTCTTATTTGGTTCTTTCACATAGTGTGTTGAAATATTAAATCCACTCCAATTATTCATGGGCCTAAAATTGTCCATGTACTTATCCACAGTAGTACCATGTGAAATTACGGTGTAGTTGTACGATTGGTACCCACCGATATAGTTATAGTCTCACGACTCCACTCTCGTTTTCGCTTGATATATGATTGGATTCACCTTCTCTACAAGTCCAAGCTTTTAGAGAGTTGGCAATTTATCATGATATCAGGGGATTGGTCATCGAAGGTCGTGAGTTTGAGTCTCGTCCAACACAATCGCTACGAGAATTTTCATATTTCCTCATGCTTGCGCTAAGGGGGAATGTTGGAATATTAAACCCACTCCACAATTACCCATGAGCCTAAAATTGCCCATGTACTTATCCACAGTGGTACCGTGTGAATTTATGGTGTAGTTATACGATTGATACCCACCGATATAGTTATAGTCTCAAGACTCCGCTCTCGCTTTCGCTTGATATATGATTGGATTCACATTCTCTACAAGTTTGAGCTTTTAGAGAGTTGGCAATTTATAAACCTAATCTTCCTTTCAAATGTATGAGGGGAAAATGGGGAGGAAGACATAACATTGAACTAGATGTAATTACTGAGCAATTAATTATAGGCTTCGCCATATATGATATCGGTGCGTCATCAAGAACTAGAAGCAACATAAATCCTAGTTAAAGTCAATATAGATTTGGATTATGCATTTATCAAGCGGGTGCATTTGTACACTGAAACTCGAGTGTACACCTTCACTATAGACCTACTTGTTAGCCCAACTGCTAATAAAAAAAATGCCAAATCCGATGCATCATAGGAAATCAAACTAGTCCTCCACAGATTTGTCAGCAAATCCAAATAATACACTGAAATTGGAGTACCCAACTTTCCGATGACACACTAAATTACTTCATATTGGTGCATGCCTAATTTACCAACAAAAGTCTATCCAATTATCAGAATCCCACAAATATTGACTTACATCATCCAATGTCATCGTCATCTCTGAGTGCTAGGTGAAACGTGTTGGTTTCGAGATCCCACTGCTAAAAAAATGCATAAATCAATACTTTGTCAACATTTTTCTTTGCACAGTCAAGTAAAGGTTTTATTAGTCCATTAGCGAACGTCCAATCTTGAACATCCTTCACCTTTTCATCTAAATCCCACAAAACAACTGATTGTACCGATGTTGACATATGAGCGGACCTTGTTTCTAATATAAAAGAAACAAAATAACAAGGTCATTATGAGTATTTTAAAAACTAATGCAAATCACTAAGTTAAATACACCCTATTCAATTTATTATAAACTCTTAAGTGCACAGGCAACATGACTGAGGATGCCTCTAAGATGGAGCTATCATTTACCTCCAGGATATCCTTCCTCCTCTTCCTCTTCCTCTTCCTATTCCATTGCCTCGTGTGGTTGTTGTGCACCACCCCACTTTTCGAATAGTTGATTCTCTTCATCTCCTCTCCCAATTTTTTTGTCTTTTCCCGATTCTTCTCTCTCTTCTTCTTCTTCTTCATTTCAAGCCTTTCAATAATATGTGATCTTTGTTTATTATTGCAGCCAAATTTGCCTTAGGAATGACCTTTCCCTTTCTCTTAGTTGACATTGCCTTTCCGTTAGCCACTTCGGTAATTTAGACCTTCTATAAGACCCAGTCATGGGTTGTCTCTTACTAGTGACTCAATCCTTAATTCCCCCATCCATCCATTCGCCCACTAACATGCCCACCACCTACTCACGCACCTAGGTGTGAGTATCTCCTCGCTTACTCGACATTTTGTGAAAATTTGAAACATGAGTTTTTTTTTGCTAAGGTTGAGTTTCAAAATTTTATCAAACTAGCGAGTACCTATACCCAAAAGCTTACTTGCAACAGAAGGCGCGAGTAGAGCTCATGGTACATGCCATTTTGATATAATTTGAAATATGAGAATGTTTTTAGTAAGGCTAAGTTTACATATTTTAAAAAAATGTCGAGTATACACAGGCATATATGCATAATAGGGTGCAAGTATGGTTCATAACACTAGCAATTTTGCTAAAAATTTGAAATGTGAAAATGATTTTAGTAGGGTTGAACAAAAATCGAGCAAACCAACTGAATCGACAGTTTTGATTCGGTTTGGAATTTTCTAAAATAGATTTTCTCGGTTCAGTTCATGATTTTACTAAAAATTTAATTGACAAAACTGAAACCGACGACTATTTACATGTTATGTTTACAAGTTGTACATTATTTTGGTTTAAAATATATTTAAAATTTCTTTATTACACCATCTCCTAGATTGTCTGTCCAAATAATAAAAAATAATACTTTTTTAGTCTTTCAAAAGTCATATCTTTTGATTGGTTCTGCTGAAAAATAGTTAACGATTTCAAATTCTCATCATAATTAAGGGACATACTTGAATTGTGCTGAGGTGGTTCTGGCGGCCTTTAGATGAAACCAGGGGGTGACCGATTCGAAGTTTGTTGTTGAGATTGTTTTGGATTTCTCTATCCAAAGCTGACACTACACCAAAAGGCCAGTTTAGCTACGCCGAGCTGGCCACGGTTCTAAACCGTTGGTTTATTTGCCACGGCAAAAAACCGTAGCTATAAGTACCAACGGCTTAAAACCGTTGGTATATTTGGCACGGCTAAAAACCGTGGCTATTAGTAGCAACGGCTCCAAACCGTGGGTATTATTCGCAATGGGTCAAAACCGTTGAAATTTTTTTTACCAACGGTTCGAAACCGTGGCTAGGTCTAGCAATGGCTCAAAACCGTTGCAAAAAAAAAAAAATTAGCAACGGTTCTAAACCATGGCTAGCTCTAGCAACGGCTCAAAACTGTGGCTACATGAAAAGCTGAAAAAAAAAATTGGGCGGGCTATTTTGGCGCTCGACCTTCCCTCCACTCGACTTCCATTGACAAAAACCTTCCCTCCCCTCCACAAACCTGCTCCCTCCACTCGACATCGACATCGTCTCCTTCCCTGCTCCCTCCCTCGACTTCCCTCCTCCCCTCCTTCCCTGCTCCCTCGACTTCCCTGCTCCTCCCTCGACTTCCCTGCTCCTCCCTTGACTTCCCTTCTCCCCTCCTTCCCTGGTCTTCCCTCCTTAGTACTCGGCGTCTTCAAAATCGATCAGCTACTGCAACCGAACAGGTACTCTCTCTCTCTCTTTTATTTTTGATGAAATTAGGGTTCGATGATTGTTTTTTTATTTATGTCTGACCTAACTAGCATGAAACTTAAAAGGCGGAATCAATCTCCTTTTGGCAATATTCTTATTCTTATAAAAAATGCCAAAAAATAAAATTGTTTATATGTCTCATTGATAATGAAGCTGGCCTAAATAGCACAAGTTGATTTCTGATAGAGTTTAAAAGTAGTGTATACAATTGGGTTGAGTGGGGTTTCATTTGAAAGCTTTATGGAAAAACTAGGTTTTATTGTGATGGAATTGAACCGGATAATCAAACTTTTAAGAGAATATCTTTGGCTTTCTATTCAGATGTTATGAATTGGGAGCTCTGTTGGCCATATCAGTCCCTTTAGGATCCACTAGAAACAATAAGACCTTACTATTCTGTGGAGTTTGTGTTGCCAGAACTGGTGGTCCTAGAAATGTTATTGGCATGCTGAGACTTTGCAGTGCTACAACTTGCTTAGTTTTGCACTGCGCCGAGCTTAACAAACTAATGATAAAAGATTTTTGAAGATATTGTTAATGGTGACTTAGTAATGGCATTAGGCGATTCTTTTAGTTTTCCATGTGTTTGGTTATGTTGGCCTATCCTTGGATGGTATTTTCCATCTGATTTCGAACTTTAATAAAGTCTCATTATCTCTTATTAATGGGGTTTGGTGATACTAAATGGTCTACTGCAACTACATCTCTTAAGATCATCTCCAATCGATATGAGATTCATAAAAGAATGCCTTAAAAGAATGTAATTGATGTAGTTTTGGTTGATAAATGAACTTGACCCATTTCTTTTTATGGCAATGTATACTAACTAGTTCAATTTTTGGTGCTTTTTTAGAAAGTAAGTTATCTTATGATGTTAAATGGGTTTGCACAAAAAACTTAGGGGTTTTGAAAATGAGGGTATAATTTTATAAGGTTGCATGTTAGGTTAATTTATTTTGCTTGCAAGATATCATATATTTTTTGCTTATTTATATTTATTTTTGAAGGAGTACCATGGAGGGACAAATTCCTACTAAGTTAGAACCTGACATTTCACTGAATAAGTAAAAAATGAGAGAGGGGACAGACGGTGAAGATATTCAAAACCCATACAAAAATGAAGAAGAGGGATACAGCAAAAATTGGTGGGGAATGGGGTGAAGACATAATAGTGACATTTTTGTTTTCAACAATTCAATCTTGTATTTTGGGAAACATGGAAGATTTTTCTATGTCATCATATTAATAAGAAATTATAAAATTTTGGCATTATAAGGCAAAGTCTTACTAGGGCAACTATTTTAGTTACTCCAAAGGATCTATTAAGAACAACAAAGCAACTAAATTTTTCAATGCATTTGTAGCATTTAGAAATAGTAAAGGCATAGGTGGGGATCCAAATTATGGCTTGTATTGTTAGAGACCTACATTTTGAAGGCTTGTGGAATCTCAACATAATTATTGTCATCCTCTGCAATTCTAATCACTTGTTACTCCTCTTATTTCCACAGTTAATCAGTCATTTGTTATTGTGTTTTTCTTGTATCAACCAACCAACTCATGTTCTGTAAGGTAGTTGGAAGTTATTTTGTCTGGGAGGTAGTCTTTGTTCCTCTGACAATTGAGATTTGTAAATTTTGAGTTTGATTAGAATGCAACTATGTTTATTTTTTAGCAAGTGTCATTAGAACACCAATTCTTGAATTGGACAGGGTCCCCAGCCTTGGTAAGACTGTCATATAAGGCTTAAGCAGGCCTCACAAGGTTAGTTGTTTCTATCTCTTTCGCCTTTCGCTTCTTGATCTGGAAGCGGTTTTCTTTTCTTGTTGTAAAGAAGATTGAAACACAATGGGTTTGTTGTGATGTCTGTAGATCTCTTCTTGCAATCTATTGTTTCCCCGTGGAAACAATGGATTTAGTAGAATGACTGTATAAACGATTTAGGGATTCAATAATGAACCACTAGTAGCAGAAAAAAAATCTGACTTTCTATTACCATTGATGTAAAGGGGGTAGATTATCATCTTTGAAGATAGAAATTGATTTTGTTCAAGATTAGCTAATATAGATAATGTTCATTTAGTTTTAAGATGTACCCAATTTTTTTATTTGCTGAAAACGTTTTGGTTTTGTTTGATTTATCATCTATAGCTGTCTTTTCTAAATCTTCTTGTGATTAATTGTGCTTTAAGCATACCCCAGTTTCTCTTTGGTCACCTTTGGTTGAAAGATGCATGCTTATTTATTTATGACAAAGTTTGATAATATTAGTCATTCGAAACTGGAATGCAAACTTTTAGTCATTCGAAACTGGGTTGCAATTGATTGCATTTTTTTTGTAAAATCCTATTTCCTACCTGTTGAAATTGTAGTTGATTGTAATTTCTCAGCTTTAGCTTAATAGTTAATGAATTTGGTCGTGGCATGTGTTTATCAGGCCTGGTATTGACTAAGGCTTGGATGCTTTTAAGGCTAGTATTGACTAGGCGCAGTTTAAAGAAATGTGGAGGTTCAAGTTTAAAGAAATCAGGCCTCTGTTGAAGACCAAGGAAGATGGAAGGTGAGGTTTGGGATTCCAGTAGTAGTGGGTTCGTAATCAATTTTAGATGTTGGTCAATATCACTTTCGAGGTTCATATGAGATTACCCTCTCCAAAGAGACTTAAATGTTGCTTGTAGAAATAAACTTAAAAAGGCAACAAATGAAGGACGCATGGTCTTCTTGTCGAGGCTCTCAAGCTCAGTAAAGGGGGTGAAAGTTGAGTAGGTGGGGCTAGTTGGGACGGTGGTATACTTTCCAAATAGCGTGTACATGCATGCCTTTTAGCATGCTATCCTGGTGTGTACAATGTCATGCATTTTGGCATGCCATCCTGGTGTTTGGGTCGTGCATTCGACATTTTCTTGTCACATGGTTTATAGGTTTAAATCAAACCTCTAGTCTCGTGGTTTATAAAACCAAAATGGAACTCTACTAGCTTAATTACCTCTGTTGTCTGTTTCACTTATTTATCCCATTCTCCATCATATTGACTACCTAAGAGAACAATACTCACAATATTCAAAACATGATGAACATAAGTCTTTGCACACTAGGCATGCTCACATTCACTTTTACGATAGTTATACCAAAATAAAATTTTCAGATATTCTTACAAATTAATAGTTTATTCAAGTATTGATTTCAGGACGTTATTATAAAGTAGTGCTTTTGTAATTTAAATAAAATGTAGATAGATGAAATGATAAAAAATGCCATAAATCAATTAAAAAATATGACATGTATACATGGCATTGTTTAATATTTTAGAAATCTTAAATTTGACATACTAATTTTTTTTTTTTGAAAATACAGAAAATAAATCGAGAGAGAACCCTAAAAAGAGAGGGGAAAGGGTCTTCCCACTTTTCATGTGAAGGGGGAAAGTAAGTGGTTGAATGTAGCATGTACTTAAAAAGTCAAACATGTTAACTTAGTTTACACTTTTAACCGTCACCATGAACATTGTATAACATAAAAGTGTTATTGAAGTGTTTGTCAATTATGAATGTGCGAGGGGTAGATTCGCCATCCATTGAGTGGCAAAGATTGGAAAAAGAGTCACTGTTGTCGGAGGCTAAGTAAAAGAAAAAATAACTACAACTTACCAAAATTATTTGAGCTTAGCCCTTACTAGAACGAAATTCCTCACTTTACTAGAGAGCAGTTTCGTCTCACATGAAGTTGGACAATTAATTCACTGTAACTAGACGCGGGAGGGCATTTTTGAGATTTCAAAAACTACACATTCACACCGATTTCATAGGGGAAGGCATTTTCGAGATTTCAAAAATTACACAGACACACAGATTCCACTTTTCAGTTCTCATTCTAAGTATATTAGGACGTCGATGCGCTTTACATTTTAGCTCAAGAAGCAAGTGGGGTATTTTATTCGAAAGATCAATCAAATGACGGGTGGCATGTAGTTCTACATACTCAAAGAGGCTTGAACACTAATGTCGATAAAAAGGAAATTCCCACTATGTATCAAAGCATCTTGAAAGACAACCCCAACCTGAAGAGCTTACTGAAATTTTAATTGACTATGCTACAATATTTTTTGATGCATTTCTAATGCTATTTTAGTCATCCTCTTTGGTTGAGACCAAATATTTTGTCTTTGTTTCTTATTTTGACTTTTGAGTTGGGAAAGGGAAGCTTTGTAGCTGTGTATTCAGATTGGCTTTTCCAATGCTTTATAAAAATCTATTTGTGGTGATATGTTGTGGAATGAAATTATTTATAAATGTGGTGTATATAGTTGATTCTTATTTCTTTTTGTTTGATAATGGTTAATATCTATAATGTCATTGATAGAAATGGATAGTACTCGTGACAATCTCTCCACCATTGATGTCACTATATCTACAAATGATGACAGTGAAGTTAAACAGACCATACAGTTCAACCTCCACGGTTTAGCAGTTGGACCTGGTGCTAGAAATTTCAATAAAAACATTGGAAAGCTTATTGAAACCCTTGTGCCCATCAAATTCAAGGGTTGGCACCATGTTACTGACAACTACAAAGAGGATGTGTGGAATGGCCTCAAGGTGAGATTTTACATCATTGATTTTCATAATGTCTTATTTTATTTTCAACTTATATCTCAATGACTTATTTGTAGCGTGAATACGACATTTCAAATTATGTGAAAAAGAGTGTGCATTTGAAAATGCCTGAATATTATAGAAGGTTCAAGGCAGATCTTAGGAAGAATTATTTGGATAAGTATCCTACCATTGAGGAACAAGAAAAGCATGTTCCAAATGGTGTAAGAGAGGAGGATTGGAAGGAGTTTGTTCACTATGAGAGCGCCCCTGAAGCGAAGGCAATTAAAGCCCAAAATGCAAAAAACAAAAAGGCTTCAAAGTATGTATGGGGGGGGGGGGGGGTGGCCAAAAGAGTGCTGTAGAAGTAGAGTATGAAATGGTAATTGAGTTTCTAGCTACTAGTACAATATTATATACCATTTAACTATATAGGCTGAGACTAATCTTTCAAGTATATAGGTTGAGAAGAACCCTGATGGGGAACCAGTCACACGCACTGACATATGGATTGCTTGTCACACGGGAAAGGATGGAAAACCTACGCATGGTTCTGAACAATATATGGTATGTGCCCAATGATGTCTTTTATACCCAATTCTTAATTTACTTTGTAGTTGTTTGAATATTATTTGGGTCCTGATTTATTTTATTTTTTCATTCTTTTGAAGGAACAAGTTAAAACAAAAAAAGCTGCCTTGCAAGAATCTTCAACCCAGGGTACCACTGACCTCACTATTGATGATGATCCTCTAAGCCAAGTGTTTGGCCAAGAAGCGAGGGGACGTACTCGTTGTGTTGGAACCACCGTCTCTAAAAGGAAGTATGATGCTGCACTTCCCACTCAAATGTACTTCTTCTGTTTTATTTTGGAATCTGGGTACTTGAGCTCAAATGTAAGTGGTGATCCTGTTGATGCGAAGACTCTTATCATTCATTGTGATCATTTTGGATAGTTAATAACTTTTAAACTTGGGGCTTGGGTTCTGTTTGGAACTGGTTCAACAATTTGCTTGTTTTCCATTTGGTATAATATATTCATTGGATTTTTAGTTGGTCCAGATTTATCAATTATTACAACTGAAGGCTGTGTTTTTTTTTTTTTGTGTGTTCTATTATAGGTGATCAGGACAAGGATTTCACATCTGGAAGATGGCTTTGGATCAGTAGGACCAATTCGTAGACTACATCGTACATATGGCGCCACAACTCCTTAAGGAACAAGCTTATCTCGTCATGCTAGCTCTAGTCCTTTTTGGAAGGAAAGAACTGACGCTTCAAAAAGCTTCTCACCCATGTTTAAGGAGAAACATGAATCTGGAGCATCAACAAGCAGCAATATGAAAGTTCTCCCTGGAACTTCAAAGAACAGCAGTGCCAAATTTCTGCCTGTAGATGTTGAGACACCCAGCTCTAATATTGGTGTCTCAACTGTTCATCCTCATTCCTGTGACGTGGCTAGGAAAATACTGGAGCACCTTGATAGAAGTATCTTGACTCCTAAGAAAAAGAGTGAGGAGTTAAAGGTAGCCACTTCACGGAGGAAACCTTTGTCTTCTCAGTTACCTACTAGTACGCTGAATGCACATTTCAATAATTCTCTTGTAGAAGGTCCCGATTCTCACTGCAATATGTTTGGAAGTAGGTTTTCTGGTCAAGGGAAGGAAGTTGGAGAAACATCTCTGCCTAAAGTTCAGCCTGAGCAGAGTAAAATTGATGAATCTACTGATGCAGTAATCACAAGCACTACTACATCCAATACAGTTTCTACTAAAGGTGACTTTGGGTGCAGTGTAGTTCTCAATTCAAGGCCCTTCTTCGATTTCAATAAGAGTCATGATCCGATATTCAATGCACACAAAGTATGTAAGCATTTGGTACATTCTTTATGTACATGTATTGTTTGCTTCAATATCTAGCTAAGACTGAGGGCTATTGTTACTTCTATGCAAAATTTTCAAATCCCGGTTTACCGAATGGTATGTATCGTACCAGCTGCCAACCAATATAAACCGGTTAAAAATATAGTTTTTGGATGTCTCGAAGTGTACCTACCGGGTGTGCTGGCCAATACATCCAGTGTGTCGTGTACTGGTTGGGACCCATAATTTTTTAGTTCATTGTTTTTTAAAAAACTTTTTCCACTTTTGATGCAGGTTCTTGATGCAGGGTCGTTGAAGGTTTGTGCTGCAGTTGAAAGTCTTTGCACACTAATCGAAATTCTAATCATTTAGGAATTTCATCTTAAGACGATGGAGAGGGTTGATCAGCACGATGATGACACATCAACAGTGGTCTCAGCAACATAATCTTCACACCAGGTTCTACATTTGTGTTCCACTTGACTATCTGATTTGTCAATTCCATTGATTACAATACGCAAGATTATTTATAGTAAAACTGTAACTTGCACAGACAAAATTAATGGGATCCTCATAAGCTTACAGAACCAAAAATGCCGCGCCTAGAAACTTTACTTCGAGCACGTCCCCCGAAGTAAGTAGCCATTTATTTAAAAGGATTTTACATTGTTGGTTCCTTAATCCTCACTGTTTTGGAATTTCAAGTTGTTTTGAATTTCTAAGCCTGGTTGAATTGTTGATTGATGATGGGCATTGCTATCTTAAATTGGTCAGAGTTAAAAGTACTGAAGAGTTGGAGAAAGAAGAACTCGAGAAGATATCGAAGTTCAAGGCCAGGCCACTTAATAAAAAGGTCAGGTTGCTCTACTTATTTTTAAGTAACACTTCGAATAGTAATAGTTACTTTTCAGGTATTCTAAATATTTTGTCTACTATTTTGCAGATTTTTGAGAGCAAAGGAGACTTGGGAATATATTGTAATGCAAAACGTCAAGTTACTGTACCTCAGGAGTTCTCTTTTGCCACAGATGAAAGAAATATATTGTGAGTTTTTGTTCTTTTGCAAAATGAAATCGTTTGGCTCCAAGAAGTTGCTAAACTGTGCTTGGTAACCATTCTGTATTGGCCATACCATTATGTACTGGCCATACCATTCTGTACTGTGCTTGTAGGACTGTGGACAATTCTGGACTCCTAAGGGCATTGAGATGTTCCCTTTCGATCCATGTAAACATCTTCTTGTTGCACTTGTGATATGTAATTTGGTTGAACATGAATATTTTCTTGTCATAGGCTTCATATAAAACCTGTTTTGATAATTTCAAAGTTGTTTTTTTTATTTTACAATGCAAAATTCTTATTGATCTTGTTGCATCATTAAATCTTTCATGGATTTCTGCAGGTCATCAAGTATCCTCAAGACTGCCTAGAAAGATTATGGCAAGCAATAGATAGGTTGTACCCTAGCGGATTCGTCAGGGGACTAAAAGATGGCCACTCAAATTGGTTTTGTTTGAAAAGGTTAGTATTTTTGTCTCTTCAAAAGTCAGAAATCTACTTAAAATGCTTACTGATAGTTGTTGTCACATAGAATACCTAATGGTAGGTTAAATGAATGCCCTTGTGTACCTAGAGGAAAAACAAACCAAAATCTGATTGAGATCAAAATTTCACCGTTCTTCGAAAAGCAAAGAACAAAAGAAAGTTTCAGTAAAAACTGTAACAGGTCATCAGACGCTTGTGAGTTGTGAAAGTGAAGAGTAGATAAAAATTTTGTTGATCAAAATTTCACGAGTAGATAAACAGAGCTTATCATTTCATAGCTTATATGATAAGCTGCCATGCCGTAAAGACTTATATCATGCCGTAAATTTTGTCTTGAATGCTGGCTTAAGTTGACAATTGTTATGTTTATCTACTCTGTATTTACTGAAGACACTTGTGAAAGTGAATGAAATGCTCTATTTTGTATGTTTTGCTTGACCAATTTGTATATTTTGAATTTTGTATGTTAATCAGTTAATTATATAAAAATTCCATGTTTTGAGTTTTGTATGTTATCAGGAACAAGAACAAATGGTGCCAAGTGCCAACAAAAAATTTCACAAGTTCATGTTCCTGCTATCAGGTTCTTGCTTGCTGTATTTGTTCTTGTTCCTGTATGTGTATTTGTTCTTGTTGCTGTCAGGTGCTTGCTTGCTGTTCTTGTTCTTGTTTGCTTGCTGTATTTGTTCTTGTTCAATGTTACAGTCAACAATGCAAAGTTAGACAAAGAAATTGATGATTGGTTTATATGCACCAAGATCATTTACTATGTCTATTTGTTAGACTTTCGACCTTTACAAGGGTGCTGCAGTGAATTATCTTGTGAATGGCACCCTCCCAATTTGCTCCTATTGTAACATTTGTCAGCTGCAAAGCATGGTCAGACATCTCTGTATCAGCAGCTCCGTCTTCAGCAAGAGCACTGCTGGCGAGGCAGTTTTCAATGGCATCAAGGCTGCAGGCAGGAGTAGAAGAAGATAGGCATAATGGTGGGTTATGGTCTACAGACAGATCTGGTCAATGTGGGCACCCGACAATTGGTAAGGAGGAATAATATTTTATACCCCAATTAAATCAGATCTTTTCACATTGCTTTTTCTATGCATTTTGGCACATTCCCAGCTTTCAATACCTGTTCTGAATGTGTTCAATATTTGGTTGATTGAACCCCACCTACAGGATCAATATTGGTTCATCCATTATTGGTTCTATGTTTGTTTTTGCAGGCGATGATTCTGGATTACAAGCTTACCTACCCAAGTGGAACAGCAACAGCTATGTTGATAGATAGCTTTCATACACATTCTGGTGCTGAGCTTGCTAGGTAAGTAGAACTCAAATAATTTCTTTTGCTCATGTTCAGTGTTTTCACTTTTTATAGATGACTTTTTGGGGATTGGCCATTCGTGGAACTATATTGGTTATGCTTTGGCCATCAATGTTGAACATGCCAATGCTTGTACCTGCCGATATTTCTAAAACCACTATGACAATTAACAGAATACATATGAAAATTTCATTTTGATTAGATAGTGTTGTTGAGAACTTGATCCTTAATGATTATAATATCAATTATAAGTGGTTCTTTAGCGGCGTTGGGGATTCTTGCGGCTTTGATAAATTTACCAGCTTTGGTTTATTACTTTATTAGCATTTAAGAATACGTGAGATGTTGTTGCCTCTTTTTATCTTACATCCTTGTTTTCTTCAGCATCAATTCTGGGTACTTATATATGCTAGTAACATAGGCTTTGGAAAGCAAAATTGAAAAGAAAAATGATGTTGAAAACAATTTTACTGTTGACTTACTGTTCATTTGGTTAAATTATTCTCTTATTTGAGAAATCGCTTTGGTTTGCCTGTCACTTATTTCATCGAGTTCCCTCTTGTCTCACTCTCATTCCACTTCACACAACAGCAACTACTACTACTACTCTTCCTTCACTTTGATTTTGGTATGTATGTAAAAACCTTCTCATTATCAACTGGTTTCTGATTTTCTGCTTGATTTCTAACTCTCTCTTTTTTAACTTATCTCTGTAATCTGTAATCTATCAGCTTTTTCCATCTTTAGTGGGTTTGTACACATTGAAACCTCCAACATGTTCCCATATTGGTCATACATATTACTTCACTGAAATTTTACTGTTTTGCATCTTCAGCACTTTTTTTTTTCCGTTATTTGCAATTATTCATCTACTTTAGCTTCAATGCGGTTTCGTTATTCAGTTCATGTAGGTCTTTGAACTTGATAGAGTTGATATATTGAGATGGGTTTTTGGTTTATCTTTTTATATTCTATTTTGATGATTTTTACACTCTGTGGGATTTGGCACTTGTAATGAATTGAACAGGTGATCCTTGTTTCTTTTTAAGCTCAAGTGGTTGTTTCATAATGGGGAGATGGTGTTCTCATTGATTGGAAGCTGGAAAGGTTGTCTGATTACCAAGATTCAGAGAATGGTAAATTTTCCAAAGAGCTGCCAGTGTTTTCATCATTTTCATCATCAGCTTTGGTTTATTAGCAATCTTTATAGGTCATGTTTGTCTGTCATTGAGTACTGACTAATTTTTATACTGCAGGGCTCTGAAGGTCTGAGCCAGTACGGGCAGCAGTATGTTGGACAGGAGAATGCGCATACATTGCTTATTTCTGGGGTGCAAAGTGTGTCATTGTATCAACCATCACCGGTGCCATATACAAGCAACTACCAAGTGCTGCATTCTCATCATTTTCAGTATATTGAACAAGCAACTACCGAAAGAAATGGGGCCTGTTCCTAAGGGCATCAATGTATTTTCTTACATTATAACTAGGTGGATTTGTATTATTGGAAAAAACATAGAGAAATTCTTTTGTTTTAGATGCGAGCGAAACATGATATAACAAGGTTCCATTTGTTCGGGTTAATCCTGTTATTGTACATTAGTGCTATTTGTTTACATGTTTTTGTTTTGCGTCAAAACTTGACAAGTTCCTTTTTACGGTTGATTTTGTATTTATCTAGCATATAGTTTGTGGAATCTTATTCGTGTCGGAGGCATGACACAAACCTTAGTAAGGACTGATTTTGCAGTTGCCACGGCTGTGATTTTGCTGCAGCAGCAAAAAAAATATAAATTTTTTTTTCGATTATATTAATTTGAAACCGTTGCAACAAACCAGATTTTTTTTTTTTTGAATTTTGTTTTAACTGCCAACGGCTTACAACCGTGGTTGCATCTTGCCACGGCTAGAAACCGTGGGCTTTCTTCATCAGTTGCCATGGCTTAAAAGCGTGGCCATGAATTGACTCGGCTAAAAACCGTTCCTATGACGTTTGCCACAGTTTATTTCTCACTGTTTAGCCACGGCTTAAAACCGTGGCCAGGGTTAGCCACGGCTTAAAACCGTTGCTACCTTGTTAGCCACGGTTTAAAACCGTTGCTATTATCCATACCTTATCACGGCTTAAAACCGTGGCTATTGTTGCCACGGCTCACAACCGTTGCTATTGTTCTTGCAACGGTTTAGAACCGTGGCTAAATCCTGAAAATCACCACCCCTACTCAAGCATAAAACCGTTGCTACAATATTTAGCAACGGTTTATAGCCGTTAAAAGCAATTTCGCGACGCCTCTGTAGCCCACGGCTCTTAGCCGTGACAATGGGTTACCCCCACTATTTAGAACCGTTGCTAATGGGGATTTTTGGTGTAGTGTGGGGTGATTTATCAAACTTTCATTGTAAGTGTTCGAATAAGGGTTATTCCTATAGTGCTGTTATGCCTGGAAACCCACTGCATTAACATTCTCCCAACCGCCATTTTCAATCAGTTGAGGACATTGATCAAATGGATGTCCTAGCTTAGTGCACACACCACAAACTTGTACAACTCCTACCATATTCGGCTTCCCCAAAGCCCGAGTCACAAGTGAAGTAAGATTAGCCATTTGAGCTTCCAAACTAGAATTATTACTTACCTCATTGACTTGGCGTGAAGTCTCTCTAATTCCTTCATACTGTTGGACATTTAAGGCTCGGTTTCCAATCAAAATATTTGTTGCTGCTGGAGTTTTATCAATCAAAGCTTCTCTTGCTGCTGCATCTAACATCTGTTGCTCAAGAGAAAACAATCCCTCATAAAAGTATTGAATCAAGAGCTCCTCCTTCATCTGATGTTGCGAACATGATGTTATGCGAGTTTTGAAGCTCTCATAGTAAGCATGATATGATTCTCCTGGACCTTGCTGAATACCATTGATTTTCTTCCTCAACAAAATGTTTTTTTAAGTTGGGAAAAATTTATCTAGAAACACCTTCTTCATGCTATCCCAAGAGTATATTGTTCCGGAAGGTAGTTCGTAGAGCCAATCCTTAGCCCTATCAGTAAGAGAAAATGAAAATGCTCTCAGTTTTAGGATGTTCTCATCTACAGTTATTGGCGTCATACTGGAGCATACAACTTCAAATTCATTTAAATGTTTATTTGGATCCTCCATAGAAAGACCGTGATATTTTGGAATATGGTGAAGAAGGCTGGATTTGAGCTCGAATGACTTTGTCTTGCCCTGCACTCTGATGGATACTGAATGCACAAGGGTGCGACATTGTCCAAGGTGGATGCCGAAAGTTCTTTAATAGATCTGTTATCTGCCATGTCAAGCTCTTCTAATTCAGATTCTGAACTAAACGTTTGTGACTATTTTGTTTCTCTCATTCGTCTTTTAAATGTTTTCTCAGGCTCTGAATCGTACTCTAATAAGTTTTCGCTGGATCTCCTATTGCGCATGAACTGGTACCTGAGATAAAGACAGAAAGAAGAAAAAATCAATAAAAAGAAAAATAAATAAATAAAAACTAATGAAGTAATTAACAATTTTACTAATCCCCGACAACAACGCCAAAAATTGATGCTCTATTTTATTAGCACACAATTTAATACTCTGATTTGTGATTGTAGTATAGAATAAGTAGGGATCATTCTGAACCGGGGATTAGAAAGCTTGTCAACTAGCACTAAGAATAACTAAAAGACAAATAACAACCTAATTAAGTAAATATTAGGGGATTGGATTTTTTAAGTTAAACTATAAAAATAACTACGAAAATTACTGTAAAGATAATAGAACTAAAGGGATGGCAAAGATGAGAAAATAGTTAAGGGTTTATCTCCACACACCAAATACATGCTCATAAATAAATTTTCAATAATCACTTGCTAATTCGTGGGTGGCAATGATCAAGATTAACCGTGATCAACACTGCATTAATCTTATTATTTTCCCAAGTTCATTGAATTAAACTTAGCGTCACTTTCAAACTATTCTTATCATGTTATTTAATCAAGAATTGCAAGTTAGATAACAATCTAAGATCATTAAGTTTTGTGGAAGATATGAACACTGAATAGCCAATTACAAGTATGATCAACATCTTGTACTTACCTAGGTTTTTACTTAAACTTACCTTGTGAGTACAAAATTATAACGATTAGGTAGAACTCTCTTATACTCTAGCCTCAGATCCTAGCATGCTTACTAAGTTGGCCACCTTAACAAACATATAAAGAAAAGTTCTCTATAAAATAGTTAAGCAAAACACAATCACTAATGGCAAGGAAGATTAAATTCAATTAATTCATAAAACACGTGTTCGGGACTTCAAATCCACCCCTAACTAAGAAGAGTTTAGCTAGACATATTAATTATGTTTGAATAACAACACATAATTAACAAACAGACTAAAAATAAGGAAAAGAGAGGTTTAGAGATTAAAAACGCTGTCGCCTGATCCGTGGTGGTGCAGAATGGAATGTCGGGTGTGGATAACAGATGATGAATATAAAACAATTCCTCTTCTTCGATATTTGCTTTTTTACTCATTCTCTTCTTCTACTCTTTGAGTGATCTGCTCCGGTGAGAAGATGCTACGAGGGGGATGTAGGAGAGGGAAGGACGACGATCGACTTTAGAGAGATTAGGTGAGAAGGGGATGAAAAGAGAAAGGGGGTTGTGGTCTGACGATGGTAATCGACGGTGGTCTATCAATTGGTGGACAAAGACGGTGGCAGTTGGTTGGCGATGAAGGGGGTTTCTGATTAGCGTTGAACAAAGAAAAAAGGAGATGAACAAGCGACTATGACAGTGGTGATGGAACAGGAAGAGACGGCGAGACTTGGTGATGATGCTCGACGGTGATCTGATGAGGATGGCAATGGTTTGTGGCTAGATTGATGATGGTGGTGTGTGTGGCTGTGATGGTGTGTCAGAGAGAGGGAGTCTGGTGGTTGCGACAGAGAAGGGACCGTGTCTCAGTTTGTGAAGGAGAAAGGGATGATGGTGGTGGTCTGCGGCTTTGATTGCTAGGAAGAGGAGGCTGTGGATGGGTGATTTCTCCAAAGCAAGGTATCGTCCCTTTTATAATTGTTTTCTTCTCAGTTTCCTTATTTGCGTGGTTTTCTTTTGCAATCAGTATTTCTAAATTCCAATTTGCTTTACCTAGCTTCTATTTTGGAATCTTTTAATTGGAAACCTACACAAACACGAAAATAACAATTAGTACCATAATTAACAAGTAATAGCAAAAAATATATAGAAATATAAAGTACTAAAAATAACTTAATTATGCTCCTATCATATAACAAGAAAAACAATTTCCATTTCCAAGGAAAATGGCTAACCAAACATACCCTTAAAGAAAACATGAGATTCAAGTACAAGTCTTTAGTACATCTCTTTTATTTTATTTTTTAGTTTCCAAATGGTATACCATTTTTATTTATTTAGAAAATCATTACATTGAAGGTCATCTTCTCCCCTTACTTTTTTTTTTTTTTTTTTTTTTTGACTATTGCCATCCTGGAAAAACATTTCCTTTGAACCAAATATAACCCTGCTAAAACAAAATTATCATTGTTGAGATAATGGTGAAATATGTTGGACATTGCGTTGGTAAAATACCCCTTTAATATAATAATATCATCTAAGCAAAATGTCCAAATATTTCAATAATGTGTATATTATTCGCAAAGGGAATATCCGGTGCCACATATCACAATCCAAATAGCATAATCCATTTGGTAATACTACAAATCAAAATGTGGAATCTTCACGAGAAATACTTCTCAACAACGAAAACAAATACACAAAACACACAGGGAAAGGAGAGGTATCGGTTAGAGTCATGCTCTAATCAGCAATTTTGCGCTTTAGCACTAAAGATAATTCATTGTGAATCTGTAGAGCAGTGTTTGAGATGATGCAAGACTCCATTATCTTTCTCGCAAATCGCTGGAATAAGTCGTCCAATATCTCGCTACCAAAGTGTTCCTTCACAAGCTGCTCAAATCCTCCTGCTCTCAAGTGCGTGGCACAGATTTCAGCATCGAGTGGCAACCGGAACAATGGCTCCATCTTTTCAATGGTAAAGCATCCATTTATCTCTACTAAGGATTTCAACTCTTGGGGTCTTGTATTATATACTGGCAAGTTGAAGGAGTCAACCGCATCTTCACTTACTATTCCCTGCATTTAATATCAGCTATATGAGTCAAATAAAACAAGTTACACAACGAGCCTATACCCAACAAATTCTACTACATCCTTTTTCTATAATATCATATACGAATGATGAAGTTACTTATAATTTTAGCTAAACCAAACACACTGTAAAAGCAAAACTTTTAGCGGATGAAAACCATAGTAAACATTACAGGAATCCAATGAAGACAAATGAATTAACTATGTAAATCCCGATGATTTGTGACTTACCAAGCTGGCCATATCCATGAGGCTTGATCCCATAAGATCAAATAGACCAATGAAAGTAGACTCGGAAGAAGAAATCTCATCTGGGGTAGCAATAAGCAGGAGTGCCATTAACCCTCCCTGGACAATCTCTTGTGCTCGAGCATTTAAGAAGGATCCCATGTCCTTGGCATATTGTGCTGAATAAGCCTCCACAACTTCATTGGGTGCATTTTTATAAGTAATTCTCCCTTTGTTCCACGCAGGGGAGCTCTTATCTTTCAGTTCATCTGGAATCATGGAGAGCCAGTGCAAGGCATAAGAAGAGTGTACAAAGTTCAGAGATGCCTTGGGAAATAACCTTCCATAGAAAGAACCCGGTACACCAGCCGCAGAGTATTGTTTCTTCGATGGGAGGGTCTTGAAAAGTGTGTTGAAGTCATTAGCTACATGGTCATTGAAATACACTTGGAACTCGGGAACATCAGATGTCAGACTAGGGCATTGTTGTTTGTACTTGAGCTCTACAGCTTTGATAACATTCTCTACTAGGAGGAACGAGTTGAGTCCAGTTGAACATCCAAAATCGGCTATGGTAAAATGACCGGAACTAGTATGGTTGATATCAAGCTTCTCAGCAATTGCCTCATCAATCATGACCTTGGTTGTTCTTATTCCTTCTCTCTGCAAAAGCAAAATATACCATTTCATTCAACAAAACAACAATGACGACAACTGTATTGTCAATGATAGTGACATGAAATTAGTAGAGCGGAGCTAAGTTTCTTGGTTTCGAGCATCTCCAACCAATTGTAGGGAGGCAAAGGCAATACCATAACCTGCTTTTGCTTTGTGGTCTTGCCTTTGCCTCCCAAAATTGTTGGAGGATGCTTCTAGAATGGAAATTCATTTTTACGGAGTCTTGGAAAGACTACCTGAAAAGAGGAAGTACGAGTGACGTCTTGGAAAGACTACCTGAAAAGAGGAATTTTGGGTGTAACTAAGATGACCATCTCCACCATTCATGGGGACTAAGTCTTGTGAAGCATTGGTTGCCATTTCTCTGTATGCTTAAAAGGGCAATCGCTTCTTCACCGCCTGGGTCTCTTAACTCCGGAATTCACACTTAGTTATATATAGCGTAGATCTGTGGACAAAATCACACAACAAGACATACTATTAAATTAAAAAAACTGACATGTTCCAACCAAATATTACTTGGCCGGCTTTTTATGTATTCTCAATGATAGCAAAATTTCCATAATTGCTTCTCTCCCCCCTCATAAGTCCTTCAAATGCAGCAGGCTTTTTTTTTTATTAGTATAAATCTATTTTGAATTGAAAACTACCAAGTATTGTAATTTCATTCCAATATGATTGATTGAGAGCTTTACCTTCACTGCAACTTATCAGATGCGCGCAGCAAATTTTGTACATCAGTTGAATATATTTCTAATGCTGGATATTCTACCAATATAGTTTCTATGAAGCCTACAAAATGTATGTGCTCCTGGCACTTGAGAGCACACATAGCATTAGGAGATTACTTTCTATTCACCGCTATTGGTTATATGATAACTATTATGAGGCTCACAATTTAGCTTCAAATGCTGGACATCGGTACTGTAATAACTATTCTTAATAGATATGCTATAAGCTTTAACAAAAAAAAAAAATAAAAAAAAATACTAGGATAAGTTTGATACAATTCGGGCAAGATGTATTGAGGTTTTAATCTAATCTGGTGTTAGTCCACAAATCATTTTATTGGAACGTGAGAGCATCTACAACAGGGATTATTACAAATGATAAAAATATCCAGTGAAATCTAACAAAGCCGTCAAACAAAGGAATGCAAAAGGGCGGAAAATAACTAAAATACAAGTGTGTGGATGTAAAGGAGTCGTTATGAGAATAAAAACAGAGATGTAAAAGGAGTGTGTGTTGCTTAAAATACTCAGATCACGAACATGAATTGGATGATAATGTCTACCCTCGTCCTTTTTTTTTTTTTTTTTGCAAAACTGTGAATTATTAGTTGTAATAGGCACAGTTTTTCTCAAGGAAAATTTGCATGAAAAAACTGCCAAATCTGTGAAGTTCTACTTCAAAGTAACAAATAAACTCAGTTAACAATCGAATTACGCTGTTTGTTTATTCCAAAGTTTTGAGTGGGATAAAGTAAGTACGGATAGGCAAGTAAGTACGAATTACGCTGTTTGTTTGTTTGTTTGTTTGTTTGTTTTTTTATTGGATTCAATCCGAGGTAAGTATTGGTTCATCTACACAGGAGGAGAAAGGGAGTTGAGATAGAGTCCCCTGCCGCCGCCACTTAGATCTGCTAGGGTTGGGAACCAACAGCCGCCGCCATTGACTGGCCGCCGCTTGGACGCTTCAAGGCCGCGGGAACGATCGGCTTCATGACAGCGAGATCGACCGGCTCTCTCCAGCCGTCTCTGCCCGGAGATCTCTCGGCTATATCAGATCGGCTTCACCGCGAGATCGATCGGCTTCACCGCGAGATCGAACGGCTTTAAGGACTGCGAGATCGACCGGACGCCCTCCAAGGCCGCGAGATCGAGGTGAGCAGATCCGTCGAGGCCAGGGCGAGGTCTCTTCTCAGGCGAGGTCTATTTCTCTGTTTCGCCTTCTCGGGGCTCCGCGTTTTGACGCTGGATGCAGGGCTAAACTTGGCTGCGATGTCGGCGCCGCCGGCCACCATCCCTCCTTCCACGGCGGGAGGACCTGGTTACGGGGGAACGGGTAAACCCTCTTTCGCCCTGATTTTGGGTAAAATCTTGGTGGACGAAGTTGCGGATGATCAAGTAGAAGGAACTCGGTTCCGCAAAGAGGGAGCGCCAGCAATTGGGCTGACGGCCACAGATGAAGTACGTGGCGAAGCTTTCATGGAAAAACATGTGATTGTTCTGAAGTTCTCTAGCTATCGACCAACACTGGACGATATCCGAGATTCGATCCACAGAACTTGGGGAATCCTAGGAGAATTTTCGCTTGGTTTACTGAATCAGCGGCACGTGTTAGTTCGTCTTCAATCCGAGGTGGAAGCCAAGAAAGTTTTATCGAGAGACTCCTTTTTGATTCGAGGAGTTCGGTTCAAAGCCTTCCGTTGGCATGATGGTTTCAGTTTGAAGGAGGACCCGATATCGGTGCCATTGTGGGTAGAGCTTCCTAACTTACCTTTGCATTTATTTCATCCCCCTATTTTGAAAGCAATTGTGAATTCTTTTGGTGGCTTCTTGCGGATGGATGATCATACTCGATGCCTATCGCGCCCGGGTTTTGCCCGTGTTTGCGTGGAGATGACTTTGGCGGAGAAATTACCAACTAGAGTTTGGATTGACAGGGCTAATAATAGGGGTTTCTGGCAGAAGATAGAATACCCAGGCTTCAAATATTGTGATTTTTGCTCCTTGATAGGACATCAGGAGGACTCTTGTAGAAAAAAGTTGGGCCTAACGGGCGGTGGGCGTGTTTCTGACCCAGGTACAGCGGCGAAGGCGGTCAAACCTACAGTCGAAACCACTACTGTCACGCAACTCTACATACCAATTGCCAAAAAAGAACAATTACCCATCCGCGAAGTGGGTACGAGTGGTGTAAAAAATGACAAGGGTGCGGAGATTACCGAGGAAATTGGGGATCAGAGGCCAGTGGCCATTACTCCGGCAACGGTGGTGTTGTCCAACAAATTTGAATCACTTTTAGAGAATATCGATGAAGATGATGGTGCTCAAGAGGATCAGCAGCTAGTGGGCAAGACAATGGCTCACGACAGCGCCGCGGTTGTACCAGAAACTACGGAGGATTGCCTCTTGGAGGCAGGGTATATAGTTTCGGAGATTGAGAATGTCATTGGTCCACACGCACAGTCGTTGCTGCAGGAGGATGCAGTCGACTCGGGGGACACCGACAATAGCCTTTCTAAGAATATCCTTGTGGCAGTGTCGCGAGACGCGACCAACGCTACAGTGATGCATGCTGATTTAGGGAGGCCGAGCGATGCAATCTTCACAGCGGGGGCGTTGAGCCGGTCCGCTATTCCGCCAGAACCGGTCTCGCAGCAGCCAGTGCTCTACCCTTCACGAGGGGCCGTGACTTCTCCCCAGCCAGCGATCTACCTCAAGCCAGAGGCCACGGCCTCGCCCAAGCCAGCGCCCTGCACCAAGGCAATGGACGTGGCCTGCGATAATGCCACGCCATGCACCACACCAGAGAACAGAGTCTCGCCTCAGCCAGCGCCCTGCACCAAGGCAGCGGAAGTGGCCTCGCCCCAGCCTGCGCCCTGCACCAAGACAGGGGTCGTGGCTTCGCCTCAGCCAGCGCCCTGCAACACATTTTTTGGTGCTACTAGCACAGAGCTAGGGAATGCTACACAGGGTCAGCAAGTGCAGGAATTCTCGGATGATGATTTGCAGTCTCTGCTCAAGTTAAAGAGACATTTTGACAAATATGCTATCAAAACTTCACCGGATTATAAAAGAATCGGAGACACCTTGACTCAGGCTATATCTTCGTTCAGAGCAAATAGGCAACTTCGACCGCCGATTTTTGACCTCAGTACACTCGAGATTCCTAGTGAGGACAGTGATGACGTCAACTCAGAAGCTGAGCCTGATCCACAGGAAAGATGAACATTGAATTGGATTTAGGGGCTATGTCAGACGGAAAGATGAATAAGAGGCGCCACACCAAAGATATCAGTCTTTGTCCCCGAAAATCCAATAGAACTAGGACAGAAAACAGAAGGTGCATAGACTGATTGTCTAGGCTTGTATTGGTGCATCTTATCTTTTGTGAGGTTTTGTTTCGGCTTTTTTGGTTCACCCTATTGGGTCAGTCATGTAGCCTTCGGGCGTGGATTTTTATTTGAATAAAATGGGTAAACATCCCAAATTTACAAAAAAAAAAAAAAAAAAGTAGTTTTTATTGGATATGTAAGCTGCCAAAGCAACCAGCGATATCAATTGAGCTCGATTTGGAGGGAGGTGTTAGAAATTGATTTCATGCGAGCGATTGGTCACACATTGATTAATTCCAAATGTCAAGACAGTGACACCAAAACAAAACAAAATAAGATGGGGAACTTTGATTATTGCTCCTATGGAAAGCACACAACCAAAAAGACCTTTGGTTGAGGTTCATTTCATCTCACTCTTGAAAAAGATTTTAGTGAGATAAGTCTATTAAAAATGTTTCTATGCAAAAAAAGAAAAGGAAAAAAAAAGGACTTTAGTGTAAAAAACATGCGAGCCTGGTTTAACAAAAGGCTTCTTCTCTATGTGATCATGTACCTGAAGTTTAGTTTGTACGAGCTTAGCCATATTCTCAGCACCTAAAAGGGTGTCAAATTCTTCCAAAGCTAAGACAGATTTGATCCTCACATCCAATCCGTGGTAGAAACCTAAAATTGTCGATCGTTCTGAATCTCGAGGCTTTGCTCGAATACACAGAGTTTTGAATTCAGTGGCATAGTCATGAACCATTCGCACATTCTATGTGACTCTCATTAATTGACAGAAAAGATCACCCTCATAATCCAAATTAGCAAAAAATGACATGCATCAATTCGCAAAGGTCATTCCAATTAGTTACAGGAGGAACGCTTGGTTGTTCGATAAACATACTCTTTCCTGCCACCAAAGATTTGTAGTGCCTTTCAGTTTGGTAGCCACTAACTCCACTGCATTCAGACCCCGCATATTTCTAAAGTCAAGGATGCGTTCAATCTCCATGGACCAATCAACAAAGGTGTTGCTAAGTTCCACCCCATCATAGGAAGGCACCTCCAATTTCAAACCTCTGTCAACTCGCCTTTCCATGACGACTATCAGTCGTGCTAACTGATCATTCTCAAGAAATTACTACCTCCATAAGTCCGATCTCCTAAATTAGAGTGAAATGGCGAATTTTCTCCTCTCCCGATTCCTCTACACTGACCCAAGGGAGGTCGAAATTATTCCCTATTATGCTTATGTGGCCAAGGATGGTGAGGATCTCTCTGCTAGTCTTCCACCTACTGTCTTACATGCTCATGTGAAAACTCAATCAGATCTACCATCGGCAACTGTAGGGATATACCAATTGGGCTAGCACCTCGTTTATGATTCAATTTGATTAATTTGAGGAGGATTAAGTTGATGTGGTGAAAAATGGAGTAATTGAGAAGCCAGTAGTGTAGAAGTGGCGCAACAAATATTGAAATGAAAAAAAAAAGATACAGAAATATCGAAGGAAGAATAGAATATATGGGAGAAATTTGTAGAAAAATGAGAATTGGGAGACAATTAGAGAAGATGAAGAAATAATTGAGAGATTGAAATTTTGAGAGAAAATAATTTGATTGATAATTCTTTGTTGGTTGTTATAATGCTTGGGTTTCTCTCTTTTAAATATAAAGACTAATTCTAGCTAAACTACAAATAAACTTACTATTTCTATTATAATACCTAAAAGAGCTAGACTCGCTTAACTGAAATTCTAATAAAAATATAAAATTCAAAAAACAAAAAAATCTAGAACCTACTATGTTCCTACATCAGGTCTCTTCTTTAAAACAGCTGGTCCTTGAGTTGCATATCAAGAATCTGATTCAATTACTCCACTCTAATGATGAGAGCACTATGTAAATAATTTTTCAACGCTTTTTGCGGCTCCTTAGTCGAATTTTCCTAGGAAACCTTTTAGATATTGGCATGACTATGTTAGGAATGACATCTTTCACTTTGCAATGACTAAAAAAATCACGAATATTACTGATGATATATCAAAATAGACCAATCATCACGGCCGTACACGTGGCAGATAACATCCATCACGATGATATGTCTTCCAATCTGTTGGGCCAACTCATAAAACCCAAGAAGAATAAAGCCAATAGCCTAAACAAGGTCCACTAACAAGAGGATATAAACGAACTTGAACCCATGCCCGAACGAATCAAAGCCTGAATCAAGGCCAAACACAAGTTCTCTCATAACGAAGAATAACGTTGCACCAAAAAAAGAGTCGTGGAGGGAGTTACTCCTCCACGGACACATCTCCATTAAGGAGGAGACTGTTAAGAGAAACATCTCCTTCTGTTGCGCCTCACATGCTTAAGTCACGCAGAGAATTAATCGCGACCATTATAAAAGGTAAAATGAACATTCGACACGGGTATGCAACTTTGACTAAGTTTTGTCTAGACTTACTTTCTTTTTTAAACAAAGTTGCTGACTTAAGCATCGGAATGCCTTCGGCTACCAAAAAGGTGGTCCTCGACAGTCTAACATTTATTTTGCAGGTCAAACTCATAGGAGGATGATTTTTTGGACTCATCAGTTTGGCGTCGTCCAGGGGGAAACAATGAGTTTCCTTTCTAAAGACAAGATCTACAGTGACAAAGCTCACGACAATCTGATAGAAGATCAACAAGCGGCTAGAACAAATGACACACTCTATAGATCCTCAAACCAGGAAAGATTGCGACCATTCTCCTACTAGCAACAATGCATAACAAACAGCTCACGATTAAAAAAGCAGTCCGGATCATTGGATCGATGGCGTCTGAGAATCTGGATCCACAGCACGCAATAGCCTAGAAAACCCAAACACCTGGTGATGCTACCACAGATCCTCGGGTAGCCCTGCTCATAGCTTAGATGAACTACATGACAAAGATGCTGAAAAAAATCACCAAGAGAGCATCTAGCCAGCTGACCCTATTCAGGCATCGCCCCAACAAAACTCCGCCAACCGAACTCAAGGGAGTGATGAAATCCCAGCAGAACCCCCAACAGGGAAATTTTGAAAGTAATGAGCTCCCCAAGGCAAGACTCCATAGTGTGACAGAACGCTTGCTGAAATCTTGTTTAGAATAGGAGTCATGGATCCCAACATACTATACGAGTTAGCCAAGCCGCCATTCTCCGATGCCCTCATGAAAACGACAATGCCAAAAAAGCTCACTCCGCCAAAGTTCGATGTGTATGACGGTACCAATGACCCAACTAATCACCTGAGACACTTCCACCACATGATGGCCCTGAAGGAAACCACGGAGTCGATAGACTCTTTCCAAACGTTAGCCATCGCTTTTATCACCAGATTCATCGAAAACCAGAGGATGAGGAAAGGACCACACTACCTTCTTCATGTCAAGCAAAAGTCCGAGAAAACAATACGGGAATACGTTACTCATTTCACTAATGAATTGACGATGATTGATGGAAGTAGCGACGACATAGCTGTTGCGAGCTTCATCACCATACTGAAGAGAGGCTCTTTCTTTGACGCTCTTAATTTGAAGCCTCCAAAAGGCATGACAGTCTTATTGAAAACGACCCAAAACACACATTTCTCTTGAAGAGATGAAGGCGGCGAGGAGGAAAAATGACCAAGAAATAGAAAGTCTTTCAAGGAAATGGGAGAGAATTGAGGAAATGAGATGAGATAACGGACAACGGGAGGATATCATCCAATTGAAGAGACATCGAAATGGCAGAAATATTGATTCGAGCCAACAAGAATTCGATAAGCTACAATCAACGCGACCTCGACACGAGCGAGCAACAAATGTGATGAAGAAGACATACAAAGCATATACAACCCTGAAACACAAGTCGAGCCAATATACTGAAGCACATAGAAAATGGGATAACATCAACTAGCCACTTAGGATGAGAAAAGTCCTGGAAGGAAGAGATAAAAGGAAATAATGTTCCTTCCATAAGGATCATGGGCACGATATCGAAGACTGCTGCAATCTAAAAGACGAAATCGAGCATTGGGTTCAGAAATGACGACTCGACGAGTTCATCGGAATGCCAGATAAACAACTCACATGGAAGGAGAAAGTAGATAGCACTGCGGGATCGAAATAACAACCCAGAGAGCTAATATACGCCCTATACTGCATAACCGGAGGAAGCAAAACAGTCAACTTAACAGAAGAAACGGCTAGGAAAAACTTCCTACTTGAATTGATTTATATCATAACAAGAGTACTTACGAAACCAGATAGACCATTTCATGAATGCATAGAACATGGAGAAGTTTGCATCAAACAACTAAAGCAATTCAAAAGCCTTACCGACGGATGCAAGCTCGACTCAAATCACTAACGACAAAAACACCACTCTCTAATTTGAGCATCGACATTAAGCAAAGAAAGACAAGGCAACAAAAACATCAATCTCTAATATAAAAATTGACTTAAAGCAAAGTAAGACAGTAACAAAAGCATCAATCTCTAACACGAGGACCGACATCAAGCAAATGAAGACAAAGCAAATCACACTTCAAACCAGCGTGAACGCTTTAACTATTAGGGTTGGTGAAAACATCCAAAAGGAAATGTAAAAAATATTACAAATTCAGAATCCCCATTTTTTGTGTGGACGAGAGAATAGATACGTCGAAAAATTAGCCATATAAAGCAATCGGCGCACCTAACAGTGAGAAATCACGAAAAAAGTCGGATAGGAATAAACTTTTGGTCTGATCAACCACGAAGTAAGAGTTGGCCACACGAGTCAACTTAACGCAAAAACTTTGAGTCGACTGAGACGTCAAGTTAACGAAGTAAAAGTCGGACACCCGAGTAAACTTAACACAAAAACTTCGAGTCGACTGAAACGACGAGTTAACGAATTAAAAGTCAACTTAACACAAAAACTTTGAGTCGACTGAGACATCGAATTAACAAAGAAAAAGTTGAATAAACGAGTGAACTTAACACAAAAAATTCGAGTCGATTGAAAGGTCGATTTAACGAAGTACGCAAAAACTTCGAGTCGACTAAGACGTCGAGTTAACGAAGTAAAAGTTGGACACTCGAGTCAACTTCACACAAAAACTTCAAGTCGACTGAGACGTCGAATTAGCGAAGTAAGAATTGGACCAAAAACTTCAAATCAACTGAGACGTCGAATTAATGAAATTAAAGTTGAACAAACGAGTCAACTTAACACAAAAACTTCAAGTCGACTGAGATGTCGAATAAACGAAGTAAAAGTTTAACAAACAAATCAACTTAACACAAAAACTTCGAGTAGACTGATACGTCGAATCAACGAAGTTTGAATTGGAAGAACGAATCCACATGATTCAAGGAACTACGAGCAAAAGTAAACTTTTCTGTTTTTGCAACATCAATCAGACAAATGATGAGCGAAAACAACTATAAAGTAATTCAAGCAGAATCTAAGACAACTACAAATGAAATGAAAAGGAAAGAAATAATAATGTTCATTTAATTGATAATGCTACTCGGTTACATTCGGAGAAGAAGATGAAGGAGTAGGGAAAGAAACAGAGGCAACTACAGGATCATCACTCACAAGAACAGGTGAATGCCTCTCTTCAGGGAAGAGAAGGCAATGACTCTGAGGCATTCGAGGGTACAGGAAGCAAAGGTTCCTCAACTACTGGAGCGTATTTTTCAACATCATCATCTTTGAAAGCTTGAACAACCAAGTAACGGTACCTAGATAAATCCTCGCCGAGCCCCTCAATATTGTCAAGAAGCTCAACCCTTCCATCAACAACTCGCTTCCAATCTTCGGCTTCGACAATACAGAGCCTATCCTTGGGAGTAGCGAGTTCATTTTTTGTCGCGGCAAGCTGTCCCTCAACAGTGGCAAGCATAATGGAAGTATCTACCTTGACCTCATCGAGCGCAACAGTCATTTGTTCCACCCACCTCTCAGCGATATCACAAATAATGGATTGCTAAACTTCAACACAAGAATCTTCATCAAAAGCTACATTCTCAGTGGATAACTCTTTTTCCACATCTCGTAAATGGGCTCGAACTCCATCCAACTTGGCTTTCAAAGAATCAAGCTCAGTAGCAGATTTATCCGGCATACTTTTCGTCTCAATCAACGACTGTCGAACAGCCTTTGCAGTTTTCTCCGACTTTATGCACCACGCTCTCAACACGTCAAATTGGGAAAGAACATGAGAAAACAACAGCAATAGTGCCGCCAACCTCCTTTCTAAAGAAGCCACTTGATCACTACCAGCTCGATAGACCGAGCCCATCACCCCTACATAGGCGAGATGATTCATCCCATCCATTATATTCTCAAGACCATGATCGAGGTGATCAAATGGATCCAGTACGAGCATCAAATGTTTTTCCACTAATCGCTTCTGCCACTCATTTATGCACTTGCGTGCACTGTCTTGCACAAGAAGCTGAGTGAACTAACAAAACTTGCCATCCGATTTCATATATATATATATCATTTGAGTCAGGCTCAATCCAACCAACTCATGGATGAAGAACACAAGGATCTGTAAGCACTGAAAAACCACCCCAACAACCGAAAGGGCAGGAACAATGGCAGTAACAATGGAAAAACCGCTTTTACCCTCTCGTCGAGAAGCAACCGTGGTAGGAGCAGGACTAGCAGTGACGGCCGGGGCAGGATAATCCAGACGGACTGGAGAAGAAACTAAGAACCCGACCGCTTCGCTGACGTCAATAGAAGGAGAATAAGGAGAGTGAACCACGAAACTCTGACTACCACCAACGTCTTTAGACTACTCCATCGCCAACTGAAGCATTTTATCATTGATAACCCGGGGATCATCATTAGACAACTCATCAACGTTCGAGACACCATAAGCAAAAAAGGCCTATTTCCATTATCGTCCAACGGATGAGTAGTCTCCTTTTTGCTCCTCTCCAATTCTAGCCTCAGTTCCTTAGCCTACTCAAGAGATTCGCGATCCCTTTTTGCAACATCTTCGCGGGAAGGACTTGGGTGAGAAGTAGCCTCCGTAACATCCTGAACATGATTCGGAAGGGATGCAGTCCGAGAAGAACCACAAGTAGAAAGTCGTTTCTTCCTTGGAACTCGACCAAGATTTACCGGCAATCGTCTCGACAGACTCGTGGACCTCACAATCTCTTTTTTTGTTTTTTTTGTTTTTCTGGAATCCAGAATTGTGACATTAATAGGAACATCGAGATTCATAACACGTCTGTCCTAACTCATTTCCGAATCAATGCTAGCATCACTAACGCCAGTACAAGCAGCGCAGACAACAATGGCCTTAGCACAAGACTCAGTAAATGAGGCTCGCTCCGCTTCATTCATAGTGTACAAACCACTACGCTCCAGGATGCCCTAAAAAAAGAAATGCCTCCAGAGGAAACTAGTAAAGCTTCAAGAATCGGTCATTGATCCTTTCCTACTCAATTGTCAACTGAAGATTCTTCTGTTTATTGGAAACTCGGAATGATAAAAAAATCAAATGACCTCGCAGTTGGAAGTGGCCAGAGTTCACCGAAGCATAAAACCAAGACCTTAACCAATCACGGATGTCATCATTAAGTTTCTCAAAATAGACAAGAGAACGGAGGAAGCATATATCCCTGTTCACCAACAGACCAACCACGAAATGCAAAACCCTCACAGTCAAAGGAAAGTCGGACAAAATAGCCCTCGCGTAAGAAGAAACCATTAATTTCCAACCATTAGGACCCATTTGGGCAGAAGGAATGCCCACGAAGTTCAGATACTCCCAGAACAGCTTTGGAATTGGGAACCGAAAGCCAGAAGAAAACATGCACGGATACAATGCGATGTATCCAACCTTTGGATTACAAAGACTATCATTTTGTCCAAACAGGATAATCTCGAGGTCGGACGACAGATTATAATCAGAACGAAGACTGTCCAGCGTAGCCTGAAAAGCTCTTATGGGAGAAAAATGAGCCTCACACAGAGCTAGCGACTTACCGCTTAGTTTATCACCGACAAACATCGTTAAGGAATAGATGAATAATGAAAATGAAGAAGGTGAAGGAATGAACCCTAATTTCAATAATAATGTAAATAGGGAAAACGAATTTGTCACATCTCCTTTTATAGAGTTGAGCAATGAAGGGATGACTCATGGGACAGCGTGCGAGATATGATGGATACGCAAAATTCGATAAATGTGCCCAAAAATGAACATGCAAGCAAATAATTGAGACACCAACCCGCGAAAAGTTGTTGACAACATTAAATACAAGGCAATAATGGAATTGAAAGGTAAACAATCATGAAGTTAGTGGCCACGTCAGCATATCTACTAACTAAAGGGGGAGTAGCTGATGATACATCAAAATAGATCGATCATCACGGCCATACACGTGACAGAGAACATCCATCACGAGGATATGGTGTTCAATCTGTTGGGCCAGCTCATAAAACTCAAGAAAAATAAAGCCAATCACAGAGGCCCAGACAAGGCCCACTAACGAGAAGATATAAACGAAGCCCGAACGAATCAAAGCCCGAGTCCACGAGTTCTCTCATAAAGAAGAGGAACGTTGCACCAAAAAGAGTCGTGGAGGGAGTTATGCCTCCACGGACGCATCTCCATTAAAGAGAAGACCGTTACGAGAAACATCTCCTTCCGTTGCGCCTCACATGCTTAAGCCACACAGAGAATTAACCGTGTCCATTACAAAAGGTAATGGGAACATTCGACACAGATATGCAACTTTAATTGAGTTTTGTCCAGACTTACTTCCTTTTACAAACAAAGTTGTTGACTTAAGCATCGGAGTGTCTTCGACCACTAAAAAGGTGGTTCTTGGAAGTCTCACATTTTTTTTTGCTGGCCAAACTAATAGGATGACAATTTTTTGATGCATCAATTACCTCCAATAGAATGCGACTCGCAATGGATTACAGATGGATCTGCATAGGTTGAAAAAATTTGTACCTTCTTCATGCCATTTTTCAAATACATTCTTGATCTTAGCATCCATTCAATAAATGTTGAACATCATTGACTTTTCAATTGTTCCTTAGGCAAGACCATCACTACTCTACTTGATCATTCAAATAATCATTGGAAATTGATTTAGAAGAGGAGCCAACATGCAAATCTAGGTCTTGTGTTGTTACATTCTCCTTGTTAGGTGCAATTCGTGTTGTTGATTCCATCTCCAAAGGTGTTGGTTTGACTAGAGTCGGCTTTGGGTTTAGAAAAAAAACCTATGGGTGGTGGTGGAGGAAGTATAATTGTTGAGACTATTAGTGGTTATTGTTGGTGTAATTGTGGTTGGTCAACAAAATTGAGAAATTTGTTGGGGACGAGTATGCAATCACTACTCAATTTGTTTCCGAGCAACACGTTTAAGTTTTTCTACAAGACAGTCAAATTCTGGATCGTTTGATGTGTGGGGTTGGTTATAGTGGCTGAGATTTTTTATTATTTATTTTTCAATAAAAATGGAGGCAAAAGGGGTGGAGGTGGGTAAAAATGAAGAACGCGATAAACATGATGAGAATAATGGAGATAATTAATTGGCTCTGATTACAGATTGAGGCAGCAGATGTTGAAAAGAATAAGGAGATTCAAAGTTCTTCAAAGGAAAATAGAAGAAATATGAGAATTCAATAAAAGAAGGAGAATAGTTTAGACAGAATTGTAGAAAATAATAATGAATAGGATGATAATTTGGAGAAAGATAATTTTATTGATAATTTGTTCGTTTGTCCTTACAATTCTTGGTTTTCTCTCTTATAAATTAAAAACAAATCCTAGCTAAAAAAAAATGCAACTTCTATTGTAATTGAAATTCGTAAAACAATTAGACTTGCTTAATTCAAATTGATCCTAATAAAACTACAAAATCCTAACAATAAGAACAGTCTAGAACCTACTATGTTCTTAATAAACTGCCAAATTCCTAATAAAACTACAAATTAGGGTTTAATAAACTGCCAAAAGTATGGTAAAAAACTGCTTGTTAGAAGGTTTGGTGTGGGTTATTTGAGGTTGGGAGGGCATAGAGATTCAAATATAGAGTTTCAGGATGAGGACAAGGCGAAGGAGGGGCATGGAAAAGCAGTTGGTTGTTGATATGCATGCATGCCACATTCTTATTTGAGGACATGCTACACGGATTCTTTGTTGAATGGAACTGAACAAACTTTACAGGCTATGGTGCTAACTTCGAAGTGCACGCATTGGCCAAGGAAGCTCAAGACAACTTTATAATTTCCTCAGGAGTCTTGCATCTTAAATGCAAGCTTGCGCACACTCTACTCTTGCAGATAAGCCCCTACTTTTGGTTTTCCTAAATTAATTCCATAAACAATCTTCCTGATTATATCAAGTATTTGACGATTAAAACATAAGATACGTCATCCCAAACATAGGAAAAAGAAAATTGGTTCGTCCTAGGTTTGGATTTGGATGCATACAAAAGGAACCGATGAACAAGTGGGGGAATGCAATATGTATAAAGTTTGTATATGAGAATTGTGATTGACTTGAATGAATTGATAATGATACAGAGGTGTCCCTTTTTTAGGGCTAATACAACAATCTAGATCTTATAGTTTCCTAAATTATTATTATCCTATCTTCCCGAATAAGCACATATCAATTGCTTTCCTAAAGTATGGTTATCCTATCTTCCCGAATAAGCACATATCAATTGCTTTTGTAAACTATTGTTATCTTGTCTTCATGATTAAGTACATATCAAATACAAAAATCAATTACAATATCTTAACACGCCTCCTCATGTTGGCGAGTGGATATCGTACACTCCCAACTTGCCAAGTAGAAAAACGAATGGTGCCTTGCCTAGTGGTTTCGTGAACAAGTTGGCGAGCTGCATCCTTGTGGGTGTGTACATTGTGGAAATCAATCTAGAAGTAAGATGTTGTCGCACTAGGTGGCAATCAAGTTTAATGTGTTTTGTTTGCTCATGGAAGGCGAGATTCCTGGCAATATGCAAAGCCGGTTGATTATCACAATGAAGTGTCGCAGGTTCAGAATGTACGATGTTCAGTCTTTGAGGATATATCTAAGCCAATTGAGCTCGCAACAAGCATCTGCCATTATCCAATAGTATGTTTCAGCTGATCATCATGAAACAATGTTTTGTTACCTTGTTTTCCATGTGATCAATGAGTCGCCAATGATGGTACAATAACCCATCACAGAACGTCTTGTGATAGGACAAGTGGCCTAATCTAAATCACGATAGGCTTTGAGTCTGAGATTGTATTGAGCTGGAAAGAATGTGCCTTGTCCAAGTGATCTTTTAATGTACCATAATACTCGCAAAACATCATCAAAATGTGGCTGGTGTGGCTCATGTATGTAACGACTGAGTACATGGGCAGTGAAGCTGATGTCTAGCCTGGTCATCGGTAAATGAGACACCCTACCAAGCTACGGTACCTAGTGGGATAATGTAGCAATTTTCCTTCTTTAGGCTTGATTCTTAATGTCTATTCCAAGGGAAAGGACGAAGGATGTGCTCCCAATAAACCAACATCATCAAGTAGTTCAAGTGCATATTTACGTTGTGAAATGGATATGCTTTTTTTGGATCAGGCCATTTCTATGCCCAAAAATATATAATGAGTCCCAAATAATATCATCACGATACGAAAACAATGATTGAGAAAATTCTTGATGGATTGAATGGCTTGAGGATTGCTTCCTGTAATCACGATATCGTCAACGTAAACCAAAATGACAGTAAGAAGTTTTTGTTGGACCTTGTGAATAAATAATAATTTGTCATAGATTGTACAAATCCAACTTCTCAAAGGGCAACAATGAGTTTTGCAAACCAATTGTGGCTTGCTTGTTTTGATCCGTAGAGCGACTTCTATAGCTGACATACTAAGTTACCCCGTGTCGGCCAATCTCGGGAGGAGGAACCGTGTAAACTTCTTCATCTAGGTCGCCATGGAGAAAGACGTTTTGCACGTTGAGTTGATGTAGAGACCAATCACGAGTAGTAGCAATAGCAAGTAGACAACGAAATGTAACAATTTTGGCAGTGGGAAAAAAGTCTCAGTGTAGTCAAATCCCTCTTTTTTTGTATAACCTTTAGCCACAAACCTGACTTTATACCTTTTGACAGTACCATCAAATTTGTATTTGACTTTAAACAACCACTTAAACCCAAGTCTTATTTTGTTCAAGTGCAGGTATCTCCTTTGCTATAGCTTCACACCAAAGATGATCGGTGGAAGCCTAGGCATAGGTAGTGGGCTCAATGATTTTGGAGATGGTTGCGGCAAAATAATGGTGAGTAAAAGATAAATTGTTGTAGGAAATAAAATGAGAAAGTAGATATCGTGAACTTTACCTGGTGTAATTGCAGAAGATGACTCGGCATGTGTAGTGGACATGGAACTATTGCAGTGGAAGTCTCTGAGAAGAACAGATGGTTAGGGAATGTGAGTGGATCATCGAAGAGGAGGAGGGGCGGTGGAGAAGGAATATGTGATGAAGTTAGTGTACATGGAGCATGAATGGGGATTGATGATGCGTGAGTCAAGGGAAAATAAATGTCAACGTTGGGGGTTGGGATGTAGGTATAGATGCGGTGTCACAATTTAGTATTGGGGAAGTCAATACAGAGGAGATGTCGTCGTTGGGGTTAGTGGTGGGTGTGGAAAATGAGTTGGTAGGTGTGGTAGGGAGGGGACTTGTGGGTCTAGGCATAGTGAAGGGACAATAATGATCTATCGGTGGAAGTGTAGAGTGAGTAGGTAGGTTGGCTGTGGGAGTGAACACAAGGAGAGTGTTGGTATTGGGTGAGGTAAAGGGAAATATGGTTTCGTGAAAACAATGCCGCGGCAAACAAGAAACTTGTGGTTGGTAAGATCATATAAGCGATATGCATTCTGCCTGAAAGGATAGCCCACAAAGACACATTTACGGGCTCGGTTGTCGAATTTATTTGTGAGTTTGAGGTTAGTGGCATAACACAAGCAACCGAATACATGACGGTGTGTGTAAATAGGTAGTCGACCAAAAATAATTTCATAGAGTATTTTTTTTGTTAAGATGGATGTGGGGAGACGATTAATAAGATAAGCAACGGTGAAGACACAGTCACCCCAAAATTTAAAATGGAGGTTGGCATGTAAGCGTAGTACTCGTGCTATTTCAAAAAGATGCCTATTTTATCTTTCAACGACCCCATTTTGTTGAGGTGTGTCAGTGCATGTGTGTTGGTAGATGACTCCATTGTCAGAAAAAAAAAGGTTTTAAAGAGGGAAACTCCCATCCATTATCAACACCAATTGCATTTATATTGGTGTTAAATTAAGTGGACACAAAGGAAAAGGACTTGAGCAAATTTTGTGTCTCGGATTTTAGTTTCATCAAATACACTCATGTGGCTCTTGAGTAATCACTGACTATGGTTAAAAGTATTTGGCACCGGAGTGAGAGGCAATTTTGTGTGGTCCTCAAATATCACTGTGAATTAAATCAAATGGTACAATACTCTTTATTGAGCTTGAGGGAAATGGTAATCTAGTTTGTTTAGCTAATGGACAAAAATCACAAATATGTTGAGGGAGGGAGATATCAGGGAATTGCTTGGATAATAAACGAAGTTTTCCATTGGAGGGATATCCCAATCGAAGATGCCACACATTACTTTGGATGGTCACATGGTTGAAGAAGAGCGAAGATGCGGAGCAAGATGATTTGGATAGAAGTAGTACAAGTTCCCATGCCTCCTACCCAAGCCAATAATCTTCTGCCTATGCAAATCTTGTATGTAACAAAATGTAGAAAAAAATACAAACAAAACAATGTAGGGAATCAGTAAGGCATGCTACGGACAAAAAATTGACATTAAATGAAGGAACATATAAAACATCGGTAAGGCAAAGAATATCATTAAATTGTGTGGTGCCTATTGAAGTGATTGATGTTTTGTCTCCAGTGGGTAACCCAACTGGTAGAAGAGAAGTGTGTGAACGAGTGGTAAAGAGATTAGGAGAGTGTGTAATATGGTCGGTAGCGCCACTATCTATGATCTAGATATTTGGTAAACATGTTTGAGCATGAAAACTAAAACAAGAAGGAGAACTCAGACCTGCAAAATTTGCTTGGGTTGGATTAACGTCCTTCTAACCAACAACATCTATAATTTGCTTACACTGGTCAAGAGTGAGGTGAGGCGCTATGGATTGTAGATGATGAGTGGGTTCTGCTGGTATTTGAACGTTGTTGATAGATGATTGTTGTCGAGGACCAAATTGGTTGGACTGATTGGTGCTCCCTTGAAATGTACAACCGCTGTCGTTGGATCGTGCTGGAGGTAAAGGTGGCTGCCTATTGCGCCACTTATGTTCAGGAGGAAAACCTTTGATGAAATAACAACTTTCCACATTGTGCGTGTCTCCATTACAGTAAACACAGTGTTTGGGCTCTCGTTGGTCCTGTGATACGCTGTCATTGATGGTGGAAGATGATAGTCGATATAGGGATGTTTTCACAAGGATTACTCGAGGATGGTCTTATTGATATAGGTAATATGGGGGGGGGGGGGGGTCGAGGTTTGATTGAATGTCAGTAGGTGAAACAGGCCTTGATTGGTTGTTTTGTTGGTTGGTGTTTTCTCCAGCCATGGTAGGTGTAAAAGGGATTGGGTGGAGATGGAGAACCTAGTGCTCTGATACCATATAAAGTTTGTATATGAAAATTGTGATTGACTTGAATAAATTGATAATGATACCGAGGTGTCCCTTTTTTAGGGCTAACACAACAATCTAGATCTTATAGTTTCTTAAATTATTATTATCCTATCTTCCCAAATAAGCACATATTAATTGCTTTCCTAAACTATTGTTATCATGTCTTCCCTAATAAGCACATATCAATTGCTTTCTTAAACTACTATTATCCTATCTTTCTGATTAAGTACATATCAATTTCAAGAATCAATTACAATATCTTAAAAATATGTGATGAAGTGAAAGTATATTTTAGGGGAACAAATTAGAGCTTATGCACCAAGGAACTGTCATGGTAGTCGATGATGTAGTTGATGACGAAGGGACAAAGGAGTATTGTATTATTCATTCATCTCTTAGTATGAAGGTTTAATCAATGATCCTTAAAACTCCTCTTGATTTAAATTAACCATTAGTAAATAAGTTTAATTGCTGGTTCCAGACTACTTCCAAACCTTAGAGCAAAAGTCAAAATAGGGCTTCACGTCATTACTACAAGAAATTATTTTTTTCCGTAGGCTGATGTGCCCTGTCCAACGTCTTCGGTTGAATGGCAAAGCCCGAAGCTGTACATTTAGCAACAAGATTCAATCAACAATCCAAAATAGACTATATTTGAGGTAGAGGGACATGATCAATATACTTGTATTGTGTGGATGTGTGATTGATAGTTGTAAATAGCATGACACTAGTATCTGGACCTTGAGATCTGTTGTCTCAGTGTACTAAATGCAATTTTGACTCCATCCTCGGGCTTTGGATGTGGAAGATATGTTATCTTTGCATCAAGGAAATTTGAAGGGCTGTGCTCTAAACCCTTGAACTGGACCTCTAAAGTGTGCATCTACTTCATCCAAGAAGGTGCCAGGATCCAAGCTTACCAACATTTTTAAAATGGTCTCAAGGGTTACCTATAAAACATATTGTACATACACAAATTTAGAGTTTTCTTTTCCATATCAAAGACTTCAATTATAAGATTGTCTGGCTTGGCTTTTGCTCTATTGACTGCATTGATGGGATCATGAGAAGTATGTCACAAAAAGCTTCTTTTTTCTTTTCTTTTTTTTGTCACAAAAAGCTCACTCTCCTGGTTTCATCTAGTTTTTCCACTTTGCCCATGATTGAAGGGCCAAAACCACGTGAGGCTGCGCTTCTAGAGCTATTTTCTTGAGAGCTTCCGGCCTATTAATTGCATTGATGAGAATGTTCTTAATCATTTTATGACGTTTTCCATTCACTACTGCTATAGAATTTATGCCAGGAAGCTCTGCTGCATGCCATTTAACAGGAAATTCAATCGGACTGCGAAACAGACTTAATGGAAGCTGGTGAGCAGGCAACGATGGAAGGATTTCCGAAGAGGTAAGTTGTATATATTCCCACTCCATCCCCACATCTGATAAAATTAAACAAGATATATATTCGAAAATGATAGGGACATTCCAAGATGATTGATCTTTAATATGAGTAGCGGTGGTTCTGAGCACACAGTCATTTACATTACATGTATGCATAAATGTAAGAAACCAGTGTGATGCACACTGACATCTAATTAGTTTATCATAAAATGATTAAGAGGCAGCTGACCTTTTCCGTTTGGCGGATGAAATCATCGGGCAAACAACCTTAAAGTAGTCCAAAGGAAATTGAGGAATTATCCTATGAAAGGAAGACCCATATGGCCTGGAGGAACGTTATTATTCTTACTAACTTTATGAGGAAGTACAAACCAGAGTTCGTTCCAAGACCAGAGTACCCAAACAAGCAAAGGTACTACACCAAACACCAGTGCAAACCACCATGACTGCTTCACTGGTGTACTCCATCTCTCTCTTTCTAGTCTCAAACTCATTTATGTCTTATTTTGTTAAAGCATACTGCGTTAATAAAACTAAATATGATTACAATAAAGTTATAGTACCAATCAGAAAGATTCAACATAAGTGTCTTAATACTACTAATAATAGGTTTCCACATCCATCTCAGTCAGTCTGGCTATCCATCATCGTCTCCTGTAGAATAGAATGTAATGTCTCACAGTCTCCTAGAAGAAAGTCCATCTTACATTGTCTGGTCTGGATAAGTAGCAAAGTGGCTTCGGCTGCAAAACATTCCGCCATGATACTATCAAAACCTCAGCTAGGAATATTGCTAGCTATCCGAGCACATACTCTACCAAATGCATCCACTGCATATACCCCAAAAGTTCCTTGCTGAGAAGAGGCAAAAAAGTAAGCATCATAAGAAACCACTACCATCTCAACGTCAAGTGTGCGGAGGAAGGGTGATGGTTTCTGAAAGAGTAATTTATCCGATGATGATGGGCAGCCTGAAGTTGCAATGGATAGTTTGCAATCTCGCCAATTGAATATCTGGCAGAGGCCCTGAGAGATTGTCATGAGAAAAAGGTTGATTGTGGGAAGGAGGATGACTTTCTGTAACAGCTATTTCAAGGACCTAGAACAAGGAAACATGATCATTATTCTCTCTGGCTCGAAGGAGGGGGTGAATGAACCATTGCTTTTGCCAGGTGGACTAAGTTTAATTGATGGTTTGTGTAAAACAATGTGTGGTAAACTTCAATTTTGAAAAAATGATGCAATTACGTAGGTTCTAGATCGTCTGAATGATTTCCATTAATTGTCAAAGCATTTCTTCTTTGAGAAGGGGATGTGCCGCGACATAATCCCATGTGAATTGGAAGAAATTCGTTGTCGAATGCCTAGAGAAATTGGTGTTAATCTAGTTAATTGGGAGTGGGGAAATGTGCCAGAGATGCCGAATCACTGGGCAAAGAAAGAACAAGTGCGCAGTTCCTTGATTATGGTTCTGGTAGAACACGCAACAATCCTCAATTGGCATATGAATCCTATTCAAATTATTCATTGTGGGTAGTGTGTTTTGGGTGACTTTCCAGAGCAGGAGAATTGCTTAAGCAAAGGCTTTTATTTGCCACAAAGCTCGAGAGATTTTGGCTGGAAGTTGAGTGCTAGTTGGAGATGATGTTGAGGTCTCGAGAACTTCAAGTATGAAGGCCTTGGTTGCACTTTTAATCGAGAAAATACATTTCTTGTCAAAATTCGAGATAAGAGCATTCGGGAAGAGGGTTGGTCGGATAGCAATATCTAGAATGTTTTTGGCTACCGGCTAGGGAAACAAGGACATGATGAGTTCATCGTTCTAATGAATCCAGAGGCCAAGGATTTTGCTGATAGAGTTGGAGATGGTTTGCTGGGTAGTGCAGTCAGCTAAAATCACACCTGGTTTGACCCAACAATCCTTCCACAGATAAATTTCATTACTAGAAAGAATTTGCCAAAAGAAATGGCATTTCATTTTAGCAGGAGCCATGAGGCAGCCACGCCAGGCAAAGGATGTCGAGGTTGAAGATTTCAGGAGTTGAAAAATGCTTTTGTTTCTCAAGTATATTGCTTTAAGTTGCAAGGTACAAGGGTTTGATGGCATCGAGATCGTCTACCAAATGTGTTTCACTTTCAAAGCTAGGTTCTTATGTCTACCTGAAGGAATATTCAAACCACCCATGTGATGAGGGAGAGAAATACGGTCCCAAATACAAATATGCTTGGCATTCTCTCCTTTGTCCAATTCCACCAAAAATCTCGAGTCACGGAGTCGAGTTTGGTAGTAATGGAACATGAGAGAAGAAAAGTTTGCATGGTATAAACCAAGATGGAATTTATGAGCGCTTTGATCATAACCGTTCTACCAGCTTGGGAAAACACTTTGGCTTTCCATGAGGAGAGCTTATTGATTATCTTATCCACCACTAATTGAAAGTTTGATGCTTTCGATCTTCTTGAAGAGGAGGAAGGGTGTGCCAAGATATTTATCCTTCAGGTTGTAAATCTTAGACCCGAGAATCCTGTTAATCATTTTGCCATGCGTCTCGAGTGGCCATTTAAATTATAGAAGACAAAGGACTTGTCATAGTTTACTGTTTGGCCAAAGGTGTTGCAGTATTCAAATAACAAGTCCTTAACTGAGTAGACTCAGTTAGTGAGGCTCGACAAAAAATGATCAGATCGTCTGCATAAAATAGATGACTGAGTGAAGGGGAGTGACACCGAATAAGAATCTCTTTGATAAGATTGTTCATTTCAGCTTTGACAAGCATTCGTGAAAGAGCCTCAGTGACCAAGATGAAAAGATATGGAGAAAGAGGATATCCTTGACGGATTCCTCTAAAAGGTTGGATACTGGGAATAGGCTAACCATTAAGCAGAACTCTAAGTGAGGTTGTGGAAATGCATTGTTCAACCATAAGAATCCAACATTTCGCAAATCCTAATTGTCTTAGGATTTGGAGGAGAAAAGATCATTCCACTCTATCATATGCTTTGGCCATATCTATCTTGATAGCTGATGAAACACAAAAATGGTCCCAGCTCTATGCCGTACAAGTGTCATGATGATCTCGAGAAAAGAAAGGCCTTAGCGTCAGCCCAACACTGATCTGACCCAAGTGGTTTTAAACCCGCCAAACGGACCCGAATTCTCACAGCCTGCTAGGCCCATGTGTCTTGTAACTATCCTCAATACCTGTAAGCCCTACTAAAGGCAAGTATCTCGAGGATCAGCTTTGGACGGACAACTACAATAGCTATTTGCTTCCAACTAGAAAGCATAATCTAGAGTATATGTCACATAAGGAGACTTCTACCTATAGACCACTCTCGAAATGGGAACTATCTCCTGCGTATTTAAGAGCACATGGCTGACAGGGAAACTTCCCTCCACAACACAACTCCTAATTACAGAAGGATCTCCATGCATATCTTCTTCCCTAAACTACGCCATCAATAGTCTGGTCGAACCAGAACTCCTTCACTATAAATAAGACATGAGGTTGGTAAGCTAAGGTACGCTACAAGTTCCCTGTTTACAACATTATGCCTTTCTTAGATCCCCGTCTGACTTTAGCATCGGAGTGTCATCAGCCACAACAATGGTGGTCCGTGGCTAACGTGTGTTCCTTGTGCAGGTTTGCAGATTAAGGTCAAAGCAAGGAGCAAAAAATGACTGCATCAGTTTGGCGTTGTCCGTGGGGACGATAAAATTCCTTACCTTTTACTAGCATCATCTCTCCTCGGGCTACGAAGAGGTGGTGAGTTGATCATGCAACAATAGAGAACAAGGGGACACATCAAGCGCCCCGACTGGCGTTATACCACTGCTCTTAGCGGTGCAGGTGGCACACGGGCCACGAACTCACGCCCCCACGCCAGCCACGACGACGACAAACCCCAGGATGGATTTGTTGTCATCTCAGATACAACAAATCGCCAAAGCCATCGAGGCTTTGATACAACAAAACCCTCCACCTACCAATGGAGATCAGGAGCAACACATGCCTCCATCTCTGAAAGACAACAAATAGCAAGCACAGGAGAGTCAAGCCCCTGTTAGTTCCCATTGCACCAAAGGAGGCTGCCCAGCTAAAGCGAAACGATCTCTCTGGGCAGAGAGACTTGGTCCATAGAACCCCCTCCGCAGAGGGGCACACAACCCAGATGTGTTGTACTGTCACTCTGTTCCATCGTTCGTGAACCGTATCATGAACGAAGCTCTTACAAATAAGTTCAAGCCTTTGAAGCTTGACTTCTATGATGGGACCACCAACCCATTTGACCACCTGTGCCATTACCAGAATGTAATGACACTCAAAGAAGGATCTAAGTCGGTCATGTGCAGAACCTTCCCCACCATCCTGAAAAATTTAGCACTAACACGGTTCCACAGCCTCCTGCCGGAGTCGATCGATTCGGTCAAGGCACTGGCTAAGGAGTTCCTGACACATTTTGTAGGAGTCGGTGCCTTAGGAAAGGCCCACACTACATACTCGCTTTCAAACAAAGATCTAACGAGACACTCAGAGAGTGTGTCATGCAATTCAACTACGAGCTGACACTCATCGATGGCTGCAGCGATGACACAGCTGTGACGATTTTTACAACGGGTCTGAAAGAAGGAAAGCTTTATGAAAGTCTCACCCTGGAACACCCTTTGGATATGACGAAGCTCCTCAAAAGAGTCCCGAGGTACATCACCTTAGAGGAGTTGAAAACTGTGACAAGGGAAACAGAGGGAGATAAGAGACCATCCGTTCCTCAAGACAAGAAGGAGGGAAAAAAGGCATGAAGAGGAAGAAAGAGGCAAGCGAAAGCGCTATGACAACATGCCAAACCCTAGCAAGGCCACGACATAGAAAACATCCAACTACGTTGGATCCAGAGCCGTGACCCCCTCATTTCTAGCCTATCGAACGTCCTGAATTCCATGAAAAATTGAGAAGATCTGAAGTGGTCCCTGACGCAATGTGGAAACCCCTCCAAGCGTGACAACAGCAAGTACTGCTCGTACCACAAGGAAGGTGGCCATGATACCAACGACTGTAAGAGTCTAAGGTATGAAATTGAGTACTGGATCGGCAGGGGCAAGCTTTTAAATGAATTCTTGAGCTTTGAGAAGCGACCAGAACGATCCAGGGATCAGGGGGAGTCGGTCAAGTAAATAGAGAAAGATACTCTGAGCATAATCTATGTCCTCCACGGAGTCGGACTGGATGAAGACCAGTCGAACAAGTTTTGTAAGCGAACTCTACTGGAGATGAGGACACAACCCACAGATGAGGACAGACGCGTTTGCTACTCGAAGGTGCAAAGCCCCATTCCCACCATAACCTTTACAGACAAGGACCTCAAAGGAGTCTGAGCACAAAACAATGACGCCGTAGTCATCTCGGTATCCATTGCAAAAAGGGAGGTAAAAAGAGCTCTAGTAGACACAGGGAGCTCACTCAATGTCCTGTTTTACAACGCGTTCTGTAGTATGGACCTCAAGGAGGAGAACTTGACGTCCTCGGACTACCTGCGATCGAATTAAGTGGAGAAAAATGTTTCCCGGTCAGGAAGATAAGGTTAGAAGTAGTGGTAGGAGAGCCACAAGTCAGAAAGGTCTTGTTTCTGGACTTCATGGTAATAGACGCATCATCTACCTGCAACCTTATCTTGGGAAGACCATGGCTCCACCAGATGGAAGCAGTAGTCTTCACCCTTCACCAGTATGTTAAGTACACTGCTAAATGCTTTGAACGAACGATACATGGAGACTTGCCTATGGCACAAAGCAACGATTATGCCTCATTAAAGCAAATAGAATGTTCCCAAATCCAACCGGATTCTGCAGCGCAACCTAAAACGTAGTAAAATCCTGCAACTGTGGACGCAAAACTCCACTCACACGAGATCCCAACTGTGGTGGATAATTTCAAAAACGAGTAACAACCAAGCGACACAAAAACAATATGCTCCTCAACACAACATAACAGAAAGGTCAATACAGTAGGCAGTACAACCTCCCGACATTCTTTAGACGAGGAGATTAAATCCCACACAAGCTTTACTCTTCAGTAGCCTCACTAACATCAACAAAGCTCAACAGTCCGCTGGAAGTGTCAACGATCCAACAAGGGCCATGGGAATTCACTTAAGGGCCGGGTTGACTTCTTTCCGCCAATAGTTAGTCTATTTCAATTGTTAATTTTCCTTTCCATAGTCAATGTAGAGTTTTAGTTCTTAGAAACTTATGTGGTTTGCAATCATTGAAGAAATAAAAAAAAAATTACGCAAACACACTCTATTGATTACTAGAAAGATATAACAACAGACGCTTTGATGCAGATACAAAAGACTACATACTACAAGCATCTGAATCTGATACGATATAACGACTTGCTTAAGAAGTCTGACTGCACAAGAAGATCTGAAGAGAGCAAAGGTACCCAAAGTAGGTCACGAGAACTCTTTGATGAATGTTATTTGCGAGCGACAGCAGAACGAAGGATCGACATGTGCAAGGGCAGCAAGAAGTAACACTTCCAATCCAATGAGCCCTCAAATATGGTCTGCGGTAGTACAAAATTGGCAACCAAGGGCCATTTGACAAACCACAACTAGATATGGCCAACTCACACGCTCGATCCAACTATCCAGGTGAACTTGGGACAAGTATCAGGTTGATACAGATCGAGTGCACCTTCTCGCTGCAGGGATAAGAGGGGCGTCTAGGAGTCAATGGACCAATCCATTAGACTATGTCCAACTCCACCCCATATCGAGATCCCAAATTCCAGCGCAAGGCGAGATGATGGGGTTAATCGAGAAGTGATGGATGTTACCGATCCGGAGTTATCTCAGAGATTAAGTGCTCCAAAGCAGCGACAAGGCACCAGCACAAAAATGACAGACTCATCCCTCGAGAGGGAGTCCGTACTTCTTCTCCGCAGTATGAGAAGAAATCACGGAACCTCAATGAAACAACTACATGCTCACCCAGAACAGATGACCACGCATAACATTGATTCTCGTCGTGCCTGATCGATGTAAATGTCAGAACATTCGAAGACTCTAATAATGGAGATCTCCCTTCAGCCTTTGGAAAATCCAAAACATCCTCTTCAAATGAAAACATTAAAAGAGATACGCTTTGCAGAAGATGGTGCCTACAACGATGGTGAAACACCATTATATAGACATAATGGTTCACCAAACTGGAGCCTCAGCATTAACTGTTAGCATTGAATAACGTATGAGAAGCAAGTAGACGAAGGTTCCCAAGGGTACTGCGCAGGTCCACGTTCGTCCAATCAAAGGGGCTGTATCCAACCCCATTAATTAAGGGGGAGTAACCGATACTCAACCATCTCACAATCCACGCCGTACACATGCTACCATGCAATCTACGCGATACACATAGCATCTTGCGTACAGAGAACCCTAGTTCTCACTCTACTGGCCCATGGACTCGACCCACCCTTCAAACAATACTCTACCACGTGCCTGACACGACCATGAGGAACTCTAGTCTTTTTTAACACGCGGATCACACCTGCATACCACCGGATGATCCAAGGTACTTCTTCATAACTCATACGTGCAACACTCCCCACTCGCGAACACAAGCTTACATGCTCGCAGTTGGCGGAGCCCCTAATTGGCCAGGTAAGCTTAGTCAGCTTTCGCTGACAACGACGACTTCTAGTCCGCTCAATGCAGATATCGATGGTTTAGGAAGTGGGATTCCAATCAGCTCTATCACGCCTGATGAAAAGAACTCACCAGGGACTATTGCTCCCTTCAAGGACAATGGTTGCCGAACCCGATCAGGTAAGCCTAGCTCGTGACGATTGGCAACGACGACTTTTGATCAAAGCTTAGACTTGTAGCCCCCATCGCGCAAGTGTAGATGGTCTAGAAGGTGGGAGCCTAGTAAGTCCTGAACTGATTCTTACAACTTACCACGGGGCCACTGCTCTTCTACAGACCATGGACGCCAAATTACCAACCCCAAACTTGTAGCCCCCATTGTGCAGGCGTGGATGGTTTAGAAGGTGGGAGCCTAGTTAGTCCCGTACTGATTCTGACGGCTTGCCACGGGACCACTGCTCTTCTACAAACCATGGTCGACGAAAACTCCCAAATTCGTAGCTCGATGCGCACAGGTATAGATGATTTTGAAGGTGGGAGCCTAGTTAGTCTCGAACTGATTATGACGGCTTGCCACGGAACCACTGCTCTTTAGCCTGGTCGTCGAACCCCCTCATCTCAAACTTGTAGCCCGCTACGTACGGGTGTAGATGGTTTGAAAGGTGGGAGGCTAGTCAGTCCCAAACTGATGTCGACGCCTCGCCACAGGATCATCATTCTTTAACAGACCATGATCGCGGAATCCTCACTCCCCAAACCTGTAGTCCACCATGCTCAGGCATAGATGGTACGGAAGGTGGGATCCCTACAAGGCTCACCACATGACCGCCGCTCTCTTTTGAAGCAATGGCCCACAGATAAATCACAACTCAAACATCGTTTTCACTCTCACAGCTCAAACAACGTCTTCACGCTCATAGCTCAAATGACGTCTTCATGCTCACATAGGCTGGCATTCTATGGCCAGCAAAAGACTCTCATGTCGACTCACAAATCATCCCGCCAACGCGCAAATGAGTACTACATGGAATGCAAGCCCGAGTTTATGAAACCTGACTCGGAATAAGCGCTTCAATTACAACGCGTGTGCTCGACTATCACAGTTCACTCATGCCAGTAACCGCAATCGACAGTCAGATAGACAAAACGAGCCTTAGCAGCTTACCTTGATAATAGGCCACAACTAGGCTGCACAGCCCGTTCCTCAACCATTAGCGAACCTCCCACTATTAGACGTGACTACGCAACAGTGACTCCGAGTCACTTGCAGCGTAAACGACAAACTTTCAACAGCAGGCAGGCCACCCGACTTCCTATTGATCCAACTAGCCTATGCCAAAGTAAAACGACAAGGCGAAACAGAAAACTCACAATAGGGATAGCGAGTGCGAAATGGATACAAAACATATTCAACGTAAACCTGTGTTCATTAAACAGTTGAAACAAAAAAAAGTGCAAGTATACAAAGTTCACTCCTTATCAAGAGGGGGTACAAAAACATAAGAGCAAAGTTTGACAAAGGAGGAAGTAGGGGTCGCGCCCGTACGCGCCACGGTCTAAGCATCCAGGTCCGGATCACGTTCTTCGTCTGACGACGCAAAGGCCACTAGCAAGTCTACATACGACATCTTTTTATAGCGATCAAGGTTCCATTCCGGATGCTCCTTATTCATCAGGGTCAGCAACTCCAATCTACCATGTACAACCCAATGGAATTTGCACTTGCCTTGTTCCTGGATGAGCTCTTCTTCGAGCGCCTTCGCGTCAGTAAGTTCATGCTCCAGCAGCTCCAACTTGCTTGTCAAGGCATCAACCTAAGATTGCTCCATAGTCAAAATGCTCTTCACAACACTATGCTCATGTTTCTCCAATTCGAGCTAGTCATTGGTCTCCCGAGCATTGAACTCCAAATCGAACTCCAATTGTTGTTTCTGAAAGACTCAATTAGTCTCTTTCAAGGCATTTTTCTCCATAAGGGACCGCAGGTCAGAACGAGCCTCAGCCGCAGCATCGTGCGCAACCTTCAGATCACTATGAGCCGGATTCAACTCCTGCTGAAATCTGTCTCTCGCGGCCCTTGCCTCTGCTAGGTCAAACTCAAGGGTGTCCAGAAGAACCCTTTGAGCCTCAGCATCAATGGACGACCAATTCAGTCTCCTCTCCTCGGTCTGCTTCCTCAACAGCTCAATTTCATAAAGCGCGTCAGAATACAACGTCTGCATGTGCGAGAAGACACGCTACATGGAGTACACCCTCTCATGGGCCACCTTGACTACCGTTCCAGCAACGACCACCTGGCTCAAGTAAGACATTCCCAGCATAAGGTACTTTAAACCCTTATCCATATGCCCTTCTAGAGTATCCTACTCGGGTTTTGGAACGTTGTCCATCAGCCAACTATGATGCCTGCTTATATGCTTCTTTGAAGAATAGTCCTCTCGATGCCAAACCTGAGTGTTCATCTTTACTAAGTCAGGTAAAAACATACTTATCCTTGATTCCTTATGAAGCTCTCCTAGACAAGGGATTACGCCAGCACCACTTCTTGTAGTCACCACTTCTCCCAGACCTTATTTCGGAGCCTTTCTTTTGTCATTGGCAGTCGATCCCTCAGTGCGAAATGGCTCAGTAGAATCTGGAGGAAGCGAGTTGTCCAACAGACTTTCCAACACCTTGAGACACGGCATGGAGCAAAACGGGGAACAATGAAGGCTGTGAGAAACTTGGCATGTGTCACCACGACCACTATTGGTCTGCCCACCAATGGGACAATCGGCTTCCAGAATTTCAGGTGGATCCTCACAGAAGCCTTCTCTCGGAACGGTCCTGGGCTGGTCGGCACCAAAAGAAGCCGACATTGCAGCTAGCATCAATTGCTCACTCAGAGCTTCCGCCTGCGCGACACTAAAATTTGATATATCTTCAACCTTGCTAACCGCAGGTGGTTCTTCTCTCTGTGATAGGAGCATAATTAGGCTATTTTTAGTACCATATTTCTATATATATTTTTGTCTATTACTTGTTAATTACGGTACTAATTGTTATTTTCGTGTTTTTGTAGGTTTCTAATTACAAGATTCCAAAATATAAGCTAAGTGAAGCAAATTGGAAATTTAGAAATACTGATTGCAAAAGTAAACTTTCGGCATCCACCTTGGACAATGCCACACCGCTGTGCATTCAGTACCACAGCACAGGGCAAGACAGAGTCATTTGAGCTGAAGTCCAGCCTACTTCATCATATTTAGAAGTATCATAGTCTTTCTATAGAGGATCCAAATAAACATTTAAAGGAATTTGAAGGTTTATGCTCTAGTATGACACCAATAACTATGGATGAGAACATCATAAAGTTGAGAGCATTTCCCTTTTCTCTGAAAGATAGAGCTATGGATTGGTTTTATGAACTACCTTCCAGAACAGTATATTCTTGGGATAGCATGAAGAAGGTGTTTCTAGATAAAAAATTTCCAACTTCCAAAATTATCTTCCTGAGAAAAAAATTAGTTGTATACAACAAGGTCCAAGAGAATCATATCCAGCTTACTATGAGCGCTTCAAAACTCTCATAGCACATGTCCGCGACATCAGATGAAGGAGGAACTCCTGATTCAAAACTTTTATGAGGGATTGCTTCTTCTTGAGCAACAGATGTTAGATGAAATGGCAAGAGGAACTTTAGTTGATAAAACTCCAGCAACAGCAAAGACTTTGATTGCAAACTGAGCCTTAAACGCCCAACAGTATGAAGGAATTGGAGAGCCTTCACGCCGAGTCAATGAGTAAGTACTAATTCTAGTTTGGAAGCTCAAATGGCTAATCTTACTTCACTTGTGACTCAAGCTCTAAGGAAGCCGAATGTGCTTGGAGTTGCACAAGTTTGTGGCGTGTGCAATAAGCCAATACATTCATCTGATCAATGTCTTCAACTGATTGAGAATAGTGGTTGGGTGATGTCAATGCAGTAGGTTTTCAGGGGCAAAATCACTATAGGAATAACCCTTATTCGAACACTTACAATGAAGGTTGGAGAAGTCATCGCAGCTTTGGATGGAGAAATTTAAAGCAACCTCAACAACAAGCTTCAAATCGGCTACCCTCTAGTTTCTTTCAAGGGCCACCAGAACCATCTCAGTACTATTCAGGTATGCCCTTTAATTATGACGAGATTTTGAAATCGTTAACTATTTCTTAGCAGAGCCAATCAAAAGATATAACAGATTTGAAACTACAAATGGGACAAATAACTAAGTTTATTGGACAAATTCCCGAGCAAAGAGAACTTCCTAGTTCGACCATTCCAAATCCGAAAGGCGGGTTTGAAACCGCAAAAGCAATTACATTGAGGAGTGGTGGGCAAATTGAGACTGAGCCAATAGTCCCTAAACAAAGCTGAAATAGGGAAGCAGGGTTACAAAAGGATGATCCAGCGATCGTTGAGACACCAGAGCTCCAAGGTAAGAAGGTGAGCATTCCAAATTTAGTTTCTGCTAATCTTTCTCCACTTTTTGTGCATTTTCCAGATAGGTTTGTCATATCTAGAAAAATGAACATGATAAGGGAATCTTGGAAACCTTCCGAAAAGTCCAAGTCTATATTCCGCTTATTGATGCTATTAAGCAAGTGCCTAAGTATGCAAAAAAATTTAAGGTGCTTTGCACAACAAAGAGACAACTTCGAGACGAGGAGGTAGTTAAGGTGAGTGAGAATGTTTCCGAAGTTCTTCAAAGGAAATTGCCGCCGAAGTATAAGGATCCGGGTAGTTTCACTATCCCTTGTGTTATCGGTAATACTAAAATTGAAAATCCCATGCTATACTTAGGTGCTTCAATTAATGTTATGTCGTATTCTATTTATCGATCTATGAATCTCGGGAAGCTAAAAAATGATAGTGTTATTATTCAATTGGTTGGCCGTTCTAATGCATATTCTCGAGGTTTGTTGAAAGATGTGTTGGTGCAAGTTAACCATTTGATATTCCCAGCAGATTTATATTTGCTTGAGATGGAAGATTCAGAAATTTCAGCACCTTTGCCTCTTTTTTTAGGGCATCCCTTCATGAAAACTGTGAAGACGAATATTGATGTGCATGTGGGGAAACTGACCATGGAATTTGATGTTGATGTGATTGGATTCAACATCTTTGAAGCCACGAGATATCCTACTAAAAATCATTCTTGTTTTTCAATTAATGTGAATGATAATTTGGCCCAGAAATTGTTAGACGTCAAAAACGAGGATGAACTTGAGACCACCATCACTACTGCCATTGGATATGAGAGCAATAGAGTTCCTTATGACACAAAGAAATGGAAGAAATTACAGTTGAATGAGTTCGAAAAGATTCAGGATGAGGTCTATGATAGTAAAAGCAATTACAAGGAGAACACAATAGTTTTTCAAGATCAGATGATCCATGGAAATACTTTTGTCGTTGGAAAGAAAGTCTTGTTTTTTCAATCGCGTCTTAGAACTGGTAAGTTACGTTCTGAATGGGTTGGTCCCTTTATTGTTACTATTGTTTTTCCCCATGGTGGTATACAGATTAAGAGTGTCACAACCGGTAAGGAGTTTAAGGTGAAACATCATCGATTTAAACCCTATTATGAGCATGACGTGGAGATCGTATCACTTCATGAGGATTAATTGGAGATACCATCAGGCTGCACGACGTTAAAACAAGCGCTTCTTGGGAGATAACCCAATTAGATTTTTTTTCTTTATCCTTTTATTTTCTTTTCGTTATTCTTGATTTTGTTTGTTAGTAGTTTGTTTTTTTTCCACTTTAAAATTTTTCATTGCATGTGCTATAATCTATTAACATTGAAGACAATGTTAGGTTTAAGTGTGGGGGGAACAACGCTGTTTTTATTTTGAAAAAAAATTAAAATAAAAAAAAATAAAAAGTGTCAAACCATTAAAAAAAAGTGTTGGTTTCTATTTTCTTTGTTGGTATTAGTGTTATTAAAAAAAAGAAATTTTATAGTTGTTTTGAGTTTTAGGATACTTTCCAACGCAATGATGAGATTTGATTTTTAATTACATGACTTTAAGATGATTTATAAGCATGATTTGAGGTCTAATATTATTCTTTGGTTAATGCTTATTCATGGCTATCATATGCTAATTCACATGTAATCAACTGAGTAATTGGTACTCGTAGCATGCTTAATTGAATTTAATTCATTATAACCCATATTTGAGTTTTGAGCCTATTGTTCCTTTGATTTTGAGAGTTTTTATTTAGGTCATCTTTTATTTCTTTTGTCAATAATAATTCATTGCATGAATGATCTCAATTTTGTTTGCTTTGGTTGCTACTTGGATTGTCTTCATAATTAAGGATTAAACACTATAATTTTTATTAATTTCATTCAAGGCATTATATTGAATTGCATGACATGCTTGACATGATAAAGACACCTAGTTTTCACCATTGCCAAATAAGCCTGATCCATGATATGCTTTCTTTAGGTTAACTCCGTTGAGCCTATTATTAAGCTTTTTTTTTCATTACCCTTATTTTCTATCTCTAACCTAATTAGAAGAGTGAAGCATAATTTGATTTGCAGAGACTTTATTGTGATTCAAGGTATGTTGAAAAGCAAGTGTGGGGGAAGACTCTTATGGTAAACAGTTCAAGAAGAAAGAGTTGAAAAAAAAAAGATACAAAATTACAAAAGGGACACAAGTCCTTGTCTATATTCATTCAGTATTTCGGTACCATACAGATAGTCCAATTCTTTTCATTTAGTAGATACAAAATAATGGCTGAAACTTTTTATTATCAGTGAGCCACCTCTTCATTTTCCTACTTATGTCTTGAACCATATGATTCATTGCTAATGTTTCTAATCTTATTGCATGCTTTCACCATTTCTTTAAGCCCTTTGAAAATTCCCTATCCGTTCTTTCTCTTCCCTTGACCCATTGGCCTCATTACAACATGAATTAAGACCTTTTGATTGAGCGTGTCTTGCAATGCACGTTGTGGAGATTTGAATGAGGTATGAGCATATGGTGTCACTAGTTTTTGCATTCAAGTAGTAGCGTTCCCTCCAAGAGATCATATATCTGGAAAAAAATTGTCATAAATGTCTTTCTTTATTGTTATATCATATGTGAGCTATTTGTTTCCCTTTTACATCAATTCTCTCACATATAACTAGAATAGAAAGAGTGATTTTACCAAACAATCAGTGAAAAAGAAAAGAGTTCACCCAGTGAGATTTTTGGGTAAATTCTTCTTGGCACGCGCTTGAGTTTCACAATCACTTAAATTGATTTAATTGTGAATATTTATATCATTGCTATGAATGTTTATTAATTTTTGAATGATGTGATTTAATCTTGTTTTTACAAATAATCTTAAGATGTCATGATTCGTTGAAGATCTCTGAGACAATGTTGGAAAGTATAGATTGAGTTATTTGAGTCTTTTATTTTTGTTTCTTTGATTTGCTCGAGGACTAGCAAAAGATAAGTGTGGGGGAATTTGATAGGAGCATAATTAGGCTATTTTTAGTACCATATTTCTATATATATTTTTGCTATTACTTGTAAATTATGGTACTAATTGCTATTTTCGTGTTTGTGTAGGTTTTCAATTACAATATTTCAAAATAGTAGCTAAGTGAAGCAAATTGGCAATTTAGAAATACCAATTGCAAAAGGAAACCACGCAAAGAAGAAAACCGAGAAGAAAACAACTATAAAAGGAATGATACCTGCCATGAAGCAATCATGTTTGCAACCACAGCAGGCCGTCACCCATCCACAGTCGCAACAAGCCACGCATCATCCCACTTCTCACAATTCATCGCAAGCACAATCCACCACAGCAGTCCATCAATCCATCGTCATCTCCATCAGAACCTTCACACACAAAAACCCTTTGTCCATCTCTTCCACTGACTGATCCTTTCTTAGCCATTCACACCCTCTTTTGAATCCTTGCAACCTTTCACAAGCCATTCACAAACCCATCATCAACCATCCTCGCGACAACAAGCCATTGTCCACAGCACAACCCATCATTTCAGCTAGTCATCATCATCACTCTTCTCGTCGCCAACCCTAGCCACATCGTTCATAGCCTCAACCGTTCCACACCCTCATCTCTATATCTTAATCCCCTAATTGCAGCCAGCCACACAAACCACCATCGTCCATCCCTCTATCTATCTGGTTTCTCTCTCACAGAACATAGATCGGATTCAAGAAGAAAAAGGAGTTGTTTGTTTCCTTTCCGCTATTCGCACCACCAGTTCCACTTAATACCACCACACACATGCGACAGTGTTTCATCTATTAACTCTTTTTCATATTTTGCTTGATTATTGATTATTGGATTACTATTTGAACATAATTAATATGTTTAGCTAAACTCCTCTTAGCTAGGGGTGGATTTGAAGCCCCGAACATGTGTTTTAAAAATTAATTGAATTTAATCTTCCTTATTGATTAGTGATTGTGATTTGCTTAACTGTTTTATATAGAACTTTTCTTTGTATGTTTGTTAAGGTGGCCAACTTAGTAAGCATGCTAGGATCTAGGGCTAGAGTATAAGAGAATTTCACCTAATTGTTATAATCTTATACTCACAAGTAGTAAATACTAAGGAATGTTGGTAAGGTTAAGTAACAACCTAGGTAAGAACAAGATGTTGATCATACTTGTAATTGCCTAGTCAGTGTTCATATTGTTCACAAAACTTAATGATCTTAGATTGTTATCTCACTTGTGATTCCTGATTAGATAGCATGATAAGAATAGTTTGAAAGCGACACTAAATTTAATTCAACAAACTTGGAAAAAAAATAAGATTAATGTAGTGCTGGTCACGGTTAATCTTGAGCATTGTCTCTCGTGAATTAGTAATTGAATATTGATTTATGAGCATATGTTTGGTGTGTGGAGATAAACCCTTAGCTAATTTCTCATATTTTCCATCCCTTTAGTTATATTATCTTTACAATAATTTTCGTAGTTATTTTCATAGTTTAATTTGAAAATCCAATCCCCCAATATTTACTTAATTAGGTTGTTAGTTGTATTTTAGTTATTCTTAGTGCTATTTGAAAACCCTCTAATCCCTGGTCCGGAACAATCCCTACTTATTCTATGTTACAATCACAAAGTAGGGTATTAAGTTGTGTGCTACTAAATTAGCGCATGACCCAACCAGATACATTGGCCTCCGCCCTGACGAGCCAATCAAACTCATGCTCTTTACTTACTAGAGTAGACTGTGTTGAAGACGACCCAGTCCTAATGTGAGACTTCTTTGAACTCATAAAGGAGGCAAGCGTCTTAGACGGCTCCCCCGTGTCTGACATGGCAGGAGATCTCGAGAAAAGAAAGACCCCAGCATCAGCCCAACACTGGTCCAGCCCAAACGGTTCTAAACCCGCCCAATGCAGTCTGCCAAACGGACCCGATTTCTCACAGCCTGCTAGGCCCACGTGTCTCACAGATATGCTCAATACCCCTAAGCCCTGCTAAAGGCAAGTATCTTGAGGATCGGCTTCGGATGGGCAACTACAACAACTATTTGCTTCCAACTAGGAAGCGGATTCCAAAGTATGTCACATAAGGAGACTTCTATCTATAGACCATTCTCGAAATGGGAACTATCTCCCGCGTATCTAAGAGAACGTGGCTAATAGGTAAACTTTTCTCCACAAAACCATTCCTAATTGTAGAAGGATCTTCATGCATATTTTCTTCCCTAAACTACGCCATCGATGGCCTGGTCGAACCAGGCCTCCTGCACTATAAATAAGACATGAGGTTGGTAAGCTAAGGTACGCTTCAAATTCCCTGATTACAACATTACCCCTTCCTCAGATCCCTATCTAACTTTAGCATCGGAGTGTCATCTGCCACCACAATGGTGGTTCGTGGCTCACGTGTGTTCCTTGAGTAGGTCAGCAGGTTTGCATGTCAATGTCAAAGCAGGGAGCGGAAAACAACTGCATCAATAGTCATCCAACCTAGTTTCTTTTTGTTATATTGTTTCATTTGGTAGAAGGTTTCATGGGCAAGAGAGACGCTATCCGATATTGAGCGCCCTTTAAGGAAGGCGCCTTAGATCGGGGAAATAATATGTTCAAGATGAAATTTCTGTCAATTGGAAAAAATCTTGGAAATGGTTTTGTATATGACATTACAGAAATCGATTGGTCGAAACTTATCAAGAATAGTTGGGTTTGAGACCTTGGGAATCAAAGCTAAAAATGTTTCATTGAATTTGGAGTCTAATGTATGAGTAGTGAAAAATTGCCCACCGCCTCAATCACATCCTGTTTAACAGTGTCTCATTAGTGTTGAAAGAAGAAAACATGAAAACCATCCAGTCCAGGGACCTTGTCATTGCCCATGCTGAAAATGGTTGTCTTGATTTCTTCTTCCTCTAGAATGGCGAGAAAAGCTTCATTGTCTAGATCAAAAATTGATAATGAGAACAAAGAGAGAATATTATGGTTGTGTTCTGGATGCTCTGATTGAAAGATGTTCTCAAAATACCCATTGAGGACTTGACCAGAATGCCAATTGTTTGATGCATGGCAAAAGCAGAGATGCCAATTGTTTGATGCATGGCAAAAGCAGAGGATGAGATTCCTCTTGTGCTAAAGCAAAGTAAAGATGTGGAAGAATTTCGTATTTTTGTTACCATCTTTGAGTCAAGATTCTCCTGATTTATTCCTCTAGAAAAGCTCTTCCCGTAGATAGAGTTTCGAGAGGCAGTCCTCTATAACAGAGATGGCAGAGGCATTTTCTAGGGATGGGGCAACATTTTGGAGATTGTCCAAGGCAGCACGGGTTCCCTTAATATTTTGATCGATATTGCAAAAAACTTGTTTGTTCCACCTAGTTAATTTATGAATGAGTTTTTTTCATTTTTAAGTGAAAATCGTGAGAAGGAATGACATGATGTCGAAGAGACCAAAATGACTGAATAACTTGTCGACATCTCGGATTTCTGATCCTCATGTGAAAGAATCTGAACGGTTTGTGGCGCAAGGTGCTACTAGAGATTATTTGAAGGGATAAAGCTCTATGTTCAGATGTGTAGGTGTGAATAGTCCTAGCTAAGGCTGAGGAAAAAAATCCATCCATTCAGTAGGCGCCATGATGCGATCTGGTTTTGACTTAATACCATGGTGATCCTTGCTTTTGTTGTTCCAGGTGAACTGAGAACCATTGAGGGGGAAATCAAGCAGATTATGGTTTGTCAAAAAGTTTCTGAGGTGTTTCATATTGGCAGCAGTGACTTTCCTACCTCCTATTTTATCTTCTGGTGTTGAAATGGCATTAAGGTCCCCTATGATTATGGTAGGGTTATATTGAAGTGCATACACTTGAGAGAGAGAGAGAGAGAGAGAGAGAGAGAGATAGGAAGTTCAAGAATGGAGCACAATGAGATGGGTTTTGTTATCTGTAAGCAAAAATAATAGAGCAAGTATCCTGAGCATAGTAACTAGCAGCATTGTAGTAAAAATAATATTTACAAGAAGAAATAAAAGTGAGATCAGTACTTTCTCTCCAGAATAAAACAAGACCACCTGATAGACCGCTAGCTGGTACTGAAGCTCCATATTTGTACCTCAGCCTCCTGCGTATGCTATCCACTTTGGATGAAGATGCATTGGTTTCGAAGATGAAAATAATGTCTGAATTGGACTGACGGGAGATGGTCTTCAAGGTTTGGAATGCGCAGGGCAACCCTATGCCCCTTGCGTTCCATGAAAGAATCATGGCAACTATGGCGACCCTACAAAAGCGATCGTTGGTTTCTCTGTGGCAGTGCCTAGGTAAGCGGATGACTGACTAGACAACTCATTTGAACCAGACTGGGGGATGTAGACTGTCGAGCTTTGATGGTACTTATAATTGTAGGAAAACTTGGTGGTGGTGGCTGGGGGTGCTCAAAATCTCTCGAGACTATAGTCATAGTAGCCTAGAAGCACCCTACTGTCTGACTGATGTCTGAGTCAGTACATGAATTTGATCCGTTACAACTTCCTGGGCAATCATTTGTGATATTGGTCGTTTATCAGTGGCTCTGACCTCAACATTGTCCACCAAGTCTAGTTTTCCTTTTTGAGATGCTGTTTGATTTGAACTGCATGAGTGAATTGAAATGGTACCAGTGCGATGATGTCAAGTAGGAGAGATAGAAGCTTTATTCTGATATTTGGCTCTCATTCTCAAGACTGTTCTTCTCCTAGCCTCTCGCATGTGATCTGCATGGGTCACTTCCTGTGGTTAACTGTCATCATACTATGCCAAAGTTGGTTGGGGATGAAACGAAGCACTCATAAAACCATAAGAAGAGGGGTACTGAGAATTGGATAGATCTCCCATTGTGGAATTAGCTTGCATCATAGTAGTATAATAAAAATCAATCGAGGGGGGCTCCATTGAAAATGAGCCCAAGATAGCATTGAGTGTAGGAGATTGGGGGCCAAAAATATGCTCTTTAACTATCTTGGTAAAGCTCAGATGAACAACTGTATCGGAGTGAAGTGTTTGCAAAGGTTGTTGAAGCACACAGATTGAAGGTGAAGAGAATCGTGGAGCTTGTGCTAGTGGTATGGATGGAGTAGCCTGCTGAAACCCCGGATGAGATGATACGAGGGGTTCCTGATTGAAATGTACAAGAATTGGAGTCTGCTCTATTGTGACGCAAGCATGAGGAGATTCAGTTTGAAGGAGACTTCGGAGGGATGATGATCTTTTGATATGTTGTCCTGGTGGTACATAATGGTAGTATGGTATGCCAAGGATGCAGCAGGGGCGTCAGATGGTAGACAGTGGCAAATATGGGTTGATCCCACGAGGATTGACAAGACAGTCGAATTCTAAGAGTTATTTAAACTAATTTAGAGTTGGGGGTTGCAGCAGATGAAAATTACTAAATTAATATAACTAAATTGAACAACTAAAATTAAAATGGTAAGATGATAAGAGAATAGACTGAGACATCGAATCCACTACAAGTTGTTCGAGATTCGTGTAATCTAAATTAATGTTTTCAAGAATCAACACGACTAATTTTCTTTTTCTCAGTAAAGATATGACTAGATAACCTTTGGATAGTAAGCTTCGGCTACAAATCTCTCTTGTCACTCAGAGATTGGTTAGTTATCACTCAATTTATATGTGAGAAAGAGAATAAATTATGGAAACAAAACATCTCACATATAATAATCATGAAAAATGGACTTATAAAATATTGAAATGAATATAATCTCATAGACAAGAATATCAATTACTTTGAGAATGTTGAATCAAACTCCATAGTTCTTGTTTATTTAATCTCCACGTCTATGAACCAGACCTTTACTTAAGATTAATTAGGTATTTATTAGGTTGTACTGAGGCTAAGATTTTGGCTAACAAGAATGGAAAAAAGATATGCAAAAACTCTCTGAGAATGGATACACCCTTTACTAAACACGTGGGGCTCTGAAGAATAAACCAATGTTGTACACCATTACTTTTTCTTCCTTCGAAATTCTTCTTCATTTTTTTTAATTAACATGTTTTCCTCTTTTGCACAAAGAAACATTTTGGTCCCAAGGATTCATTGAATATTTAGTTTCAACTTTTTTTCATTTGCTCATTCCAAAAATATATCAATCATACACATTCTCATAGACATTGGGTAAGAATAAAATCATCCCTTAAAAACAAGGGATCCACATAGGTAACATCAGTCACTATTAAAGGGATGGAAAAATGTATGTCTATAGATATATCAGGTGGTACAGGCTCATCATAACAAAATGAATTGCCCAAAGATGATGAGCTAGACAACTCAACAACACCCCCAAAACCTAGAATCAACACTATCTATGGGATGTATTCTCTCCAAAGAATATTGAGAAGCAGACTTCATGTAGGAGTCACTAGGAGGACATATGTCAAATGGGTCATCATGAAAATGCGAGAAAGGGAATGGGTCAGAAAGGCCAATAGTATCAGCAGAATGGTTCAGTTTTGACTCACTGAGTGGAAGGAGTTCCACTTTAGGCTTCCATGTGTAACCCGGATCCATAATAGAGGTTGAATTAAGCAAAACATTCGCTTCCCTAATGGAATCATCAATATTGAAGTCTAAACCGAAGTGAGTCAAACATGCTGCTAAGGGATCATCTGATGCAGACTGCAATAAGGAATTCTCCACCGAACTCTCAATCATGTTAACTTCACAAACATCTTTGAACTCAGGAGGTTGTTGGCTTACATTAAAAACATTGAGTTCGACGGTCATGTTGCCAAATGATAGTTTCATGATTCCATTCCTACAGTTAATAATAGCATTAGACGTGGCAAAAAATGGACGACCCAAAATAACTGGAATGTGACTGGAGGGGTTATGAACAGGTTGTGTATCAAGAACTATGAAATCCACTGGAAAATAGAAATTTTCAACCTTAATGATCACATCCTTTATAACACCGCGGGGAATTCTGATTGAGTTATCTACCAATTCCAGTGTTACTTTAGTTGATTTTAGTCCGCCGAGACCTAATTGCTCATAAACAGAATATGACAACAAATTAACACTCACCCCAAATAAAAAAATGTCTTATCAATCATATGATCACCGATAACACAAGAAATAGTCAGACACTCAGGATCTCTATACTTAAGCGGAGTTCTGTGTTGAATAATTGAGCTTACTTGCTCGGCGAGGAAGGCTCTCTTTTGCACATGTAGCTTTCGCTTATGTATGCAAAGATCCTTCAAAATTTTGGCATAGATAGGAACTTGCTTAATAGCATCGAGCAATGGAATATTAATGTGAACTTGTTTAAAAGTTTCCATTACATCGTTAGCATTTGTTCCTTTATTTGCTAGAGCTAACCGTGATGGAAACGGTGCCCTAGGCAAATAAGATGCCTGAGTAGGGTCAGAGTCTAGAGGCACATTTTTAGAAGGTGAGGCTTTATCAACCTCCTTGTCAGATGGAGATGCAACATGCTTTGACTTAGACGAGGATGCAACGACACTCGAATCGGGCACTTGTACTCGATTGTCAACCTGCTTTCCACTTCTAATGGTAGTAATAGAATGGACATCTTCATGACGTGACTCAGATGTACTACCAATTACGAATTGAACCTTCGAGTTTGAAACAGGTTGACTAGGAAATCTCCCTAGCTCTCTCTCAGAAGACTTCTTACTCACAACTATCTCAAGTCTATTGAGGGCTTGAGATTGGTGTTGAGTCTTGGCTTTCAACTCAAATATGTCCTTAGAATTCTGCTCAATTATACTTTCTGAGCGCTGCAAAAACTGATTAACCATTTCCTCTAAACTTGATGTGTTGGATGGAAGAACTTGGTTGAGGTGGGGCCTAACAAGGCTAGAGGCTTGAGGAGCCTAGGAGACAACAACAGGTCCTCCTTGGTGTGGGCCATTGGCCCAGGGAAGATTTGGATGTTTGGCGAACCCTGAATTGTAATAGTTAGGTTGCGAATTATTGTCAGGTTGCCGCATCGCATTAAAAGAGTTGACTTGCTCAGCATAGTATGCAGGATAATCGTTTTGCAAGTCACAATTAGCTATTGAATGACCAGGACTCAAACATTCAGTACAGACTTCAGATGAAGCGTTTGTGGGAAGTGCAGGTTGAGTCAAATTCAAAAGTGCATCTATCTTCTGAGTCATCGTCATAAAAACTGTTTCGAGCTTCGAGGTAGAAGGGGAAAAGTAATCCTTAAAGTCTTTCTCCTCAGCCATTTCTTTGGTCTCAAGATTTTTTTTTTATATGCACGCCTAACCACTATATGTAGATGACCTGACTCTAAAAAAATAAAAATAAATAAAAAGAACGGAACCCTAAATGATGCACAAATAAAATGAATGGCAGACGACCCTAGAGCTTTGTTACTAATGCAGGGCTCAAATTCAATTCAATTTACCTAACCGTGGGAGAGGCACGGTAATTTCTTATCAATCCGCCACTACAAGTTGCTCCTACCTCTTTTTTCACTTTGTAGCTCAAAATGAAATGCTAGTTCAAGAACTGTTCCAGATGGATATGTTCCTTCACTCGACCGCTTTAAGCTATCAAACGTCCAAAAAGGGTCTTTATAAGCGTCACACCTGTCTTAGATAATTATCTTGCTACAAATTTGAAATAGTGAAGGCCTAAGTTCCTAACCCTAAAATAGATGGTGATTAATCTATCCGCTGGAAAGGGCACGGAATTTTCAACTCGATCCTGCCACTATTCACATTTGCATGCAATGCTACCTAGAACAAGTTAAACACAAGTGATCACACAGAAACCGCGTGCAAATGCAGTGGGTAAAAGTTACCTCCGGCGTGAACCTCTTTCAAGTTACTTACGACGCTAGGTAGAAGTCGATTTTTGAGAGTTTCCTCGCGAATCACACTATTTCACTTTGTTCCCATTTGAGCTCGTATGTGTGTGACCGCCTGAAAAATAAATGCAAACATAATTCAAACTTAAGCAAATAAAACAAATAAGAAAGTGACTCGTAACACTGCTCCTAAAAAGAAAATTAAACCTAATTTATAAATTTGCAAAAACAACCTTAGATTTCGATTGTACCGTTACAATCTCCGGCAACGGTGCCAAAAACTTGATGGAGATTTTATTAACCTAAATTAATAAGTTAATAAACCCTACTTGTAATACTGCAAATGCACGACTGTCTAACTGGTAGACAGTGGAAAATACGGGTCGATCCCACGAGGATTAACAAGACAGTCGAATTCTAAGAGTTATTTAAACTAATTTTGAGTTGGGGTTGCAGCAGATGAAAATTACTAAATTAAGAGAACTAGATTAAACAACTAAAATTAAAATGGTAAGATGATAAGAGAATAGACCGAGACATCGAATCCACCACTGGTTCTTCGAGAGTCGTGTAATCTAAACTATTGTTTTCAAGAATCAACACGACTAATCTACATTTGCAATTGATTTCAGCAAAGACATAAACCTCTAGCATTGCATGTCTTTCTACAGCACACACAATCACAAGTTTATTTTAACTAATTCTAAACCCCTAGCATTGCATGTCTTCTTATGGCACACACAATCACAGATTCAAATTAATTTATTAAAGCAGATTTCGAATATCAACAAAGGGAACTTCTAACTACCGATTAGTCTAGATAGTTATTTCGGATATAATCGGTGAAAGCTAATTATTTAAATTCAGAAATCAACTGTATTTAACATTCAAGCATTTAGAAAACAATAAATTTAGATGCGACAAACTCTAGGAAACCCTGTGGTTTCATCTTCGCCTCAACGCGGGGTCTAGCAGATCATGGTGAATGACATCACAACACTGGTATAGGTGGAATCCATCAGTTTCCGCGGGATCACGCAACCTGAAGGGCTGCTAGGAGATTGTGGTGGTATAGAGCAAAGTCAGGGGTGCAAATAACCAATTGATTCAAAAATCAGTTGGTTCCTGTGATTTCTTCATGCGCCTTCGTCTCCAGTGAGTCACGCCGCTCTGTTGCTTCCACTTCGCTCCTCGCGAGCTTCTTCTTCCTCCGACCAGCTCTGGTACCTGTAAGAGACAGAAAGATGGTGAGGGAGACACAAGAGAGAGAGAAGAAAGGATGAATGGGAGAGGAGCAGGGGTGGGTTGCTCTGCTGCTGCGTTGACAATCCCGGCGTGATGTCTCTTGTGACGGTGGCCGAGAGAGAGGGAAACAGAGAGAGATGATGCTCGTGAGGGAGAGAAAGTAGTGGCTCGGCGGTGGCTGGAGAGTGTCGTGCGAGGTGTTGGTTGCAGACTCTATTTGTGTTGCTGTTGCGTTCCTCTTCGTGTGTTTCCTGCTTCCTTCCTATTTCTTGTTGACGAGAGAGAGACAACGTGAGGGGAGAACAGAGGATGTGTAAGAAGAAAACAGGGAAACCAGGAAGGTGCAGGGGTTGCTCTTGGTGGTTCGTTGTGTGACAGGGACGGTGAAAAGAAGAAGTTCCGGTGGTTGGCTCTGTTGGAGCGTCAGGGAAGGAGAGTGTGGTCTGTGGTTGATCAGAGGAGAGGGATTAGGGAGAGATGGAGGAGGAACGTGAGAGAGAGAGCTCTGGTGATGATGGTGGTGTGTGTGGGTTGTTAGTCGGCTGCGAGAAAGGAAAACAGGGATGTGCTCCCTGTTGCGTCCTCTGTTTTGTGCAAGAGGATGGTGACAATGGAGGTTTTGATGGTGGTGATGAGAAGTAGGTGGTGGTGGCGGGATGATCTCGTTGTCGGTCCTCCTATCGAGCGAGGATCGCCGGTAGGGTGGATGTGGCGTGGTGGCTAAAAAAGAGTGGAGGAGAAAAGAAATGTGGAAGAGGAGGGAAACCTCCAAAAGGGTGAGAGGCTGAGGAAAATAGGAGAGAGGAAGCCTAAATAGGGTTCTCTTCTTTCCTTATTAGGTTGGGTTTGGGTTTCTAAGTTAACGTTTGGGCTTGGGCTTAGGTTAAATTAGGTGGACATAGTTTTGTTTGGGTTAGGTTTAGACATGTGACCCGCTACTTTGTACCAATCAATCAATTGATCATTCATCAAATTGTCGCCTTAATGCGATTTCATAATTCACGGTGAAATTTCTACAAAGACATGAAAACGAAATAATTAGAATAAAATTTCATAATCGACACACTAACATATATAAATTAAGGGATATTTATGTATTAATTACGTGAATATCAATTATAAGAGGGGTTCCTTATTGAAATGTACAAGAATTGGAGTCTGCTCCATTGTGACGCGGGCATGAGAAGATTCAGTTTGAAGGAGAACTTGGGAGGGATGATGATCTAGTGATATGTTGTCCTGGTGGTACATAGTAGTAGTATGGTATTCCAAGGATGCAGCAGGGGCGTCAGATGCTGACATCATGTGCTCATTGGTGGTCGTTAGACCGTTAATAGTATCTGAATTGCAGTGCAGTTGGAGCTGATGTGTCTCATGGAGAGCAGTCGTAGACGTCGCAGTAGAAATGAGTGGAGTGTGGCCACGTGGTGATTGCATAACAGGGAAAGGATGGGCAGTTGAAGGTTGACCACGTGATGCTTGCAGAAAGAAGGAGGACACTTGCAATGGTTGTGAAGTTCTCGACTCCGAATGAAATGAACGAGACAGACAAGATTAAGGCCAAGTTGTGGCTTTTCATTCATCCTCCAGTAATATAAATATTGTAGTCAAAATACAATAAGAAACCATCATACAATAGGAGACATACCAAACAATGGAAACAAATCCCCAGCCATAGGAAAGTCTCCTAACCGTACAACTCTAACAAATATGCTAAAATAGAATGAAATATATTTTCCTAACAATAGGATATATTTTCCTAACAATGGAATATATTTTCCTAACAATAGGATATATTTTCCTAATACCCCCCCCCTCAAGTTGGAGCATGAGGGTTAAAAATGCCCAACTTGCCAAGGAGATAATCGAACTGCAATTTGCCCAAAGCCTTTGTGAATATGTCGACCAACTGATCAGTCGTCGGCACATAAGAAGGAGCAATAAGACCATCCTGAATGGCATCACGAATGAAGTGACAATCAACTTCAATATGCTTCGTACGTTCATGAAATACAGGATTCTGCGCAATGTGTATGGCGGACTGAGTATCACAAAAGAGGGGAACGACCTTGGGATGAAGTACCCCCAAACTCAATAATAAACCTTTCAACCATTTCAACTCACAAGTTATTGCTGCCATAGAACGATATTCCACCTTAGCCGAAGAACGCGAAACCGTATGTTGCTTCTTAGTTTTTCAAGCAATCGGAGAATGACCCAAAAACACCAACCACCCCGACAGGGACCGCCGAGTAATAGGGCAAGTAGCCCAATCAGAATCACACCAACCTTGCAAAGACAAGTCACTATCCGAGCGCAGTAGAATACCGTAACCCGGAGTACCTTTCAAATAGCGGACAACACGCAATGTAGCATCCCAATGCTCCTGATGCGGTTGTTGCATAAATTGAGATAGCACATGAACCGAGTATGTCAAATCAAGACGTGTGACCGCCAAATAGACCAAACGCCCCACCAGACGCCGATAAGACTCAGGATCCGAGAGAAGAGAGCCCGTGGCACGCTCCAGTTGATGGTTTTGTTCGATCGGAGACATAGCAGGCTTCAAACCCAAGAGACCCACCTCTGAAATAATATCAAGTGCATATTTACGTTGACAAAGAAACAACCCTGCAGAGGTGCGTGCAACTTCAATACCAAGGAAGTATTTAAGAACCCCTAGGTCCTTCATATGAAAACATGAGCCAAGATAGCCTTTAAACAGAGTCAAAGCAGCAGAATCATTCCCAGAGAGTATTAAATCATCAACATACACGAGCACATTAATTTGAACATACCCCTTCTTATAAGTAAAAAGGGAATAATCATAATAGGACTGTAAAAAACCATACCCTTTTAAAGCTGACACGAGCTTAGCAAACCAACATCACGAGCCTGTTTCAATCCATATAGAGATTTACGCAACCGACATACCAAACCAGGTTCATTAGATGTAAAGCCAGGAGGGAGTTTCATATAGACCTCCTCATCTAGATCCCCATGCAGGAAAGCATTGTGTACATCCATCTAATGCAACTCCCAATTTTTAGAAGCCGCAATCGCAAGGAATGCACGAACAGTCGTAATCTTTGCCACCGGAGCAAATATCTCGTCATAATCTATCATTTCAGTTTGATGATTACCGAAAACAACTAAACGATCCTTCAGACGCTCAATACTAGCATCAGATTTGTACTTTATCTTATACAACTATTGACTACCAAGAGCCTTCTTCCCTGAAAGTAATGGTTCCATAGTCCATGTCCTATTGTCTTCCAAGGCCCGCATCTCTTCTTGCATAGCGGCGCGCCACCCTGCATCTTTTACAGCCTCCTTAAAAGATTGTGGCACTTTTCCAGCTGTAATAGCTGCAATAAAATTTTGGTGTTTCACAGAAAAACTATCACAACTAACATAATGTGCTATAGGATAAGGCGTACCTGAGAGAGGTGAAGGTGTAGAAGCAGGTGAAGCGGAGGATGAACTATTTTTCTTCACTGTAGTGTGTGAGATAAAGTCACGTAACTTAACCGAAAAATACTTTTCTCGAAAACCATGACCTAAATGCTCGCTTGGCGGAGCATCTCCCAATACTGCCTCCCCGGAATCATCCGTATGAGAAGGCGTATGCAAAGCCGTTGGCAGCGCTGTAGTGAGCACGGGCTGTAACGGCATGGCGGAGGGCTGTGGTGTGGCTCGCGGCTGCTGGTTAGACGCAGTTCTGGGTGTGGACTGTGTGGTGGCCTGCGGCTGCTGGTCTGGAGCATAGCTAGGCGTGGTAAGTCGTACCTGCTACACCTCCTCACCATGTTCTACAAAATCCGTAAAATCCACGGCCACCCCTTCATCCAGATCACCATGAATGTCATTGCGATGAGCAAAATTAGTAACCTCAACATCAAGATATGGGAACACATTCTCATAAAAATTTTCGTCCCTTGACACAAAAAAATCTTGCTTGTCCAAATCAATCAAATACCAACCCTTCTTGCCAAACGGATACCCCACAAAGACACATTTACGACTCCTACTGGCAAACTTATCACCTTTCGCCTTCTGATTATGAGCGAAACACAGATAACCGAAAACACGCAATTCACTAAAGGAAGGCGAACTACCAAACAAGACTTCATATGGAGTTTTATTGCCAAGAATACTAGAAGGTGTCCGATTGATTATATGAGCAGCGGCAAAGGCACATTCCCCCCAAAAATAAATCGGTAGACCACCCTGAAATCGTAGTGAACGAGCAACATTCAAAATGTGTTTATGTTTCCTTTCTGCCCGACCATTTTGTTGAGGAGTCCCCACACAAGAAGTTTGAAACAAAATTCCAATGACCAAAAAATAATCCTTTAGGCAATTAAATTCAGTACCATTATCACTACGAACAATCTTCAATTTCTGAGAAAATTGTCTATCAATCATAGCTAAAAAGGACATAAACATTTTAAAAACTTCCGTTTTTATCAACTAACAGATATATCCACACAGCGCGTGAGAAGTCATCCACTAGTGTCAAAAAATAGTGAGCCCCACAAGACGAGGGTGTATCATATAGCCCCCATAAATCACAATGGACTAACTCGATAATGTGAGTAGATTTATTGTCACTTAACTGAAAACTTTCCCTAGAATGTTTAGCACGATGACAAACTTCACATGCTTTATTCAAGTTACCACTAGAATTGTAAAAAAAAAGGAAGCAACTTCACCACTTTCTCGGAAGGATGCCCCAATCTGCGATGCCATAGCTCCAAAGAAGTTGAAGGAGCAACTGAAACTGCTTTCACCTTTGTCTCCTCCCGTAAGTAGTATAGTCCATCCCTTCTGTCACCTGTTCCAATCACCTCCCTCGTGTGTCGGTCTTGGATAGCACACAAGTCGGAGTTAGTTATGAATTCACAGTTTATATCACCACTCAATTGTGAAGCCGAAATTAAATTACATTTTAATTTTGGAACATAAAGAACATGGTTAAGAATAATTTTGTAAGTAAGCTTGACAAGTCCTTCCTTCAAGGCAACAACATTCTGACCATCCGGGAGGCCAACAAAACAGAGAGTCACATTTCTTAGATCCGACAAATACGACAAATCTCCCGTAACATGATTGGAGCACCCAGTGTCAATAATCCACTTACCATTCAACCGATTAGGGGGAGGGTGAGGAGTGTCGAAAGCAGCCATGAAAGCATGCCATTGTTTAGCAGAAAATTTTGGAAGAGGTGCAACCGACAAAGAACCTGGAGATTCGTTCACGGCCTGGTCAGACGTGGCCTTGTTGGCCTGGACGTTTCCGCGGCCACGTCCAGCAGATAATCCTCCTACAAAAATCTTCTTAGTCCTAATCTGACTGTTGTCAATACTACCACCACTATTCCACTGATACCCCCTGTTGTTTTGCTGATGGGGCTGATAGTTCTGATTTTTATTTTCATCTTTACTGATGGGTACTTCATCACTTCTGCCCACACCCTTAGAAGTATCAGCTACAGGTCTCGATAAAGTGGTCTCATTTGCTGACACACGTTCCCGTTTAACAGAAGGAACAGGTGAAGGATCCTGTTCAACCAATGAAACATTTGCCAATGGTTTTGCCACTAGTTCATCTGACTTGCCCTCTGAAGAGATTTTCAATACTTTAGCATTTGAAATCTCCTTCCCATTTTTTTTGTTGATGACTGTTTCTGGTTTAGAAACATCACTGGACTGATAGTTTTGATTTTGATGTTGTTGATTCCTGGGTACGACTTTTTTCACTTCTACAGTTCTGCCAAGTACAACATGTTTGGTTTGAAGGGCTTCATCAGCTGAAGAAGGATCTGAGAAGATAACAAACCCAAATCCTCTAGCATGGCCATTGCTTCTATCCCTCATTATCTTAGTGTCGGCCACTTTCCCATACTTGTTGAAGTGATCTTTCAGAGTTTCTTCATTAGTTTCCCAATAAATTCCCCCCACAAACAACTTTCCTAAATCAGAGTCCATTGTTGTTAGACCAACAAAACCCTATTTCCAAAGTTCTGATACCAAGACAAGATTAAGGCCAAGTTGTGTCTTTTCATTCATCCTCCACCAATATAAATATTGTAGTCAAAATACAATAGGAAACCACCATACAATAGGAGACCTACCAAACAAAGGAAACAGATCCCCAGCCATAGAAAAGTCTCTTAACCCCATACAACTCTAACAAATATGCTAAAATAGAATGAAATATATTTTCCTAACAATGGAATATATTTTCCTAACAATAGGATGTATTTTTCTAATAGAAACGGTGGAGATGTAAGAGAATTGAATGCCAATTGTGATTGTGTAAATGGTGGGAAAGTTTTGATGTGAGGGAGGAGTAGATGATGCGAGGGGTTCCTGATTGAGATGTACAAGAAGGACCGAGGGGGGCTCCTGCGCGGGGTGTGCTGGAGTGCGTCCTGCGCATTGTTGTCAACCGTTGGATGAAATCCAACGGCTGATATCGAAGGAATCAAAATCACATTTAAAGAAAAAGTGTTGGCAGATTTTTAATAAGTTACAGCCGTTGGATCTGATCCGACGGCTGAGATTATGCTTTGAATGAGATTTTGAAAAAAAGAGATTGAATGTCGCTGTCACTGTCGCTGTCGTTGTCCGTGTCAAAATCACATTGTAAATGTTTCAAAACAGAGAGAGGGAAAATTAAAAAAGTGTGAGCCGTTGGATTTCATCCGACGGTTCATATTGAATAAATTCAAACGTGGTTTTAATAAAAGACTTTTGGCAGTTTTTAATCTATTATAGTCGTCGGATCTGATCCGACGGCTGAAATTTATCACTTGGAAAACAGGGGGTTAAAATGTTTTGCAAACAGACAAGAGGGAAACGAAGAAACTTGGCGGGAAACAGAGCGTGAAGAAGAAAAAGAGAGTCGGAAACACCCTTCAGCACACCCCGCGCAGGAGCCCCCGGGTCCAATTTCCATTGGGTCATAAGGTCATCTCTTCACCGAATCTTTACCTCAAACTCAATTTTAGTTGTTTTGTTAATTTCAGTGTTACCTTTCATGTCAAATTGTGAATATCAAATGTGGTTGATGGAAATTAGTTATGTTAAATTGTGAATATCAAATTGTTAATTTGTCTGTGTCATGGATGAAAACTTAATGAAGGAGGATATAATATTTGAGGTGGAGTTTAAGGATCTTGTTTTTGTTTGACGTGTGTGTTTATTTAACTTTTATGTTAAATTTATGCTGTGACAAAGTCAAATTTTATACATTGCATTAAAATTTTATATAGTTGATTATTCTTGACAATGTAGCTACTTGAAAATTGAATATATTTTTTTTGTATTTGTGCAAAATATTTGTGTTAGTTGGCATGGATGCAATGGATGTTGATGATCCGAGTGTGGGCATGATGTTTGATTCATTAGAATGTGGTTGGGAGTACTGGAAAAATTATGGAAAAAAATGGGCTTTGGAGTTAGGAAGGAGTACTCGAATAAGAGTAGAACAGATAAGTTAATTATCAATGCAGTGTATGTTTGTTGTAAGCATGGTCTCAAGAAAGAAAAACACCCACAAAAAGGTGTTGTCACTCAACAAAGATGGGATGTTAGAACTGACTGCAAAGTAATGTTCAAACTGGGTTTGGATAGAGTGACTGGCAAGTACAGAGTCAAAGAATTTATGACTGTGCACAATCATGATTTGGAGCCCAATGAAACAACCCATATGCTAAGGTCGCAGAGGGAGGTAAACATATCACAAGCCTTAGCGATTGAATTGGCTTCTGACTCAGGTATTACTCCTAAAGCTACACAAGAACTGTTGAGTAGGGAAGCAGGGGGTAGAAGTAATCTTGGGTTTCTATTAGAAGATCAAAAAACTTACCTAAGATCAATGAGACAGAAAGAGATGGTCAATGGAGAGCTTGGAGGTATTCTCCGGTATTTTGAGCAACAAAACTCAAAAAATGCCTCATTTTATTATTCATTTCAGCTTGATAGTGATGATTTAGTTACCAATATATTTTGGGCAGATTCTAAAATGCTTGCAGATTTTACGGACTTTGGTGATGTGGTAACGTTTGATACCACTTTTGGCACTAATAGAGAGTTCAGACCTTTGGGAGTGTTCACTGGATTTAATAATCATAGAAAAATTGTGATTCTTGGTGCAACACTTTTGTACGATGAGACCATTGAGTCATTTCTGTGGCTTTTTGAAACTTTTGTGAAGGCACATGGTGGTAAGAGACCACGTACCATCTTCACTGACCAAGATGCTGCGATAGGAAATGCTTTAGCTACAGGATGGCCAGATACATATCATGGGTTGTGCACTTGGCATATAATGCAAAATGGAATCAAGCATTTGGGAGGACACATGAAGAACAAAAATGTTGGGTTTTTGAAGGAGTTTAAAAGGTGCATGTTTGAGTACTTGGATGAAGTTGAATTTGAAGTAAATTGGCAAAAAATGCTGAATGATTTTGACTTGAAAGAGAATAAATGGTTGGGTCGCATATATGCTTTTAAGGAGAAATGGGCTAAGTGTTGTATGAAAAACACAATGACCTTAGGGATGCGAAGTACACAACTAAGTGAATCGTTCAATAGTGACTTGAAAGATCACTTGAAATCCGACTTGAACATTTCATGTTTTTTCAAACATTTTGACAGGGTATTAGAGCAAAAGAGGAATAATGAGTTGGAGGTTGAATTTTTTGCAAGGCAAAAAGTGCCTACATTGGGATTATCTAGATCCCCCTTGTTAAAACAAGCCTCACAAATCTACACACCTTCAATTTTCAAACTTTTCCATGAAGAATTTGATCTTGCATCAATGGCTTTGATAAAAAAGGAAGATCAAAATAAACACGAGTACATTGTTGTTTTTCATGATACAAAGGAGAAGGAATTTAAGGTGTTTTGTGACCCTAGCTTGAATGTGGCAAATTGTAATTGCATGAAGTTTGAGACAATGGGAATATTGTGTTGTCATGTTTTGAAAGTGTTTGGCCGACTTGATATCATGGAAATTTCGAAAATATACTTACTGGATAGATGGACAAGGGGAGTGAAAGGTAAACGTGTATCAAATGAAGTGAGTTCAACTACGGAAGAAAATGTAAGTGATTGGGTTCGTAGGATCCAGTCATATCTTCTACGAATGACATTTCAAGCTTCGTTGAATAAGGACACACGGGCCAACATGGAGAGGTTTATAGATGAATATACAAGGTTGCATGAAGAGGTCATCATGAACAATGACAGTGCACCCCAAGAAGCTTTGAAGGAAAATAGTGTGCTCCTAATTGGAAACATGAAAGGCCTGAAAAAAAAAGAAGGCCGAAAATGTTCAAAACGAATGAAACCCCTACATGAGATACGTATAGGAAATGCTAAGAGAACAAAGACCTCGTCCTCCAAGGTAATCTTGTTTTAATTCATACTAACTAAATGTATATTTCCAATTGTGGCACTTATATAATTATGTGTATATTTCCTTGTAGGGTGATAACACAAGCAGGAATGTTGTTGGAGAAGGTGTATGCAATGTCAATGTACCCTTTCAACCTCCAAAACAAGCACACCCGGGAGAGGGTTTGAGCTTGAGTTTGAGTTTGAGTTTGGGAAGTTACGACTCTGTAGAAGGAACAACTCTTCCTTTTGGTTTGATGTAAAATGCATTTCCTATATTAATTGCTGTATTTTTTTGTTAAGCTCTGTATAGCTCTGCAGTGATTTTTTTGTTCAGCTCTGTATTTCTACCATATCCATTCTGGGTTATAGACAGATATGGAAGAAATACAGTTTTTTGTATTCTGTGATTTTTTGTTCATATGTAAATTTGCAGAGAATTTCAATTGTAATTGCAGAGAATTCAATTGACATAGCATTCTGCATTCTGCATTGTAAATAACATTCTGCAAAAAAAAAATCTGCAAATATTGTAATCTGTAAAAAAAAAATGCCATAAAAAATCTGCAAATACTGTAATCTGTAAAAACTGTAATTTGTAAAAAAATTGCCATAAAGAATTTGCTAATAAAAAAAATCTGCAATTCCGATAATCTATAAAAAAAAAATGCCATAAAAATCTGCAAATACTATAATCTGTAAAAAAAAATGCCATAAAAAATCTGCAAATACTGTAATCTGTAAAAAAAATTGCCATAAAGAGTTTGCTAATAAAAAAAAATCTGCAATTCCTATAAACTGTAAAAAAAAAAAAACGCCATAAAAATCTGCAAATACTGTAATCTGTACAAAATTTGCCATAAAGAATCTGCTAATAAAAAAAATCTGCAATTCCTGTAATCTGTAAAAAAAATGCCATAAAGTGCATAAAGAGCAAATCTGTAAAAAGCAATCTGTAATACTGCAAATACTGTAATAAAAGAGCAATCTGCAAATACTATTACAAAAGAAAACCAAACCATAAAAAAGGTGTATTTATTCATCCATAATCCCATTACATAATATAAATTCATTAAAACATCTGTTCATGTACATTACAAAATAAAACTACAAAATAGAACCTCACATATCATTCACTCATCAACCATTTCCAGAGCTCTTCATTCCCTACGGAAGCCCTCACAATTCTCATCAGCTTCATTAATGGTAGCTGGGAGTATAAGCAATTCCAGAGATCTTCACAATTCTGTATTTGTAATGCAGGCACTCCACCATTGTGGAGAAACAAGTTAATACTTGGAGCCCATGACTGCATGCATACACTTGATTGCTATACAATTCCAGAGATCTTTATGACTGCATGCATACACTTGATTGATCCAGAAGGAGAAGACTTCTTTACTTACCAATCCTTGTTCAACCATGTTATACCTAGAAATGGAAGACAGGAAATAGATCCAGAACCATAATTGATCTGGCAAGACTTTCCTGAATCAGAACACACAACAAAATACAATATGAGGTGGATCCCCCAACCATTCAAATCAATCAAATTCAACACAAACAAGTAAGGGACATTATTGTTACCATAGCATTTACATCAGCGTTCTTGCTAACAAGCAGCTCCGCAATGTTAAGGTGACCACGGTCTACAGCCCAATGTAAGGGGGTCCTTCCCTCACTGTCTACAATTATTTCAAATGAACAGATTAGAACTAATAGGACTCTCAGCTAAGGCTCCATGCACTATTCATGAATAACATCGATAATACGTCATTCAGACAAAAGAAAACATAAAAGCAAAGGAAGAAATCATGTGAGGAAGCCACAGAAAACCATAAGAGTCTATAAGATGGGAAACACAAGCCTTGGTAAACATGAAATGGACATATAGGGAGGGAAACCACCAATGACCAAAAAGTGGATTCTTCTATTTCTTCATCAGTACAAACAATTGCAAGGCATAAGCATATAGCAATACCCATCAACACTTCTTTTCTCCCATCAAATTTGTTGAAACACAGCTTTTGTATTATTAATTTCCCTCATTCATGTTATTGTAATAATGTAGTATTCCCATCACAAGTATAGTAGGCATACACGCTCTAACTAAGGTTGTCATAGATGATAAGGAGAGAGAGACGATTACATATAATTTCTCCTGCATTACACAATCCAAACTAGCACTAATAATAGGAAACATTAATTACTTAAATTAAATAACCACACAGAATTTTGAGTAACTCCAGAGTTGTATTTTGCAGGGCAACCACTTACTAGCACGTACATTTAAGTGTACTAACTTTTGTACGATTCCATATGCACTACAATTACCAATTGAAAATATTCTCATAAAATTGAGATTAGAAATTACATAATCAAATAAAGTAGTAAAGAGAAACTAATATAGTAACAGAGATGTAGCATAGGTAGATTGTGAAAAGAGTACCCTTTTAGATTCACTGAAACCCCACTGTCTAAATATTTGAGCAAGTTATCTCTTTCTCCTTCTCTGGCAGCAGCATGTATGGCATCAAGCATCCTGAGAACCATAAATTGCTCTTAAAAAAACCGTAATAATAGAAAGTTTAAAACATCTCTTTCAATTTAATATACAAATCCAACCATTCAAATCAATAAAATTCAACCAAATGAAACCACAATATTACACTAAAAACTCTAAAAATGAAAACTTTACAAATACCCAATTCACTTTCATCTACAACTCCAACCCCAACCCCAACCATACAAATCAATCAAATGAACCCTAAATTACTCTAAGGAAACCCTAAAAATTAAAACTTTAAAAGACCACTTTCAATTAAATCTACAAATCCAACCATTCAAATCAATTAAATTCAACAAAATGAACCATGAATTACATAAAAAAAACTTGAAAATCGAAACTTTACAATATCCAATCAACAAATCCAACCCCAACCAATCAAATCAACTAAATTCAACCAAATGAACTACAAATTACATTAAAACCCCTAAAAATCAAAACTTTACAGCATCCCTTTCATTTTCATCCAAAAACTCAATGACAAAATGGGTTGCAGAGAAACCCAATCTGAACACAGGAGTGACCAAAGACGTGAATCGAAGGCCTAGTCCATGGAATCTCCTTGTTGAGGTACTCAAACCATTTCCACGACTAATCGAATGGCAGAAACAGAGGAACAAAAATGACTTCCTCCCTTCTCTTCCTCTACAACAGCCTTAAAAACGACTCTCTCTCTCTCTTTTCAAAATCTCATTCAAAGGCATAATCTCATTCAAAATCTCTTCCTCTTCCTCTTCTTTTTTTTCAATCTCTGACTCTGTTTGCAAATGCATTTTCCAAGCAAAATCTTTGTTTTCAAAAGTTACATTCAAAGGCATAATCTCAGCTGTCGGATCAGATCCAACGGCTGTAACTTATTAAAAATCTGCCAACACTTTTTCTTTAAATGTGATTTTGATTCCTTCGATATCAGCCGTTGGATTTCATCCAACGGTTGACAACAATGCACAGGACGCGCTCCAGCACACCCCGCGCAGGAGCCCCCCTCGGTCAGTACAAGAATGGGGGTATGCTCCATTGTGACGCAGGCATGAGGAGATTCAGTTTGAAGGAGAACTTGGGAGGGACGATGTTTTGTTGATATGTTGTAATGGTGGTACATAGTGGCAGTGTGGTGTGCCAAGGACGCAGCAGGGGCGTCAGATACTGACATCATGTGCTCATTGGTGGTCGTTAGACCGTTAATAGTATCTGAATTGCAATGCAGTTGGAGCTGACCTGTCTCATGGAGAGTAGTCGTAGCCTTCACAGCAGGAATGTGTCCACGTGGTAATTGTAGAACAGGGGAAGGATAGGCAGTTGAAGGTTGGCCACGTGATGCTTGCAAAAACGGAGGAGGATACATTCTGTGGTCGGGAAGTCATTGATTTCAAATGAAATGAAGGAGAAAGTGGAGGTGTAAGAGAATTGAATGCTAGTTGTGATCGTGGAGAGAGATTTGCATTAATTGGAGATATGGGGGTGTAAATGGTGGGAAAGTTTTGATACGAAGGAGGAGTAGATGTTTGCATTAAAGACACTGGTATTTGAGGGAATTAAATAACCGATTCCAACTTTGTTCGACTCGGTCAGCAGTGAGTCATTCTATTAGGAAATACATCCTATTATTAGGAAACACATCCTATTGTTAGGAAAGTATATTTTAGCATATTGTGTTGCAAGTTTTATGGGGTTAGAAGTTTTATGGGGTTAGGAAACTTTTCGATGGCTAGTGATTTGTTTCCTTGATTTGGGAGGTTTCCTAATGTATGGTGGTTTCCTATTGTATTTTGACTACAATATTTATATTGCTGATGAATGAATGAAAGAGGACAATTTGGCCTTAAACTTGTCATGGTATCAGAGCAAGGTTAAAACCAAGCAATAAGCTAGGATTCGATCGTGGACAATAAAGAGGAGAAGAAACCAAACTCTAAAGAGAACCAGGAGACAGAAAAGAAGAAGACCTCTCTCTCTTGTCAGCCGATCGATTTTGGTTTCTTGATGGCAGATGCAACAGCGGTGGACTCATCATCGCAGTCACAAGAGAAGCCGCCTTCAATGTTGCCTTCGTTTCTTCAATCTGGATCCAGACACCACTCCTACAGCCGAAAACAGAAATCTCTCGGTCTTCTCTGCACTAATTTCTTGAGCTTGTACAATCGAGACAGCGTTGAAACAGTCGGATTGGACGACGCAGCCAGTCGATTCGGTGTTGATGGTATGAAAATGGTTGCTGAATACAAGGTCCAAAAGAAAAAGGAAAGATGACCGGGAGCAGCTTCCTGAACCCGTCGAAAGAAAACAACAACTCTCTGCAGAAAGGGTTCTAAAGTGTCCTGAAGCGCATAAGTGACGAGGACGACTTGATTCATCAGTTGGCTATGATCATTAGACACAATGAACATTTAAGGAATCAGGAGAAGAACGGAGCTCCAGCCCACATAATCTCAGAGTTTGCTCAGTTGTTGCAGTTTCACATTGCTACATATTTTGACAATGAGCTGCCTGGTCAACCAAGGGCTACTTCTTTGTCATATCACACGCAGAGTACAATGGAATCACGTGGGATGAATGCCACAGGAAGATCTACAAATGGTTTGGAAGTTCAAACAGATCCTCTTATCGGCAACTATAGTAAAAGCTCCGTTGGTTGGCCTCCTGCGAATGACGAGGTACAACAGGTTGGAAGCTTGGGTGCTTTAGAGAGCCGGAATCAGGTGGTGCAGAGTTTGACGCAGATTTCTCCACTTCTTTCTGAAGAGCCTAAAGCAAATGTTCATTCTGGGGCTCCTCCGCCCTGGCTTGAAAAAAATGAACTGAATATCCAAGCTCTCAATCTTCACATCGGATCAGGTACTAATCGGTTGAATGGTAAGTGGATTATTGACACTGGGTGCTCCAATCATGTTACGAGAGATTTGTCGTATTTGTCGGATCTAAGAACTGTGACTCCCTGTTCTGTTGGCCTCCCAGATGGTCAACGTTGCTTGCAGGATTCAGCTTACAAATTTTAACATTTGTTCCAAAATTAAATTGTAATTTAATTTCGGCTTCACAATTGAGTGATGATATACATTGTGAATTCATAACTAACTCCGACTTGTGTGCTATTCAGGACCGACACACGAGGGAGGTGATTGGAACGGGTGACAGAAGGGATGGACTATACTACTTATTGGAGGAGACAAAGGTGAAAGCAGTTTCAGTTGCTCCTTCAACTTCTTTGGAGCTATGGCATCGCAGATTGGGGCATCCTTCTGAGAAAGTGGTGAAGTTGCTTCCTTTTTTTAGCAATTCTAGTGGTAACTTGAATAAAGCATGTGAAGTTTGTCATCGTGCTAAACATTCTAGGGATAGTTTTCCGTTAAGTGACAATCACTCTACTCGCATTTTCGAGTTAGTCCATTGTGATTTATGGGGGCCATATGATACACCATCGTCTTGTGGGGCTCGCTATATTTTGACACTAGTGGATGACTTCTCCCGCGCTGTGTGGATCTATCTGTTAGTTGATAAAACGGAAGTTTTTAAAATGTTTCTGTCCTTTATAGCTATAATTGATAGACAATTTTCTCAGAAATTGAAGATTGTTCGTAGTGATAATGGTACTGAATTTCATTGCCTAAAGGATTATTTTTTGGTAAATGGCATTCTGTTTCAAACTTCTTGTGTGGGGACTCCTCAACAAAATGGCCGGGCAGAAAGGAAACATAAACACATTTTGAATGTTGCTCGTGCCCTACGATTTCAAGGTGGTCTACCGCTTTATTTTTGGGGGGAATGTGCCCTTGCCGCTGCTCATATAATCAATCGGACACCTTCTAGTATCCTTGGCAATAAAACTCCATATGAAGTCTTGTTTGGTAGTCCGCCTTCCTTTGGTGAATTGCGTGTTTTCGATTCTCTGTGCTTGGCTCATAATCAGAAGGCAAAGGGTGATAAGTTTGCCAGTAGGAGCCGTAAATGTGTCTTTGTGGGATATCCGTTTGGCAAGAAGGGTTGGTATTTGTTTGATTTGGACAAGCAAGATTTTTTTGTGTCAAGGGATGTCAAGTTTTATGAGAATGTCTTCCCATATCTTGATGTTGAGGCTCCTAATTTTGCTGCTCGCAATGACATTCATGGTGATTTGCATGAAGGAGTGGCTGTGGATTTTCCGGATTTTTTAGAAAATGCTGAGGAGGTGGAGCAAGTACGCCCTCCCATGCCCAGGGGTGCTCCAGCCCAGCAGTCGCGAGCCATACCACAGCCCACCGCCACGTCGTTGCAGCCCGTGCTCTCTGCACCGCAGCCACAGGTGTTCCTACGCCTTCTCCTACGGATGATTCAGGGGGGGCAGTGTCGGGAGATGCTCCGCCAAGTGAGCATTTAGGTCGTGGCTTTCGAGAAAAGTATTCTTCGGTTAAGCTACGTGACTTTGTTACACACACTACGGTGAAAAAAAATAGTCCATCCTCCGCTTCACCTGCTTCTACATCTTCACCTCCCTCAGGTACACCTTATCCTATAGCACATTATGTTAGTTGTGACAGTTTTTCTATGAAACACCGAAATTTTATTGCAGCTATTACAGCTGAAAGAGAGCCACAGTCTTTTAAGGAGGCTGTAAAAGATGCAGGGTGGCGCGCCGCTATGCAAGCCGAGATGCGGGCCTTGGAAGACAATGGGACGTGGACTATGGAAAAGTTGCCTTTGGGGAAGAAGGCTCTTGGTAGTCAATGGTTGTATAAGATAAAGTACAAATCTGATGCTAGTATTGAGAGATTGAAGGCTCGTTTGGTTGTTTTCGGTAATCATCAGACCGAAGGAATAGATTATGACGAGACATTCACTCCAGTGGCAAAGATGACGACTGTTCGCGCATTCCTTGCTATTGCGGCTTCTAAAAATTGGGAGTTGCATCAGATGGATGTACACAATGTTTTTCTGCACGGGGATCTAAATGAGGAGGTCTATATGAAACTCCCTCCTGGCTTTACCTCTGATGGACCTGGTTTGGTGTGTTGGTTGCGTAAATCTCTATATGGATTGAAACAGGCTCCTCGATGTTGGTTTGCTAAGCTCGTGTCAGCTTTAAAAGGGTATGGTTTTTTACAGTCCTATTCTGATTATTCCATTTTTACTTATAAGAAGGGACTCGTTCAAATTAATGTGCTCGTGTATGTTGATGATTTAATACTCTCTGGGAATGATTCTGCTGCTTTGGCTCTGTTTAAAAGCTACATTGGCTCCTGTTTTCATATGAAGGACCTCGGGGTACTTAAATACTTCCTTGGTATTGAGGTTGCCCGCAGCTCTGCAGGGTTGTTTCTTTGTCAATGTAAATATGCACTTGATATTATTTCGGAGGTGGGTCTCTTGGGTTCGAAGCCTGCTATGTCTCCGATCGAACAAAACCATCAACTGGCGCGTGCCACAGGTTCTCTTCTCTCGGATCCTGAGTCTTATAGGCATCTGGTGGGGCGTTTGGTCTATTTGGCGGTCACACTTCCTGATTTGACGTACTCGGTTCATGTGCTATCTCAGTTTATGCAGCAACCGCGACAGGAGCATTGGGATGCTGCATTGCGCGTTGTCCGCTATTTGAAAGGTACTCCGGGTTACGGTATTCTCCTGCGCTTGGATAGTGACTTGACTTTGCAAGGTTGGTGTGATTGGGCCGCTTGCCCTATTACTCGGCGGTCCCTGACGGGGTGGTTGGTGTTTCTGGGCCATTCTCCGATTGCTTGGAAAACTAAGAAGCAACATACGGTTTCTCGTTCTTCGGCTGAGGCGGAATATCGCTCTATGGCCGCCGTAACGTGTGAGTTGAAATGGTTGAAAGGTTTATTATTGAGTTTAGGGGTACTTCATCCCAAGGCCGTTCCCCTTTTTTGTGATAGTCAGTCTGCCATATACATTGCGCAGAACCCCGTCTTCCATGAACGTACGAAGCATATTGAAGTTGATTGTCACTTCGTTCGTGATGCTATTCAGGATGGTCTTATTGCTCCTTCGTATGTGCCGACGACTGATCAGTTGGCAGACATCTTCACAAAGTCCTTGGGCAAATCGCAGTTCGATTATCTCCTTGGCAAGTTGGGCATTCTTAACCCTCATGCTCCAACTTGAGGGGGGTATTAGGAAATACATCCTATTATTAGGAAACACATCCTATTGTTAGGAAAGTATATTTTAGCATATTGTGTTGCAAGTTTTATGGGGTTAGGAAACTTTTCGATGGCTAGTGATTTGTTTCCTTGATTTGGGAGGTTTCCTAATATATGGTGGTTTCCTATTGTATTTTGACTACAGTATTTATATTGCTGATGAATGAATGAAAGAGGACAATTTGGCCTTAAACTTGTCACATTCCGATCAAACTCTTCAACCGTTCAGATCAATCCGTTCCGTAAAATGGAATTGGGGTTAGGTTGTATAGAACTGGAAGGCACCAACTCTGCTTGCACATTAAGGTGACGCTTTGTTGAATCATAGGCTACTTCAGGAGCTTGCAACAAACCTTGATGGTCGCCAGAGCGTGTTGTTCCTTCCGAAGTGAAGGTGAATCTGTTTGAGAGCAATTCCCAGTATGATAGATAGAACCTAATCGGATTGTCTGTTTGTGACTGATCCGAGAGTCATGATTAAATGGTAAAACTTGAGTACAATATCTCTTACTGATATTTGATCTTTGAACTGAGCTCGATGTTTGAGACATTATGGGACGTGCATTGCCAACTTTATGTCCAATCATTTCACAACAAAAGCAAAAGTTCGGCATATCTTCATAGCCCATCTATTTGCGCCCATACTCGGTAGTGGTTTTGTAATGTCGAGCCACACTTTGAACCTAATATACAGAATAGAAACATCGTTAATGGGCGGATGATCTACCTCCATGAGTTGGCCTATACATTCCGCCAATACTTTCATGCTGGACAAGGGAATTTTTTGAAAAGGGAACTCGTGGATACGTATCCAGCAAGGGATGACATCAAAGTTGATAAAGAGAATATCAAGCTCCCAACTTTAACTGAAACAAGCCACCCAAATATTGACCAAGGACCTGACATAAGCACTTTTTGCTCGTCTTCTAGACTGGTAACCTAAACCAAATAGTACAATTTTTTTTCATCAAGGACACTATCAAGATACTCAATATGAACTGGTTGAGATGGCTCCAATTAAATCATTATGCGTCTCGCAAACATGGCAAGACTTAAGTAATGGGAGTGGTAATACTTGGAAACCAAACAAAGCTTTAGATCTTCCAAATTACTAGCTTCAGTGTCCTCAAAAAGCTGGTTCAAGTATGTTAAGATGGCTAGCAAACTGTTGTCCCAGTTGAGAGATCAATGATTCATGAGACAATCACGGTTCTACCTGAGTGTTTTGCAGTAGAGAGAACATAATGTGTAGTGATGAGTGGTGATGAGGATTTGATTAAGTGTTTTCCATGTTCAGATGGGGAGGTGTTGGGATGTTGAGGGTTATGATGGGAATTTGAGTGACATTGTGGAATTGTAGAAGATGTTGAAAGTTCAAATGAGGTGGGGGAGGAGATATTTGAGCTATGAGGGACATGTCTCAAGATGAAGAATTTGACAGTGAGTGGAAGAGTAAATTTGGAGTTGATGTGTATATGGGGAGTGTTGTTTGGTGGTTGCTTGGAGACTCCATGATCAATGCTCTATAACAATGATGGGCTTGGAAAAAATGTGTGTGTTTCAGTATTATGAATATGGATGGATATTTCATAAGATCTGATGAGTAAATATGAAGATCTTGTGTTTGGGTTATGGTGGGAACCAGGTGAGGGGAATGAATGATTGCTCATTTGATTGAGATATAGTGATGTGATACGTTGATTGGATTCCGATGGTATTAAGGGTGTGTTTGGTTGCACCCATTCCATGGGAATAGGAATCCTATTCCCACTTGGAATAGCATTATGGGTGTTTGTTTAAGAGTTTACTGGTGGATGAGGGATGTCAGCACGTGCCCCATTTTCCCACCTTTGATGGGAATCATACGCCTCGGCTCACCCAAGGAAAACTTTTGGCGAACCTAAAACCTCTCGATTTAATCCTCCCTCGCAGCCTCGCTTCTCTCCACCTCTCTTCACATCAACTGAAGCAAGTTTTTGAAGCTCTCTCGTCATTGCAAAAAATCCCAGGTATGTCTCTCGTCTTCTTCCCTCTCTATTTCTCGATCTCTACATGTTAACTGCCATTGATCTCTCCACTAATCTCTCCATTGATCTCTCCACTGAACTCTCCACCGATCTCAGCTGGTGATTTTGATCTCTACAAGTTGATTACTGATGGTGTTGATGGAGGAGTTGAGAATCGAAGAGGAGCATAAGAGACTCACGAAGATCTCTTTCTCCTCGTCTCTGTGAAGGGCTGATCGAAGATCTCTTGATCTCCATCGCATCAGAGGCTCGATCTCACCTCTTTCGAATATCTCTCATCTCTGCGATCTCTTATCCTCCTCTGTGATCTCATCTCCGCGATCTCCTCTCCTCCTTTGTGACTCCATCGCATCAGAGACTCACGAATACCTCTGTGAGTTCATCTCTTTCAGTTCATTGAATTCCATTTTTTATTTTGTAATGTACAAGTATTTACCACAGATCTAATCATGGGTATGTTAGAAATTTCCAGTATGGAACATTGAACATGAACAACAGTACAGATCTGATCTTGATTGTATGTTTTCATTTGTTTTATAAGAAATAGATTTGGTTTGATATTTACCTTGGCGAATAATGACTATGGTGTGTGATTTTGTTAGGAGGATTGGATTGCATGAAACTTTTGGGTTTTTTTTTCTTTTGAACTGATTTTGGTGTTTTGTTTTTGTAGCTTTTATTTCTGTGCTTTCCAGTTCCAAGAGCAAAATTTGGGAGTTATTATTCTCTTCCTGATTTGAAGGAAAGGTAAATTTTGAACAAATTCATTACTTTTTTTTTTACTGTGGGTTGGTTTGCTTTATCATTTCATATAATGATCACAATGGGTATTGGTTTCTCTTTATGGGGTTGAGATCCCTGGTCTTTTCTCTCATTTCATTGATTATGATCATTTCGTGCTTTTCCTCTTGGATTGGAAGAATTTTTAATCTTTTTTCATTGATTAAGAGAAATGGGTTTTTATGGAATTCCTTCATGGTTGAAGAAGTATGGCAATGATTGAATGTTTTGGTCTTATGGACTTGTATTGTATGCATTTTGAGTGGTTTTATTGCTCATTTTTGTTCAAGAGACCCCATAATTGAGATGATTCATTTTTTACAAATGAGGTATTTCAATAGTTCCTGGTTTTCTTTATAGTCTGTGTGATGTATAGAAACCCGCAGGCAGATCAATTCCGGGGGTTTTATGAAGCAAAGGTATTAAGAGAAGAAATTATACTAACTTGGCATTAATTTGTGGGTATGTTATGTATTTGAATTCTAGGAGCTCACACCTTTGAAAGAAAATAGTTAAGAGGAGACAGATACATATATCCCTCCAATTAATAGTTAAGAACAGACAAAGACAAACACAAAATAATGACTTAAAACGGACAAGACAAAGACAAACACATTATAATGACTTAAAACAGACAAGAGTTCCCATCACTTGTGGAAAAGCAATAGTGATCACACTCTAGACTCACTCATTCAACAATCCCTTTCTCTCCATTTTCCTTCTTTGTTTGTATGTTGAATTGAATATGGAGTTGGGAGTGGGAGTGAAGACTTGTGTGTTTTGTTATGTTGACATGGCCTGTCAATTGGAGAGACAAAACAACAAAGAGAGTGAGCCAAAAGGAGAGAAGACCAATTGCTACTTGGGATAAATGATAAGGTGGGTGGTCATTCCTAGTTTCTCCATAATCTCCCTAATAAACAGTTTGTAATTTTACTTTCTAAACTGTGATCATGCTGCAATAAATAAATAGATAGCCATGGTATACCGGATGTGAATGCACAAAAAATCGGGTTGATGGCATTGTCCAGAACATGGTTTTGCATACACATATATTACAGTAAACTGTGTGTGAACTGAGTATGAGGCAAGTTTCAGAAGTTAGTAAGCCAGACAGCTCCATCGCCCTCCCCGCATCGTTGATGCACCTCTTCCATTCTTTCTACTGATCTGCAGATGCCACTGCAGCTCCAGTCAAATGTTCAAATATTTTTAGCTTTTCTAGATGAAAGTCGGTTGTCTTTGTTCATCAGCTCTTTTATTTCTTTGTTTCAGATTTGGTTTTGTAAAGTTCTTTGAACTAACAGAGCGTAAATAAAGTAACTATTTCATGTGATAGGTCTTCAAGTATAGCTGACTTACATAGTTGCATAAATCTTGTTATTTTCTGTTTATTGATGAATGTATGTATGTTTCATCATCATCTCTTACAGTGTTATACAATGCGAATTTTAATTGAGCGACGACGAAGGCTAGTTCAGATGTTTATGCTCTCCATAATGACGATGATCATGTATAGGAGAAGACACATTCCTAGAATGTTAATTGTCAACCGAGATGAAGAAAGACGTTCTATGTTGAAAAGAATGTATCGTGAGAGTGATCGTTTATGCCATGAACAACTTAGAATGAAGCGAAACATATTCTTGAGGTTATGTTCTCGCTTACGTGGGTATGGGTTAAGAAATAGTCACCATTTGAATGTTGAAGAGCAAGTAGCTTTGTTTCTCAACACTATTGGACATGATAAGCGTAATCGAAGCTTGTGTTTCGGGTTCCTTCGCTCTGGCCACACTGTTAGTATTTACTTTCATCGTGTGTTATCTTTGATACTACGATTACACAACGATATTGTCAAGCCTGCTACAGAAGCAAACTCCCCAGCTGATGGTGGGAGTCACCGTAGTTGGCATCATCACTTTCAGGTTAGATTGAAATTACTTTAGAAATTAAACTTAACATATTTAAATATAGCCAATTATATTATTTTACCAGTAATATTTAACTAGTTATATTTCATATAGGATGATGTAGGTGCAATAGATGGCACTCATGTCAAAGCCACTGTCGCCGAAGCAGATCAAGCTAGATATCGTAACGGACTTAATTTCATTTCCCAAAATGTGCTTGTTGCTTGCACATTTGATATGAAGTTCACTTACGTGCTTACTGGGTGGGAAGGGTCGGCTCATGATGGTCGACTCATTCGAAGTGCCGTGAGTCGCAACGAGAGTCGTTTAACTGTGCCTAATGGTATGTTAATATAAAAGATTTTATCTAAGTTTATAATAATATAATAACTTAATACTAATATTGTATCATTTTTAAATGTATAGGTAAATATTATCTAGCGGATGTTGGATTCCCACTAGTACCAAAATTGTTGACACCGTATCGCGGTACACGATATCACCTTCGCGATGTTGCTTGTCAACGCCCAACAAATGAAAAGGAATTATTCAATTTTCGCCACTCATCACTTCGAATGGTTGTCGAACGAACTATTGGTTTGTTGAAGAAGAGGTTTGCATATCTTAGGCACCATCCATATCATGATATTGATACCCAGGCAAAAGTGGTACTAGCATGTTCTGCGATTCATAACTTCCTTCGTGAAAGAGATCCTGATGACCATTGTAGCGATGACGAATCTGAAGAGAGTGAAGAAGAGGAAGAAGATGAAGATGAAGATGAAGAAGAATAATCTATTGTTATTGCTAGGACACCTGAGTGGACAAACAATAGAAATCAAATGGCTATGAGGATGTGGGATGTTAGAAAAGACGAACCTTAAGATTATATTTGTATTTGTTCTTGATTAGAAGATATCAAATGTTGCTTTCTCTATGTGACTGTGGTCATACATGTTGTCTCCTAATAATATTTCTACTCTTAACTTAAATTATATTTGATATCACTGTTTGTTATTAAAATTAATTGTGAATTCATAAAAGAACAGTTGGCTTACTCACTGAAGTCTTTCTCAAATTGGACTAATGTTCTAGTGTTTTGCATTCTTTTACTTGTCTATTGTGCTTGTGGGCTGAGGAGTTTGCATTCTTTACTTGTCTATTGTGCTTTGTGGGCTGAGGAGTTTGCATTCTTTTACTTGCCAATATCTTAAAAGAAATTCATAAAAGAACATCATTGTACGTTATATGGCATGGATAGTTATTGTAGATTTGTGCTAAATTCGTTACAGGATAAAGATATGATTTATATCACAGATTTTTTGCCTTTTTTTAAAACTTTTTGAGCTGCTCTCACTAAATAAGAAAAGAAGAGTTATCAGTTCCTTCCAAAGTATATATTGAAGAACATATCATCTTTAATTGGTATTCCAATAATACGTGCTTAATCTTCTCATATTTTTTCAATTGGCAGGTGCTGTGTTTGTTGTATGCTTGTTGATCACTTGCAGGTTTGTGTTTTTATGTTTCTGAGAGGAATATTGCTGCAGCAGGTTTGCTCAGTTGGTCTTACAGCAGACAAGATGTAGTACTAGTAGATGTACATCCAACGAATTCAAGAGAGGATGAGAATGTTGAAAAGTGAATGACACACAGCTTCTTCTTATGCAAAAGTCCCTTGAAAAGTTTTCAATTCATCAACAGAGCTGAGCAGCCACACTGACACTACAGATGCACTGCACAGCATAGCACAGCACGTTAAACATTTCCTGGGATTTAATCTCTTCAATTATAACTGTTGATTTTTTGGTGTGTTGTTGTCTCGTACTTACATCAAGCTCTGTAATTGTACACCTTCCTTGTTGAAGCATGTGTGGTTTGTTACAGCTTCTATGAACCCTTGATAGTTGGAAATCCTACAAACATTTGGCAGTTACTAAAACATGTTCCTTCACTAGAAACTTATGTTCATTTGGTAATTGATATCTATTAGTATATGTTTCTCTTGCTTTTGATAATTGATAAGTTATCTTTGTAGGTATGGCATCCAAATTACAATGGAGTGATTGGATGGATTTGGTTTTGATTAGAACATTGGTGAATGAGAGTAATACTGGAGGAAAAAAAACGGATAATGGGTGGAAGTCAAGCGCACTAGAGCGCGTGGTGGAAGAAATTAAGAAATCTCACAATATGATAATTACCCATGATCATGTCCGGTCGAGGCTGAAGACCTTCAAGAAGCAATATTTGGCAGTCCGAGAAGTTCACAAGCAAAGTGGGTTTGGATTCGACTATAGTAGCAGACTCATCACTGCAGACAACGAAGTGTGGGAAGACTATGTTGCGGTAAGCTTTCTTAAGCATGGTTCAATATGGTTCGGTAGGACCTCATGCGAGTTATTTTTCAATGTCATTGAGAATGCTAGTTAGAATTTATTGATAATGTTAGTTTTCTAATCTTTATTGAAAACTTTTCTCCAACTATTTTTATTTTGTTGATTGTTCTAATCTTTTTGTTAAATTAGATTGTTTTCTCAATTATATTTCTTAACATTGTTTAGGCACACAAGGAAGCAAAAAAAGTTTGGGGCAAAATCTTTCCATACTATGGCGACCTTGCAATCATCATAAGAAATGATCAAGCAACTGGCGATCGCTGCATAGCAAGTCGTGATGATGACAATGTACCCATGGTTGAAGCAAGTGAAAGTGTCCATACATACACTGGAGACAAGGAAAATTTTGCATCGAGTTCTACTACATCGTCTCGCAAACACAAGCGAACGTGTGACAACAATGATCCCGAGTTTGCTAAGGCCGTATCGAGTATATGCAAGGCATTTGAGCAAGCGAGTGTTATGCCTATACGATTGGAAACCTTCCCTTGGCAAGAAGTTGAGAAGGCTGTAAGGGCGGTTCCTGGACTTACCGAACGTCAAATTTAAAAAATCATGAGAAAGTTCAATGGGAACGTAAAGCTTGGTACTTTCTTTTTAGGATTGACCGAAAAAAACAAGGGAGGGTTGGGTTCTTACAGAGTTGGAGGATAATTAGTTTGGAGCAAAAGTAATTGGCTTCTTGTCTTTAATCCTTTTTATGTGTTTTGATTAGTAATCAAGGAGTTAGAAAGTTTGGATTTTGTTTAATTGGTGTTTGGGAGTATGTGGTTTAGGACTTGTTATGTTTATGCAGTAAACATGATTTCATTTTGAAAATTTTAGTCAAAATATATATTGCTAAATTTTTTTTATTAGAATTCTGAATACCATTGAATGTTGATATCTCATTGAAAGATTTAATTAGACGTCGAGTTTAAAATTATACTGTAAGGATGTTTTGCAGGAAGCAAAATCAAAATCATATTCTAGTTTATATATAAAAGTAGAATTGTGGGATCTTCAAAATGAAAAAAAAAAATGAAAAAAAAATTCCCATGATTAGTTTTGGGCAACCAAACACTCATAATAGGAATTGGAATCCAATTCCCATGGACAATCAAACATCAAAGTTGGCCAAGTCCATGGCATGGGATGCCATGACATGGGATGTCATGGAATGAGATTCCAATTCCCACCTTAAGATTCCATGCAACCAAACACACCCTAAATGTATTCTAGATGGTGTGGGGACAGGGCTCGTCGAAATTAAGTTATGAAATTATGTGCATCTTTTCTTGGGATCGCAGTACGTCGGAGACCTGCAAGAGAACAAACATAAAGATACAACACAATAGACAGTTAAATAATCAAACTGGTCAGTACTATATTCTAGAGTGAAGATATGAATTGGTGAGAGAGCAAGAAAAAAACAGATGGTGAGAGACAAACAACTTGAGGGAATAATAATGAAAAAGAAGAGTGAAAGGGAATGGAAGGATTCAAGATTGAATTTACCGTGCAATCGAAACTTAGAAGGTCTCTCTCCTAACTCTCCTTTCTCTCTTTTATGTCATTAGCTTTCATGTAAAGTGGTTTTCTAACTCATTTATGTTATTATCGACATAGATAATGATTTATATATTGTCAATTTGATTCCAGCTTAATGATTATGAAATTAAAAGTTAAAACGCAATCAACTCATTTCATTGATTAACATTAGTCAACTCATGGGCTTTCTTGGGCATTCTTGAAATTTTGATTTAGGTTATTCAAAGACTTATTAATAGCTCTAACCTTTATCATTGGATAAATTATGTACACTGAACAATTACACAAGTATTAGTATATTCTGTAAATTGTTTGAAAGTATTGGCTCTAAATAAGTCATTAAAAGTTGTCTTTCTTTAGGTCATTTTCTTTTAATCCCCATTTAAGATTTTGAGGAGAAATAAAGCTAGTCTCCCCCTCCAAACTCAATATTTTTTTTGATAAAGTTAGTAGCATATATTAATCAAAATAAACAGTTACAGTACACATTTGCAACAAAAGTTGCCAAATCGTGAGCCTCATAGTTTAGTTCTCGAGGAATAAAGTTACAAAACCAAGAATTATGACTAGAGAGGAGTTGTTGAATACTGCATATGAGTGGTCACCACATCCAGGAAATCTCTGGATCCATGTCGCGAGTTCCCTGTTGCAAGATCGTAAGAAGATTCCCCAAGTCTCCCAACAGAACACTGCTCTTCCAATGTTGAGTCTGAATAAGAAGGAGAGCGGCCTCTGCAGCATAACACTCCGCCATAGTGCTATCATGGACTTTCCCCGATATGAGGTCAACAAGCACCGTACTGTTAACTTTGACTTCCAAAATACCAAAAGTTCCCTATTTCGAAGAATAAAAAAGGTGGCATCAAAATTGATAATAATTGTCTCAGGGTCCAATACAGCAGGGAGGGGATGATATCTCATAGAAGAAAAAATTTAATTTGTGGGTTCTAACTGACCGAAGTTGGGTTTGAATGGTTTCTATTCTTTTCACTTCAGTCTCTGAAAGAGGACCTAAGGAAACATGCACAATCATTGGGCTGGAATCAGGTCTATAAGGTTTGTCTCTGATTGTCATTTCAAGAATTTGGTAAAGGGATGTGTTATTTTAATTACCATCATTGGTATAAGCTCTATCAAGACCACTCGAATGTTGTTGGGCAAACCATTGCTTGTGCTAGGAGGACCAAGGTGAAAGTGTTGAACTGGCTCCTAGTAAAGATGATTTTGTTATGGAGTTGCCAGATAGTTTGGATAACCCTTGTAAATTGAGACATCATCTATTAGCGAATGTGAGGATTAACATTGCCAATTTCTCTCATGAAATTAAATAAGTTCATACTTGTAGGAGTCTCAAAAGTAACATTAGGCCAATTGATAGCGATGGGAGAGAGATTTCAAAAATGGATGACAAGCAGGCACAGAAAGAAGACGTGGGTGACATCTTCTGTATGTGTTTTGCAGAAAACACGACAATCATCAATATTAATGTATAATCTGGTCAACTTTGTTATCATTGGAAAAATACTCAGGGTTAATTTCCAAAGAAGGACCAAAGCGCTAACAGGAGCTTTGATGGTCAAAAGATCACGTAATTGTTTGGCTCCACCCTGATGTCCAATGTGATTGGAAGTGGAGGTTCCCAGATGGTCCGCGACAAAGGCTTTGGTTGCATTCTTGATCGAGAGAAGACCCTTCTTATCAAACCTCCAGATGAGTTTGTCAGGGTGGCTAGTGTGACGAATGGTCACATCTAAAATATTCTCCACCACAATGCTAGGGAAGAGAGACCTAACGAGATCCTCATTCCACTGAATCCCTTGACCCACAGAAGAAAAAGGCCATAGATCCGAGATCTTGCTGGGAAGATTTAAGGCATTGGGATTTAGAAGGCAATCAACCGGGATAGGGGAGGGTTTGACCCAACAGTCCTTCCAAAGATCAATGGTAGTGCCCGAGAGCACTTGCCAGATGAGGCGATGTTTCATTTTGGCAATGGAAGAAATGTTTCTTCCCCAAGCAAAAGAAGCATTAACGGGGGCTTTAGCTAGTTGAAAGATGTTTTTCTTACTAAAGTTGATGGCTTGGAGTTGAATAATCCGAGGATTATTAGGCATAGAGATTGCTTGCCAAACATTTTTTGCTATTAAGGTGAGATTTTTGTTTCTAGCTGTTGGAATGTTGAGATCACCTAGCTCGCGGGGTAGAGCAATATGATCCCATGTACACATATGTTTAGCTTTGCTATCATTTGCTTCATTCCACCAAAAATTGCGGGCAAGAGTATCAAGTTTGGTGGTGACTGGGCAAGGGAGGAGAAAAGTCTGCATACTGTATATAGGGATCGAATTGCGGACAACTTTGATCATAATTGTACGCCCCACTTGGGACGAAATTTTGGCTTTCCAGGAGGCCAATTTAGAATTGACCTTATCAATCAAAAACTGAAAGTCAGAAGCTTTCTTCTTAAAAAAAGAGCAGAGGTGATCCAAGATATTTATTTTTAGGATTATACAGCTTAGAACATAGAATTTTGTTGATCATTTTTGTATGTCTTGAATGAACATTCAAGCTATAGAAAATTGACGATTTATCATAATTTACTGCCTAACCCGAAGCCAAACAATAAATTTGAATAAGGACTTTAATTGAATGAGCTTATGCCAAGGAGGCCCGACAGAGAATCATGAGGTCATCAGCATACAATAAATGGTTGATAGGGAGAGTTACATCTAAGTTGAATCCCCTTGATGGTGTTATTGCTTTCAGCATGGGCAAGCAATCTAGAGAGCGCTTACTACACCAAAAATACCCATCAGCAACGGTTTGAGACCGTGGGGGTAACCCATTGTCACGGCTTAGAGGCGTGGGCAGTAGAGGCGTCACGAAATCATCATTCACGGCTATAAACCGTGGCAAAACATTTTAGCAACGGTTTTATGCTCGAGGAGGCGTGATGATTTTCTGCATTTAGCCACGGTTATAAGTCGTTGCTAAAATAGTGGCGACGGTTATAAACCGTTGCAACATGGCCACGGTTATTAGCCGTTGCAATATGGCCACGGTTAAAAGCCATGGAAACTATGATGGCCACGGTCATAAGCCGTGGCAATGATGATGACCACGGTTTAATTAAGCCGTTGCAAGCGTGTCGACCATGGTTTTAAGTCGTGGCAATAATAGTGGCCACGGTTATAAGTCGTTGCAACATGGTCACGGTTATTAGCCGTTGCAATATGGCCACGGTTTTTAGCCATGGCAATCATGATGGCCACGGTTATAAGCCGTGGCAATGATGATGAGCACGGTTTAATTAAGCGGTTGCAACGGTATGTTGTTCTGCAGGATTGAATCACTTGTTGCAGTTCTTCTGACAAGGATCAATGCATAATTGAGACTGACCTGATGGGAATTAGCAATGTAGATCAGAGAATGGTCAAGAAAGAATGTTGAATTGCCACTAGATCAAGCAGAATTGATAGAGGAAATAAGAACAGATTGTATTGATAGAAATTGTAGACAATTTGAGATGTTCAGTCTCCATATGAGCAGAACTCAATGTACAAAGTGTTTACAAAATGAATGAATGAATGTTTCTCATATTACTCTTCTTATTTATAGATATTGCTAACACAACACTACAATGTATCTAACAGACTTTGTATATAGCACCTAACAGACTTTGTAACACCTAACAGAGCACCTAACAGCTCCTCGCACTTGCAGTTCCAGCCCGCACTCGCACTGCCAATTGGGAGCTTAGAGTAAGGGACCATTTAAGGTTGCCATATTCCTGTTTGTGCTGCTTCTAAAGAGAATGAAGAACCACTACCTGTTTGTGCTGCTTCTAGAAGCGTCTCTTCCTGAGTCATTCTCTTCTCCTCGCCTTCTTTCTTTCTTTTTATTGGCTGAGTAATTTAAAAAAAACAGTGGTTGTTAGAACTTACATATTTTTTGCAAAATATCTTTATGAGCATCATAAATAAGGATTTAACATTAACCACAGTGATGTAGAGGGAAGGAAATGCAGACACAGAAAAAATGAATAGCATACGTGCGAAAAGACTTAGTAATGCACTGTTATACGACACAATGTAGCCGAAACTAACCTTCATGGTTGCTTGTATAGCTTCTCTTTCTGCTTGCCTCACAATGACTGAAGTTCGTGTAGACTTCCTCACAATTCTTTCACTTTCTAACTCGTCATGATGATCAGAGGGACTAGGTTGCTCTGTATTGGAAGGCTTTTACAAATATAGATAAAGCAAACCATTCCAAGGACTAACCCATGCTATAATTATCAGCACTGCAACTATACATAAATCACCTTATTAGCCAAACTTAAAGACTGTCCCTTGTTTTTACTTGACTTCCACAAGCCATGCACTCTTCCCGGTTCTCCAAGGAACAAACAACTTGTGCCATCTTTGCACCATTATCAGCCTCTAATGGCTTAGTCTTATCCTACAGCACCCATAAAAGGCAACTAGGTGTTAATAACAAGAAGCATAGTATAGGAAAAGATATTGTTTAACAATCTTACAACTGCAATAACAAATTGAAAAGTCAGGTTAAATAGTAAAACCTCGAGCATGGAGGTATCAACAGTGAACTTGATAGCTTCAGCAGCAGCACGTGATCGTAGATAGTACATTCCAATTTTCAGGCACTAGGCACATCCATTAAAACTCAGCATATTGCATGTACAAAAATAGAATTGATAATTAATACAAAAAATGAAAGAATCCAGCAGCATAGTCAAACATATAAATTTTAGGGTCAAGACTAGGAAAAGAACTAATGAGATATCTCAAGCATCGACCCCAAGAATGAATACTGCTAAGAGACATATGGCTTCAACCTAGCAAACACACATGTGGAGGACCATGGTGCAAGGGAATCAGATGAGCTTAGGTTTTAAATAAGAGTCCTATGCATTCTGCAAAACACTCTGTATCACGAGCCTATATATATACATTCAACTCCTATTACCATGATATCTATTGTTTCAACACTATCATTGGTAGGTTGTTGGTGCAACTCCTGTTACCATGATATCCCCTGCCAATAAAGAAAGAACATTAACTTTATACCCGATGAGAATGGTATACATGTATGTAATTTTATACAAATGTTTACTTTGATTGACCATCCAAGGAAGCTAATCGCAAAATGGAAGGGGAAACTGTAACATAAGAAGAAAACATTTAATGTTTAATCATTGACTTGTTAAAAGCTAAGAGAATAGACTAAAGATCAAAATAAGCTATGCAATGACTATTGGAGCACATGTATTTTTTTGGGGGGGACATGAAACAGTTATGTGCTTAAAAGAATCTTCCGGGACGAACTGAACCTTTTGACTGTCACATATTATATGAGCCCATCTGTCTTTTATCAACCAAATCTAAAACTCCATCCTCATAATCAAAGAAAAAAATAATCAAGTTTGCACTAGAGTTATACCATTTTTGTCACTTTTTAAAACCTTATCCGACCATGTTTCTTGATTAACAAAAAAAATGAAAGTAAACAACTAATAATTCACAAAACGCAAAAAAAATTAATTTACATTGTTGAGGAGGCAACAACTGGAAAATATCAATCAATAAACTACAGTAAACCTCAAACTTCTCTTCATCTTCAAAACCAAAAATAAACAACAAACCAAATGATTAAATTGATCATCCTGTGGCCTTATTTACAGTGGAACTCTGGAACTAGTCCTAATCCTAATATGCGTCTCTAAGTAAAATACATCTAATAAAATATTAAAAACTAGATACCACAAAATTCCTAATTCTAACTATTCAAACTAATCTTTACATCTTTTCTTTCTTCAATGAAAACTGCTTAAGATTCATTAGCTAATCTAAGGATTGGAGAAGACCAAAACAACAGAAATATTACAGGAAAAGCACATCAGCTAACAACATTAACCCATATTGTATCCAAAAGTTAAACAAACATTTAAAACGATTTAAAGCTAAATATGGTAAAATTATATAAGCTGCAGCTTTTGGATATATTTTGCTGAACCATATTAAAAACGAGAACTCTTGTATAAACTAAATAAATTATGATATCAATCCCATACCTCAACTTGCCTTTGAAGCGATTGGACATAATTAATGATCTCATCAAGTATTACAGCCTTACCGGTTACCTATAAATACAAAGCTCTAAAATAATCAAATTACAATTACACCAGTAAACGTTGGCGAGATATTAATGTAACAACCTTAATTCACAAAATGAAGAAAATTACCTTGCTACAACCAGGTACTAAGTCTTGAAGAAATTTCATCCTTTCACTGATCTTCTCCCTTCTTACCTGCAAAGAAGAAATCCCCCTTGGTAAATAAAAACTCCCAGAAGTAATAGCTAAATTGAACAAGATCGATGCTTCACATAGAATACTTACTAGCTCTGCAAGACTGTGGTTGTTTGTTGCCTGACCCCTTCTTGCTCTAACATGAATGTAATCTTCTTTCGGTGCATCTGAATTTGGAGAGCTATCTTTAATGTTTTTACTAACTTTGGCAGCTGATGTTGCGTTTTGGTCATTTTTCTTCACAGTTTCATTGTTGCCCTTCGCAGTTTCACATTTGTTCATATCCTTGTCCTATAAGAGAGTATAATGTTACTAGTACCACTCAACAACAACACAAAAAAGAATTGATAACATTACCAAGTATGTCTAATACCTGACCACTCTTTCTCCTTTTCTTCAATGAAAATCCCTTAGATGATGATGGTTCGCCATTAGCATTTTCCGATACACCTTGTCCGTTGGACTCCCTTCAATGGTCCCTTGCTTCACAGGCTCAGAAACATATTTGGAAATTTCAGTCATGTTTGACTCATTAATTGGGGATTGAGCTCCTGATGTAGGTTTCATGTTCAACCTATCATCCAACATTGCTTCATTGGGAGCTTGAGTTGCTTGTCCGTCCTTGAAACGAGGATTCATAGACTCACTAAAGGGGTTCACTATATTCTAAAAGGCCCACTAGTGAAGCACGAAAACCTGGCGGCTGCCGCAGCTCGCTCAATAAAGGCAGAATCAGTGGGAAATTGAGATAAGGTCTGAGGTAAGAAAAGGCCCCTTTCGGCATGGAACTTCTAAGGCTCCAATCTAAATCTAAGACCTTATCAAAACCTGTTCTTGAAGCACCAGGAATGCCCTCCCCAACACTTGCACTGACATGGATAATGTTATCACCTAAGGTTAAATTTTGGGAACTGGAGTTGCCCCAATGATTGGACCTGAAGGAATCCATCATGGGAACAGATGAAATGGTAGCAGAACCAATTGCATCCCTAGGGAAAGTGGACATAAAATTATTCATGGGAAGCAAACCCATTCCCATTGGCTGATCAGTGAGATTCGTAGCATCAAATTGCCAAGATGGGGCCATACTAGATGAATGGTAGTTCAGATAATCTTCATTTCTTTTTTTTTTGGATTGAAGTTATCCTTGTCTCCCAAATCCATCTCTACACGACAGGAAAAGAAATACACCAATCCCCAGTTGATTAAAACAACTATTAACAAAACTCCATTTCACAGTGAACAATATCACAATCTATCATACACAAATTAAGCCATAATACAAAACCCCCACCTCAACCAAGAGCTCACAAGCCCAAAAAGAACAACAAAAACTGCGCTCAAACACAACCAAAGCTCAATGTGGGTACATAAGATCTTCCCTTAAATGATCACCTCAGAACCCAAACCAAGTACCTCAGAATCACAAACATAATTGAAGTATTAAAAAGTGAAGAATCAACAAAAGAACACTGAGTTCAGTTCAGGGGATCAAATAACCACACAGGGAGGTAGTACTAAGTAAGAAAGAAGAACCCTAAAATCAGAGCTGAGAGTGAGTCAGAGCTCTGAAATAGCGAAAGCAGAAACTAAGAAAGTTAAAAGAGAAAGATACCCATTAGAGATTCTTTGCTACTTTTGGGTACTCTACCTTCTGTTCTGTTCAAGCTTTACAACACCCCCAACTTCATTGCTGCACTTCTTCGACATTGTGTACGGGTACTAATGTTTTACAACTAACACTGTTCAAACTCTGTTATGCTTTGTGTTTTCATATATTCCCTCAATACTATCATCTTTCATGCACACAAGAAAGCAGCTACCCAACTGACAAACCCAATAAGATAATGATTAGACAATGAAGATAACTAGAGAAGATTGAGAAAAGTAGAGTTTAAGATTTATAATGTAAGAAACATATACTTGGGGTCTTGGAGTCCCTGCATTGAAAAGAGTCGGAGATGCATGGGTGAACCATCGCTGGGACATCAAATGATATGTTTTGAGTGCAGAGTCAATGTCATCTTTGTGGATTCCAACAGCAACTCTCATCAACATGTGTTGTGACCTTTCTACAACCTTTCCTTGAACTTTCAGTAGGTAGGACCTCTCAAGTGTTTTGAACCCGAAGTAATCATAATCAAAACCTCTATCATAAATGATTTCACTGTCCAAAATTGAAGCATTCTGATGCAAACAAAAGTACAATAATCATTCTTAAAAAATCAGACATATGAAAAATATAAGTAATGTGGAACATGCTTCTAATTTCACCAGAGAATATGTTTAGTATAGAATGTTATTGCTAAAGTAGCATTGAGATACATAAAATTAATACCCTTGGGGCCAAAAAAAACTTCTATATATATTTCTTTAGACAAGGTAATCATACTTAAAAAATAAAAAAAAATAAAAATAAATAAAAAAAAGACACATCATACCATAGCAAACACTAAACAAGGTCATATTCATATGAACACTTTATCATTAATTAACTACAACATAGAAACTGTAAAACTCATCAGAACACAAATAATCTGCACATAAATAAAATGCAACAGCTATAAACACAGGCCTGGTGAAATCTGCACTTGCACGACGAAACACAAAACCAAACTTGCAAAAACAATCAAAAAAGCACAACAAACATCGCAATCCAAAGTCAATACTCTATTCACCCCAATAGCATTCTGCATCATATGAAATGACTGATCCCCTGCTGAATTCCGGCACACCATCACGCTAACAGCAAAAAAAAAAACCAAGCAATAGAGTGCATTAGGACAGTGCAGATTGTTTTTTTTGTTTTTTATAAATTAAGATAGAGAAGAAGATGCTCATGTATTACCTGCTCTCACCTCCAAAATGCAGTCCCTTTCATCTGCATAATCCTTAGGAAGCATGGACATGAGCAGCAGGTTCTGCAGTTGTGCTTCCTGACTTTGAGACAGTTCAGTGCAAGATTATGTCCTTGTGATCATGCATATACAATCAAATGAATTAATTCATAAGCTTTTTCCTGTTTTTTTTTTATTCAGAGCGTAGACTCCATGAAAGAAGGGGTCAATTTACCTTAAAATGAACAATCACGTGCCCGTAGTGTATTTTACTCAGATCCTCTTTTGCTGCCACCATTACATTGCTTCCAACATAGTTGTAACTATCAATCATCAAGTTCCACGTGATTTTTACACCATACGAAGAAATCACCAACGTCCAAGTCCCCCATCATGTCTCCTTTCAGATCACTCTTATAAAGTTTCACCTCAGTCATATATTTGAAGCATAAGGAAAGTCTGATCTCTGTTACAAGGTTCAATGATCCATGACAATCGCAAGAGAATCGATGGATAGGATCTACAACCTCTATTGCTATCGCAATGACATTCTTATGCCAATCACAAACTTTGTAAGTTCTTGACACTGAAGGAACAAGATTGCTTGGAGAAGGAAACCTCGCAACACCTTGAGAAGATGGTGGTAATGGAGATGGAGGTAATGGATTTTCTGGTTGCCTTGTCGATGGAGGTAATGTATATTCAGTTCTTTGTGTCCCTCCTTGTGTTCCCTCACTTGTTGATGGTCTCACATAAGTTCCATTTTCAAGTCTCTCTCGTATCCATTGAACATTTTCTTCCAATCTTTCATATTTTTAGCTAATTTTTTTACTTCCAATGTTTTGTCGAAAAGCAATGAACGAGCGGGAAGTGAAGCATCATACTTCCTTTTAGAGACGGTGGCTCCAACACAACGAACACGTCCCCTTTCTTCTTGGCCAAACACTTGGCTTAGAGGATCATTATCAATAGTGAGGTCAGTGGTAGCCTGGGTTGAAGATTCTTGCAAGGCGGCCTTTTTTGCTTTAACTTGTTCCTTCAAAAGAATGATAAATAAAATAACACAGGACACAAATAATATTCAAACAACTACAAAGTAAATTAAGAATTGTGTATAAAAGACAGCTTTGGGCACATACCATAAATAGTTCAGCACCATGCGTGGGTTTTTCATCCTTTCTCGTGTGACAAGCAATCCATATATCAGTGCGTGTGACTAGTTCCCCATCAGGGTTCTTCTCAACCTATATACTTGAAATATTAGTCTCAGTTTATATAACTAAATGGTTATTATTGTACTAGTAGCTAGAAACTCAATTACCATTTCATACTCTACTTCTGCAGCACTCTTTTGGCCACCCCCCCCCCCCCATACATACTTTGAAGCCTTTTTGTTTTTGGCATTTTGGGCTCTAATTGCCTTCGCTTCAGGGGTGCTCTCATAGCGAACAAACTCCTTCCAATCCTCCTCTCTTACACCATTTGGAACATGCTTCTCTTGTTCCTCAATGGTAGGATACTTATCCAAATAGTCTTTCCTAAGATCTGCCTTGAACCTTCTGAAATATTCTGGCATTTTCAAATGGACATTTCTTTTCACATAATTTGGGATGTCGTATTCACGCTGCAAATAAGCCATTGAGATGTAAGTTGATAATAAAATAAGACATTATGAAAATCAATGATGTAAAATCTCACCTTGAGGCCATTCCACACATCCTCTTTGTAGTTGTCAGTAACATAGTGCCAACCCATGAATTTGATGGGCACAAGGGTTTCAACAAGCTTTTCAATGTGTTTATTGAAATTTCTAGCACCAGGTCCAACTGCTAAACCATGGACATTGAACTGTATGGTCTTTTTAACTTCACTGTTATCATTTGTAGATGTAGTGACATCATTGGTGGAAAGATTGCCGCGAGTACTACCCATTTCTATCAATGACATTATAGATATTAACCATTATCAAACAAAAAGAAATAAGAAACAACTATATACACTACATTTATAGATAGTTTCCTTCCACAACATATCACCACAAATAGATTTTTATAAAGCATTGGAAAAGCCAATCTGAATACTTAGCTACAAAGCTTCCCTTTCCCAACTCAAAGGTCAAAATAAGAAACAAAGACAAAATATTTGGCCTCAACCAAAGAGGATAATTAACTAGAATAATATCTAAGAGTGTCTGCTTAATCAACTAGTATTCAATAGACATGGAATACATGGGAGTACCCTACTACCTCCATCTTTCCAATCAGTTTCAGTTCATCAGATACCAATTTTGCACCCAGGACTACTAGGTTTCAGAAAGCAAACTAAACTTACACTCTAGAATAGATAGTTGAACACAGGAGAAATAACATACAGAAATAGTAAAACACACAGATAAAAATAGACAAGAATAACAATAATCATTTGAAGATAATTTTTTGAACAGTTCAAGAGAACGGTGTTGATACTAGGTTACCGCTAGTATAACGAGGTGTTCATCCAAGAATTGTTCTTAGAATTTTTTTGAGAAAACAAATAGAAATAAAGATATGCTTATATTGACACTACCTCCATCTTTCCAATCAGTTTCAGTTCATCAAAGATTTAATATCCTGAGGAGTCTAGCTGTGTAATTGCAATTTTTGCTCCTTGAAGATTGCGTGAGATTGGTTCGACAAATTAGGTTTCAATATTACAGGGCAATGTTCAGAGGGTTACATGCTTCATAGCTTAATTTTTTCTAGGATTTAAGTTTAATGTAAAGTTGCTTACTATTTTAGCAGGCCAATCTCAAGGGAGTTTTTGAAAAACAGAAAAATTGTCATGTATAAAGTCTACTATACAATCCATACTAGATATATGCTCAAGTAAAAGAAGGCCACCCAAAATAATAATGATAATAATAATATTAGTAATAACAATAATAAGAATTCAACATAAAATAAGAATTCTCAGCCTCATTAAATGTGTTTATGAAGTATGAACTTAAACAAATTATTTTTCAATCATACCTCAATAAAAGATAAGTTGAGAATTCAACATATACATTATCCTCTTCGAGTTTCTAACGGATCTTCTCCCTTGCTTTTCTCTCTTCCTCCTTCTCTGTTTTTCGCAAGGCAATTATCCTACAACAAGAAAATGAATCTATTTTAGTTTTAGGGGGCAAACAAATAAATTACACGAACGAAATTTCTTGAAAAAAAAATAGCTATATTTTGACAAAAAATAGACGTCTAACTGGATCAAGTGACAGAAACAAACTGCCAAAAATGGTTTCCCAATTTCATCAAACAATTGGATGAAACAAACTGCCAAAAATGGTTTCCCAATTGGATGGTTTCCCAATTGGTTTTTTGAGGCATGTTGACATTTATATAGGGAATATGTTCATGGAGGTAGTTTGGGATTTCTAAAGCACCTACTTCATGGAGGTAGTTTGGGATTTCTAAAGCACCTACTTTTTGGATGGGCAGTTGAATGCAACTTTCATCACTCCTATCCAAAAGAAGGGTCTTGTGAATTAAATGATTTTCACCAATATTGAAATCTCTCAAGATTTGGAACAAGCATTCCCTGGGAAGAGGAGATAGAATTTGTTTTTAGCATGATAACTAGCGTGCTATGAGGCCTCTTAAGGAGTACCTTTGGATTTTTTAGGTGTCCAAAATCAGTGGACCCTTCTCGAGGACATTGGAACCTAGATTTGTGAAGGGCTTCATATGAATGGGGGATGATGTGAATTTGTGGTATGCACTTTTTTCTCATGATTCCTAGCAACAAAGACAATGGTGAAAGTGGAGGTGGTCTAAGTCATGGCCATTCTCGGTCTCATCTTTTTACATTTACTTGGTCGAAGCTAGCCCGATTTGGGGACATTTGAATTTCCCTGTGTGATCATTAAGTGGAGTCTTGGGACCACCTCCTTCTTTACTGTAACAATTCAAAACCCTAGAGATTAAGTGGAGTCTTTGTGTGATCATTAAGTGGAGTCAACTGCCAAAAACCCTAGAGATTCAAAACCTCTAAATAAAAAAACTCTAGATTCAGAAACCCTAATTTCATCAAACAATTCACGCTTCAGATACACTTCAAATACAAACACATTTCAATTCACTCTTCAAAAATTTAATCAAACACTTAGCACCCCATAAAAACTAAGATAGAAGACACAAAAATAAAGCAGAGAGAGAGTACATGTACGAGAGAATCTGTAGTATCGCTGATCGATTTTGCAAAATGGTTTGGAGGTTGAAGACGCCGAGCAAGGAGGGAAGAGCAGGGAAGGAGGGGAGGAGGGGAGTCGAGGGAGGGAGCAGGGAAGTTGAGGGAGCATGGAGGGTGGATGTCGAGTGGAGGGAGCAGGGAAGTCGAGTGGAGGGGAGCAGGGAATGAGGAGCTTCGAGTGGAGTGGAGGGAGAAGGGAGGGTCGATGTCGAGTGAAGGGAGCAGGGAAGGAGGAGCTTCGAGCGCGTAAAAGGAAAGAGGAAAGAATCGAGCGCCAAAAAGCCCGCCCAATTTTTTTCTGCATTTTTAGTGTAGCCACGGTTTTAGGCCGTTGGTAATTATAACCACGGTTTTTTGCCGTGGCAAATACACCAACGGTTTTGAGCCGTGGCCATTTTTTTTAGCAACGGTGTTAGGCCGTTGGTCATTGTAGCCACGATTTTTTGCCGTGGAAAATAAACGAACGGTTTTGAGCCGTGACCATTTTTTTAGCCACGGTTTTAGGCCATTGGTCATTATAGCCACGATTTTTTGTCGTGGCAAATAAACCAACGGTTCTAAACCGTGGTCATCTCCGCGTAGCTAAACAGGCCTTTTGGTGTAATGGCTCCAGCAATCAAAATGAAGAGGTAAGGGGATAAGGGATCTTCCTGCCGAATACCTTGAGTTGGTTTGATGCAATTGAGTAAGGAATCATTTAGCAACACTTGGAGAGAGGACGTGGAAATACATTGTTCAATCAAGCATATCCAGTCCTTTGCAAACCCAAAAACATCTAAAAGTCCACTCAACCCTATCATAAGCTTTAGCCATATCAATTTTTATGGTCATTTAAATTTTTTTTGGAAATGTTTCATTTGGAAAAAAGTCTCATGCGCTAGACTAACATTGTCAGCTATGGAACGACCCTTAAGGAAATCACCTTGATTGGGAGAAATGATGTTGTCTAGTAGGGGTTTCAAACGGTTTGCTAGAATCTTAGATCTGATCTTGTAAATGACGTTGCAAAGACCAATTGGTCTAAATTTATCTGAGGTGGTCAGATTTGAGATTTTAGGGATCAAAGTCAGAAAAGTTTCATTGAGTTTAGAGTCCAACTGCCGAGAAGTGAAGAAGCTCACAACCACCTCAATTACATCTTCCTTGACAATATCCCAATAATATTGAAAGAATGCATGAAAACCATCAGGTCCTGGAGCTTTATGACTACCCATACTGAATAGAGTAGAGTGAATTTCTTCTTCACTAGGAATAGCGAAAAGACGTTCATTATCCATATCTGTAATGATGGGTGGGGGGGGGGGGGGACAGAGTCTGAATATCAAGGTTGGGATCAAGATTTTAAGATTTGAAATATACAAAAATAAGTGTTCAAAACTTGTCGTATAGACTACTAGGAAGAGTGCCAAGAATTGGACTCGTCTTTGAGGCGAAAAATGAGATTTTTTTTTTCTGCGTAACAGCGCGGCAAAATGGAAATTTTTTGTGTTCTTGTCAGGTGCATCAAAATTTATTTTGCCAAAAGAGTTATTCTCTAGTGTAAAGTTCAGAGAGACGGTCTTCAAGAAGGGAGATGGCCTCAACGTTCTTTAAAGAGAGGGGGCCATTCTGGAGCTTGTTAAAAGACGTTAGAGCTTCCTCAATATTAGATTTAATATTTTGAAAGTCCTGCTTATTCCATCTATGCATCCGATAACTGAGCTTTGTAGTTTTAAGGTGGAAGTTATGATCAGGACGAGGATGGTGACGCAGAATCCAGGAGGAGGAAATAAGGCTACATCAGCTGGGTACCCTAGTCCACATATGGAAGAATCTAAAGGGTTTGGGACTTTGGCAAACATTCGAATCGAGTTGAAGAAAAATGGCTCTATGGTTAGAGGTGGTATTATGGATAGTGCGGGCAATTGTAGTGGGGAACCAGTTCATCCAGTCAGTCGTAACAAGTACCCGGTCCAGTTTGGTCTAAACCCGATTGCGGTATTTCATTTTATTGTTCCAAGTGAATTGTGAACCATTAAGAGGCAAGTCCGCCAAATTATGAGTGTCAATAAAAGATCTCAAGTGTTTAACATTGGATTGTGTGATATGTCAGCCACCAAGTTTGTGTGATAAGTCATCCACCAAGTTTATCTTCTAGAAGAAGGATAGCATTCAGATCTCCTATGATAAGGCCCGGTAAAGCATGGGATTCAAAAGTATGAGATAAGCAATTCCAAAATGGGGTTTGAAGTGAGGGATTGGGTTCTCCATAGGTAAAAATAATAGACCATGGTGCAAGAAGCTAAATAGTTATTTATGATGCAATTAAAAAAATATTTACAGGAAGAAATTATAGTAAGTTGAATACTTTCTCTCCAAAATAAAGCAAGGCCACCTGAAAGTCTAGCAGCAGGTATTAAAGCTCCATGTTTGAATCCCAGCCTCCAGCGCAAGCGATCCATACGAGCAGAAGTTGCTTTGGTTTCTGAGAGAAAGGATATCGGGATTGGACTGTTGGGAGAGTCTTTATATTCTGGAATTCCCTGGCAAACCTTATGTTGTGAACATTCCAATAGAGAATCATAACAACTTAGGCGACCTTTTCTCGGCTCGGCAGTCGCCTTTTTCTCACTAGCTGGGGGAATAGCAGAAGAGTGACTGGAAGAATCCTCAAAACAGATTGAATGAAAAACCTGTCATTTTCCTTTTACCTCCTGTAGTAAGCCCGGATTCATGAATTATTTCCAACTTTCGTTTTCCCTTTTGCTTGGGCTCTGAAGGAACCTGTTGTGTCTTATTTGACAACCTTGGAGCACGTCTGGTTTGTCTTTTCGGAACAGTTAAATGGTCAAGGCTGGAAGTCGTCTTGTAAAATATGACATTCACTTGATCACCAATATTGTTTCCATTTTCAGTTCCAGAGTGACACACTAGCAAGAAAGCATTATTTGTGGAAACCGCTTGCACGGAACCAGAAAGTATCTCGCCTTTGATTAAAGACCATGGGAGTGTTCAACTGAGTGGTCACAAGAGTGTTCGACTGTTCTGTAGTTGATTTATAATAAATCAATCCTTCATCCTCATTGACTTCTGAGACCATGGGTTTGAAAACCCACTGCTGATTGGGATAGTGTGCAAGAGACTGAGTTGACATCTGCTGATTTACCTCGTACATTTGTTGTTGAGTGGCTTGGTAAGACGGTAGAGCAAGGAACTCCATGTTGTTAAGACTGTGTTGTTGATAGAAGCCAACTAAATCGTGATCAAAAGGCGTATTTATGACGAGGGGTAATAGGGAGAAGACAGCTGTTGAGTGCATGTTATTCAGGAATAAGTGAGGTGTAAAATCAGGTCTAAATTGATTGAAAATGTGAGCAAATAATGGAGCTGCTAATGTGGTATGTGGAGGTAAGAAAATGGAATGGTGAGGACGAGCCATGGTGTTGTAGAAAGAACTGTTGAGGTGATCATACACCTCCTTGTGAGCATTTAAAGAAGTGTAGTGAAAGAGAGAAGAAGAATGATTGAAGATGGCGGTGTCAGGTGCGAAATTGGTGAGAGGAATGTTGTGCGTGTTGATGGGAGCATGTTGTCACGTGCTGGCCTTTTTTCTTTGGCTAACACGCTGTCCACTAGCGTCACACTCCCGTCGGACTAACTAGTCAAGGCACTTCGATGCTTGGCTAATGCTAAGTGATGCTACGGAAGCTTAAGTGGGGAAAATGCTAAGGCACAAGTGTTTAGGCTTTTTGAAAGAATGCTCTGTATTGCTTGAGAGAGTTGTATAAGTGTTTCTATATGTTCTGTACAAATGAATGCCAAGGCCTATTTATAGGCCCTTAAAGTCCTAGAGGCGTTTAGCCTAGAACCTTCTACAATCCTCATTCAAAGGAGTATTCTCTATGCATCTAGAAAGTTCCCACCTCCAAAGGAACCAGAAAATACAAGGAGGCTTCTAGAAAATACTACACAAATCTGTACAAGGGTGTTCTAGACTCATCCATGCTAGAACACTCTAGAGAAAGCTAAACTAGAATGTCCAAGAACACTCTAGAACCTTCCGGAGGCATCTAGAGAAAGCTAAGCTAGAATGTCCAAAAGCACTCTAGAACCTTTCGGAGGCATCTCGAAAAGCTTGCTGCTCCATCGGGCCTTTACGGGCCTACTGCCAGTGTCCATATGATGCTTTGGATGCCTTGTTGCCTTGGTGAGGGTTATTTTGAGAGATGGCTCGTGACATTCTCCCCCACCCAAGTCCTTGACGACCCCGTCAAGACCGTGCCTCGAACTCCACGATCTTGCCCTGGAATTGTCATAGGTCGCCCTCTTTCTCCCATGAGGCCTCACTATTCGGTAGTCCCTTCCACCGAATGAGATAATCATTATAGCTTGGCACACCCCTCTGTCGGATGAGCCTCTTTGCCTCGATGCTCTCGATCTCTCGATCAAAGGAAGCCACGACCGCGGTTGGTGCCCGATGTGACTCGCCCCTCGTTGGATCTTCTTTATCACCATGGTAGGGCTTGAGCATGCTCACATGGAACACCGGATGAATCTTGAGTTTGGGCGGCAACTCAAGCTTGTAAGAAACTCTCCCGACCTTCCGTAGGACGGGAAATGGCCCCTCGTACTTCCGCACTAGTCCCTTGTGCACTGAGCGGAAGACCTTGAACTGTTGTGGCAGCAACTTGATCATGACCATCTCGCCCACTTGGAACTCGAGAGGGCGTCACTTGTCTGCCCACTTCTTCATCTTCTTAGACACCTTGTCCAAGTACGCCTTCGTTATATCAAGCTGCTCATGCCACCCTCGTGCAAGCTTGTACGCAGCGGGGCTGCTACCCGTGTAGCCCGACGCAACGGCTTGTGGAGTCAAGGGCTGCTGGCCCATGACAATCTCGAACGGACTTTGTTGCGTCGATGCGGACCGATGCAAGTTGAATGAGAATTGAGCCACATCCATCAACTTGGCCCAATCCTTCTGGTTGGCACCCACGAAGTGCCTCAAGTATAACTCCAACAAGGCATTCACCCTTTCTGTTTGCCCATCGCTTTGCGGGTGAAAGCTTGTTGAAAAGTGTAAACCCGAACCCAAGAGCTTGAATAACTCCGTCCAGAATTTTGCTGTGAACCTTGGGTCCCGATCACTTATGATGCTCCGAGGCAAGCCCCAATACTTCACCACATGCTGAAAGAACAACTTGGTGGCTTGCTCGGCCATGCAATCGTGTGGGGCAGGTATGAAAGTTTCATACTTGGAAAGCGATCGACCACCACCATAATAGAGCCATACCCATCAGACTTGGGCAAGGCTGATATGAAATCCATTGAGACACTCTCCCATGGCCATTCAGGAATCGGCAAAGGCTGCAATAGTCCTGCCGGTACACGTTGTTCTATCTTGTCTTGTTGGCACACAAGACAAGTCTTCACATAGGCCTCGATATCATCCCGCATATGAGGCCAATAGTAGTCTACCTCCAAGAGTGCCAATGTCCGCTTCATACCCGGATGGCCAGCCCACATTGAGTCGTGGCACTCCTTCATGATGTCTCGCCTAAGATTATCCCACTTAGGCACATAAATGCGACGACCGACGGTGTAGAGCAGCCCATTCTCTACCCAAAACCGTCGAGTTTTCCCCTCCTTGGCCATCTCCATGAGTCCCTTGGCCAAGGGGTCTTGAGAAGTCCCCTCCTTGATCTGATCAAGAAGGTTGCTAGCGGCGCTGCTTGCGCTAGCGAACATGGCCTTTCGGCTGAGAGCGTCAGCAACAATATTAACTTTGCCCGGCTTGTACTCCATGACATAATCGAACTCCGCTAAGAAGTCTTGCCACCGAGCTTGCTTGGGGCTGATCTTCTTCTGATTTTGAAAATAACTCGTAGCCACATTGTCGGTCATGATGGTAAACCGACTTCCAAGCAAATAGTGCCTCCAAGTTCGCAAGCAATGAATGATGGCTGTCATCTCCTTGTCATGCACCGGATACCGTCTCTCGGTATCATTGAGCTTGCGAGACTCATAGGCTATGGGATGCCCCTCTTGCATAAGCACCCCTCCGATGGCAAAGTCTGATGCATCGGTGTGAAGTTCGAATGACTTAGCATAATCGGGCAAGGCCAAGACAGGTTTCTTGGTGTCTGCCTTCTTCAAATCATCGAACGCTTCTTGGCATTTCTCACTCCAATTGCACTGCACCTTCTTCTTCAGCAAGTCGGTTAGTGGGGCTGCTCTCGCCGAGTAGCTCAAAATGAATCTCCGCTAATAATTGGCCAGCCCAAGGAAAGAACGTAGCTCCGAAACGTTCTTGGGTGGCTCCCATTCATTGATGGCCTGCACTTTGTCCCGTTCCATCATGATCTTTCCAGCTTTGATGCGGTGCCCCAAGAAAGACACCTCATCTTGGGCGAACGAGCACTTCTCCAATTTCATGTACAGCTCGCTCTCCCGCAATGCTTGGAAAACCTGTCGCAAGTAATGCACATGTTCTTCCAAGTTGTCGCTATACACGACGATGTCGTCGAGATAGACGACTACAAATTTATCCAAGAAAGGCTGAAAATTTCTGTTCATTAAAGTGCAGAAAATAGCCGGGGCATTGGTGAGACCAAAAGGCATCACTAAGAACTCATAAGACCCATAGCGAGTGACGCATGCTGTCTTTGGCTCATCTCCTTTGGCTATGCGCACTTGCCAATACCCCGATCAGAGATCTAGTTTAGAAAAGTACCTGGCTTTACCGAGCCTATCGAAAAGATCGGCAACCAAAGGAATTGGATACTTGTTCTTGATGGTTACTTTGTTAAGTGCTCGGTAATCGATGCACATACGCAAGGACCCGTCGTGCTTGCGTTGGAACAATATTGGTGCACCGAATGGAGCCTTGGATGGTCGAATGAACCCCGCGTCCAGCAGCTCCTTGAGTTGCTTGCGTAGCTCTTCCAACTCTGGCGGTGCCATCTGATAAGGCACCATGGCTGGAGGCCTAGCCCCTGGCTCCAGCTCGATCATATGATCGACTTCCCTTCTTGGAGGAAGTCTCTTGGGTAGCTTTGGAGGCATGACATCTTTGTACTCTTTCAAAACCGCAGCTACCTCCTTCGGAACCTCGCTGGGTTGAGGCCCATCTTCGATCAACGTGGCCACAAATGTTGCTTGCCCCTTTTGCACGCCTTTCTTCACTTGATTGGCTGACAACATCTTGGCCTCCACGATCTCCCGAGTGACAGGGACAGAGCATGTTTCTCGATCCTTTGCAATAGTCATCAACTAGTCCCTTTCTAATGTCCATGGCTTCACCGTATCCATGAACTCCATGCCCAGCACCAATGAGAAGTCGTCCATCGTGACGACAGTCAGGTCCATCGTCCCCTTCCATTAGCCCAAATGAAGGGAGACGCCTCGTGCTACACCATGGATAGGCACCGGTGCTGTGTTGACGGTCTTCAAGGTGCCTGGCTCCTTGGTGTACTGCACGCCCAGCCTTGTTGCCTCCTTCAAAGCAACAAAGTTGTGTGTTGCACCCGTGTCGACGAGTGCCTTTGAAGCCTTGCCATTTACCTTGGCTTCCACAAACATAAGAGCGGATTTCTTCGAACGGGGCAGCGTACTTACCTTAGCCACGTTGCTTTGCTCCACCGTAGCCTTGACGCTGCTTAGTAAGCGCAAAGTCCCCATTTGCGCCTCATCCCCCGATGATTCCCCGGAGATCCACTCTTGCCAGCGATCATCGCATTGAGCTTCTGTCGCTGTGGGCACTCCCTAGCCCAGTGCGGCCCTCCGCACAAGAAGCAATCACAGTTTTTCACCTTGCTATCCGAAAAGGACTGCTTGGCTTTGTCCTTCTTCTCGAACTGCTTGTCACCGCTGCTACTGCTGCTTCTTTCAGTGGGTTTTGCTCCCCCACCTTTTCTCTTGTTACCGCCGCCACTTTTGCTGTCGCCCTTGTGGCTTTTTGAATCAGCCTTGTATTCGAACAAGGATTCGGCAACTGCGATGGCCTCCGCAAGTGATTGAACGTTGCGTCTCTTTAACTCTTGCTCAGCCCATCGTTGTAGTCCATCCATGAAGTAGATGAGCTGAGTCTTCTTTGGCATGTCCGAGACTTCAAGCATAAGAGAAGTGAACTGCTTGACGTACTCTTTGATCGACCCCGTATGCTTCAGTCCACGCAGCCTCTTCATAGCAACTTCCTCCGCATTCTCCAGATAGAATTGCCGCTTGAAATCCGCCTTGAACTCGTCCCAAGTCTTAAGCGAGCAAAAACCCTTCTTAATATCCGACTCACGCCTCCTCCACCAAAGGATGGCATCATCACCCAAGTACATGGTGACGGTGGTGATCTTGGACTCATCGTCGTCCAAGCGCATCGCGTCGAAATATTTTTCAACACTCCATAGGAAGTTGTCGAGTTCCCTAGCATCGCGCTTCCCATGGTACCTTGGCGGCTCGGGCACCTTCATCCTTGGTCCCTCTCGTAAAGTAGCACTACCTGCCACAGCCGCCTTGCATAGGTTGACGTCCGATTGCAAGGACTCAACCTGCTCCCGGATGGCTTGGAGCTGCCCTATCAGCGTGTCCTTGAGTTGGCCCATCTCGTTGTGCATAGCATCCGCAACTTGGTTGACGAGAAGTTGAGTCTTGTCCTTGGCTTCCACAGTGCCAAGCTCAAGGTCATGGACGCGACTATCGAGTTGCTCAATATCCGTAGTGACGCTAGCCAACGTCCCATTGAATGACTCAACCTTTTGTTCCATCTCCCCGACGTTGTCCTGGAGATCGCCCACGGTCAGCTCCACCTTGGCCATACGATCCTCAAGCATGCTGGTCCGACTAGTCTTTCTTCCAGTCTCCTCGATCACGGACCCTCCAACAGCACTCTCTTTGTTTCTCGACATGATCAGATTGCTCCGCACCTAACCTTCGTACACACAGCAGCTAGCACAACACAACTTCAGCAAGATCGCCCCTACGATCGTCGCTGCTCTGATACCACGTGTCACGTGCTGACCTTTTTCCCTTGGCTAACACGCTGCCCACTAGCGTCACACTCCCGTCGGACTAACTAGTTAAGGCACTTCGATGCTTGGCTAATGCTAAGTGATGCTACGGAAGCTTAAGTGGGGAAAATGCTAAGGCATAAGTGTTTAGGCTTTTTGAAAGAATGCTTTGTATTGCTTGAGAGAGTTGTACAAGTGTTTCTATATGTTCTGTACAAATGAATACCAAGGCTTATTTATAGGCCCTTAAAGTCCTAGAGGCTTTTAGCCTAGAACCTTCTACAATCCTCCTTCAAAGGAGTATTCTCTATGGATCTAGAAAGTTCTCACCTCCAAAGGAACCAGAAAATACAAGGAGGCTTCTAGAAAATACTACACAAATCTGTACAAGGGTGTTCTAGACTCATCCATGCTAGAACACTCTAGAGAAAGCTAAGCTAGAATGTCCAAGAGCACTCTAGAACCTTCCGGAGGCATCTAGAGAAAGCTAAGCTAGAATTTCCAAAAGCACTCTAGAACCTTCCGGAGGCATCTCGAAAAACTTGCTGCTCCATCGGGCCTTTACGGGCCTACTGCCAGCGTCCATATGATGCTTTGGATGCCTTGTTGCCTTGGTGAGGGATATTTTGAGAGATGGCTCGTGACAATGTGGTTCCTTAAGAGGACATGAGAGGGGTTTAATTTAGGGGTGGGCAAACGGATTGAAGATCAGCGGGTTTAAATCGAATCGGACCGTTTTGCTCTAAATGGTCTAAATTTTAATTTTGTGTTTTTAGATACGGTGCGAATTCGTTATAAAAGGTCTAATTCCCGTTCCTATTATATAAAAGGAAACAATTCGGATTGGACCCGTTTCAAAACACATTTACAAATTTAAAAACCAAAAGATGGAAACCCATTTGAAGTATGAGAAGAACCCTAAGATTAGGGAAGCTATAACCCAGAAATTCACCGAGTATTTAAGGAGGGCGGAGGAGATTAGGGTTGTGCTCGATGAGGGAGGGACCGGACCGGCTGCGAATGAGGATGTTGCGGTGGCCACGAGGCCAAAGACGAAGCCCAAGGATGGAGGAGAAGGGGGTGATGGGGAGGATCCGGAGCAATCGAAGCTGAGGTCTGGGCTCAATTCGGCGATTATTAGAGAGAAACCCAATGTAAAGTGGAATGATGTTGCGGGGTTGGAGAGCGCCAAGCAGGCGTTGCAGGAGGCAGTTATTTTGCCAGTCAAGTTTCCACAGTTCTTCACTGGTGAGTTTTCGTTACTTTATCGAATTGTTGGTTATATGAATTTGTGGTATTTGTTGTTTTAAGTAATTGATTGCGCGGATAACATTTAGGTTTGGGTGGACGAGGGAATGTAATTAAGGTTACCTCTGTTGTGGGGATGGCTTCCACTATACTGTCGAAAAGAGTACGTCTTGTGACACTGGCTGAATCTGAATGTCACTATTTCTATTACTCCTTTCATGAAATATGTAATTTCGTTTTTGCAAATTAGTCTTGTATCCTTGTAACCTGTAAGCTTGGCCTTTGCAAAGTTTTTATGGCATGAAAGGATATGAATATACACTTTGATCATAAACAGATGCTAAACTCTACCCATTCCAAGATTTACAGCAACTCTTACAATATTGCGATGTCTCATAACTTGAAACGTTCTCTATTTACTCGACAATGTTCATGAAAACACAAACCTTGCTAATCACAGTTTGATTAGCTTCATGTATTTTGCACATGTAAGGTTCACTGGAGTTCTTATAATATTTTAGGTGTTTTGTGCGACACTAGTTTTCACTAAAAGAAGCATGACAGAGCTTTCGATTGAAGTAGTTTCAGTGGCTTCTACTTGCTGTTGTTGCTTGCAGTTGTTGTTGCTGTAGTTTTATGTGCGTCCTGTTCCTGTAAATATAAAAATATTATTTGTATGTGTGCCGAGGGGAAACACTTGATTTGGAAAGATTTAGAAAAGAAATCAATGTAAAACATAATCAACTTAGATTTGTGGTCGAGTGGTTAAGGAGTTGTGGACTTGTTCCACAGGTCCTTGCTTCGAGACCCACTGGCGGCATCTTTATTTCGGGGTGATATTTCGACCAGTAGGTCGCATCTCGGGAGTAGGTTACGGACCCTATGCTGAAAAAACCGGCTTGCCTTTCAAAAAAAAAAAAAAAAAAAAAAAAAAAAAAAAACTTAGATTTGGAATCGTAGGAACCGGACCGTTCCAAACGGTTCGAGTTAGGTTCAGTTTCAATGTTCAAAATGAGGGGATCCAGACTGGACCGGATCGGTTAATTTTAAACGGTTCGAGTTAGTTTTCTCCAAATTTGAAACCGATCTGGACCGTGCCCACCCATAGTTTAATTTTGCTCACATTGGAGCATTCAAATGGTAAAAGTTAAAATGTGGATGATCCCCCATTTAAACCAAAAGTTAAATTTAGGATTTTTTATATTTTTTCATCGCTCCGACCACATCCCCTATTTAAACTTTTTTATTATTATTTAAATATATTTTTTACTTTTTCATCCCTTATTCCTTTTGTTTAAATTTTTTATTTTATTTTTAATTTAAAAATTAAAGATTTGAAATATTTTAATGATATTTCAAGTTTTAAGGGATGGTTGGTTGTCCTAAATTTAGGCGAAAGTTGAGTGTGAAGTTAAAATGGAGAATGATTTAGGGAAATCATTGGAACATGCAATTTCTTATATAAGAGCATCTCTAATGATAAAAGTTAAAATGAGGATGAACCATCGCCATTTTAACCAAAAACTAAATTTATGAGTCTCATCATTTCTTCATCACTCCAATCACATTTCCTATTTTAACTTTTTTATCAAATATATCTTTAACTTTTCTATACCAATTTAATTTCAATTATATTATTATTATGATATTATTAATAATTTAAATTATATTATTATTAATTTTAATTATACTATTATTAACTTTAACTTAATTTAATTTGACTAATTAAAAGATTTGGAAGTTTAAAAAAATACTATTAATAATTAACATTTACAAATTAGGAAATCAAATAGTTAAAAATATTTTATTATTATTTTAGATATAGGGGATTGTTTGATTACCTTAAATTTAGGAAGAAGTTGGATGTGGAGTTATTATAGGGGATGATTTAGGGAATTGATTGGAGGAAGAATTTTGTTATTTTAAGGGATTGATTAGAGAGTTGGTTGAGCAAAGTTGCTAAAATGCTATTTTAAGGGATCTATTGAAGAGCGGGTTGAGCATTTGACGGAGATGCTATTGGTGAATGGAAGAGTATATCATAGGGGTAGGCACGGGACGGGACGGGTTCAGCGTGTTCTATTTGTTGATAAAAATTTTGATAATCTAATAGGTATAAAACTATAAATGGGTTCGAGACGGGACAAGAAGTAAATAATGAATTTGGCTAGTAGTCCCCTCTACCTCAAGAGTTGATTGTTAATGCAAATCGGCCTATCATCGGTCAATGTTAATGCATTAATGAATGCAATCCAACACATTGGTGCTGGGACATGGGTTCATTAACCAAGTAAAGTTGACTTTTCCTTGTTTGAAAACCTCATCGTTTCTATCCTCTTAAAAAACAACTCAAACATAATCCATCATCAATCATGTGTGTCTCCATATTTTCTTCTTCATAGATTGATGCAGGTGCACATGCATTACACATAAATCACAACTTCAAATCTAAGCAGCTATATTTGACAACCGATATTGACTACTGAATGCCACTTTCTCTCCGATTTTATGTTTTTTTAACTAATTAATTAAATCTGGTGTTATGACTTGAAAGAGCAATGTCAGAAGTGTTCTTGAAACCAATTGATTAATCTAGAGATGTATATGTGAGAGACAAATTGAGATGCTAAAATGTTATATACATCAATGAATTTATATGGGCATCCAAATATTGCAATCCTAAATTAAATAAATAAAAATATTAATAATAAATATTGAAAAAATAGCTCGGGACAGGATTAGCGAGATTGAAAATCTTCATCTTATCCTATTCTAGATTGGGATGGGACGGGACAGGATTAAGATAGAATTATTTAATACCATTAAAACCCAAAAAAATCGGGACGGGATGGGATGCCCACCCCTAGTATATCACGTGAGGTGAGGGTTATGTAACCAATGTGACTTCAGTAGTTGACTTAGGGCTCGTTTGGTTACTCGATGGAATGAGAATGAGAATGGAAATGGTAATAGGAATGGTAATGGTAATGGTAATGGGATTGAAAATGGAAATGAGAATATGTATGTTTGGTATACTTTTAAAATAGTAAGGTGGTAATGTAAAATTTATTTCCAAAAATACTCACTTAGTTAAAATGGGGGAGGGTGAAGAGGGTAAAAATGGTGATTAGGTAACTTGACCATTAATGGAATGGTAATGGTCATTCCTACAACCAAATCTGTAATGGAGATTACCATTACAATGAATTTTTGTTTCACCAAACAAATGAATGTAGTTGACCATTGTAATACTCATTACATTACAATGGTCAAAGGGGTAACCAAACATGCCCGTAGTAACGAATGGGTGTGAAATTAAATGAGAATGTGGTGGGGGTTGTGGTGTTTGAATGATATTGTGCAACGGGGGCAAGGTAGTATTAACTTGAGTAGAAAATACCAAAGGTCATGCCCAATTCATGCGGTTCTTCGGTACTCAGTGAGTCAGAGTTTGGCCCAGCGAGCAGACTCAGTTGAAGGTCTGAAGCATTGCTAGCCTCATTCTGGGTTGGAGAAGATCTGGTGGATGCATTGGCCAAGACCAGCGTCGATGCCAAAAGAGATGGAAACGAACCATTTGTAAATGTGAGCAATCAGCATGAACGCAAAATGTGTATCAAAGCTTTTGTGTTTTTTTGAACTTGATGACCTGGACTGTGTTCTTGGCGGCCTTGTAAAAGAAAACTAATGGAAAACGGAAGAGAGAGGCCTGCATTCCTTTGATTCCCATTTATATTTTGAATAGAACTTGATGTCCCCTGCTAAATTGGGTATGTTACTTGGAAAGTTTGACCTACCATCCCACAGCCAAAACATAAATTTGGCATATCCTAATGGGGAAATCGTGAAACCTCGGGAAATATTAGGGGAACGTTTGGCTAAACATTGCTTGTTGAGATCATGATTAAAGACCTAAAGCAATGATGGGCTTGGTATTGAGTGAGGGATTGTGATTAATGGGTTGGGTATCTGAATGTAAATTTGGATCGTAGGGTATTTGATTCAAATCATTGCGATTAATGGGATGGATTTGATTCAAATCATTTTAATGAACTGGGTTGATTTGTGTCACAGTTGTGACTTGGTTCAAACAGAGAATAAATGGCAAAGAATGAGATAATGAAAACAAACAATATGGATCCTATTATTGATCAAAAGAACAACAATTACAAGGGAGCAATATCTCTTGGGTGAACTCAACCCAGAGAACCTTCTCTATAATTTTCCTCTACCCTGTTCTGCTCTTATTTCTCTTCATTTATACTATAGTAGTTGTAACAGAAATACAAATTGAACCAATAGGATTCTTACATGTGTCTAGCCCCCCATGTGTTTATAACAACCTGAAGGTGTATTTCCTATTCTGCCCCTCTATTCAAATTTAACCCAATTCGAATGTTGGCGCCACTGTTTGATTGGCCCAATATTTTCGATGCTTTGAGAATGTAACAATGCCAACCCCTTCGAAACATCCTTGTCCTCAAGGATTAAAGTAGGGAAAAGCAGCTTGAATGACTGACCAATCTTCCCAAGTGGCGTCAGTAGGGGTGGAGTGTGACCACTGTATGAGAACCTGTGTAACAGCTCGGTTGTGACGAGGAATGAGACGGCGAGCCAAGACAGCGACTGGCTCAGCTCGAAATAATCCAGAGTGGTTGACCACAGGCAGGACTGGAGCAGCAACTGAGTATGCTCCCAACTTGCGCTTCAACTGCGACACATGGAAGACAGGATGCACTTTAGAGTTGGGAGGAAGACTGAGCTTGTAGGCCACCATACTAATACGCTCTAATATCAGAAAAGGGCCATAAAAACGAGCTGATAGCTTGAGATTGTGGCGGAGATTTACAGAAGTTTGCCTATATGGTTGTAAGCGTAGATAAACCCAATCGCCCACACTGAACTCACGCTCATATCTGTGCTTGTCGGCATAGTGTTTCATGCGTTCCTGAGCTCGGACACGCTTCTCTTTAATGACACTTAACATTTGATCTCAGTCACGAAGAACCTGGTGTAAAGCCAATTCGACCATTGAAGGGGAGCCTCACTAGTCATGCAACGGAGGTAGTTCTCAAGGCAAGCATTGACTCGTTCGGTCTGTCCATCAATTTGGGGATGGTATGATGAACTGAGTTTAAGGCTAGTGCCTAGAGCTGCGAAGAGATCTTGCCAAAAGGCGCTCAAGAAAACTTTGTCACGATCAGATACAATCAGGGATGGCAGGCCGTGAAGACGATAAATATGCTTCAGAAACAGATCAGCAATCATAGCTGAAGTGAAAGGATGAGATAGGGCAATAAATTGGCTGAATTTAGTCAGTCTGTCCACGACTACCAGAATAACAGTTTTGTGCTTGGAAGGTGGTAGTCCTTCGATGAAATCCATCGAAATATGTTGCCACACGTGCTCCGGTATAGGTAGAGGTTGCAGCAGTCCCCCATATGTTGAGTTATAATTACGTTGGCAAGTATCACATTCAGATACAAAAGTGAAGACATCATCTTGCAGTTTGGGCCAAAAAAAATATTGGCGGAGTCTTTTGTACGTGGTGTTGATCCCGGAATGGCCTCCAAGAGCTGAAGTATGTAGCTCATGCATAAGATGCTGACGAAGGGACCCAGAGGAGCCAATACAGATCTACTGATTGTGCTTAATAACTCCGTGAGATAAGGAGTAAGGTGGCTTATCATCTGGTTTGAGAAGTAGCTGCTGCAACAGTGAGTGCATAAATGGATCATTGGCATAAGAAGAAGTAACTTCAGTGAGCCAAGTAGGGTGATTGTGGTCAGAGCTAGCACTTGGCCTTTGTTGTCAGTGCATCTAGACAAGGCGTCCGCAACTTTGTTGTCGACTCCTTTTTTTATAGCAAATCTCATAGTCGAAACCGAGGAGCTTGGCTAACCATCGTTGTTGAGTCATTGTAGTGACTTTTTGGGCTAAAAAATGGCGGATACTCTGATGGTCGGTGAAAATGATGAACTTGGAACCTAGTAAATATGAGCGCCATCTGTGGACAGCCATAACAATTGCAAGTAACTCCTTCTCATAAGTAGATAATGATAAATTCTTGGGGCTGAGAGACTTACTAAATAAAGCTATTGGCCTGCCAGCTTGAGAAAGAACAGCACCAACGCCAATAGAGCATGCATCTGTCTCCAAGTGGAATGGTTCCTGGAAGTTTGGGAGTGCCAATACGGGAGCTGAACACATAGCATGTTTCAACTGGGAAAATGCAGTGGATGCCATAGAAGACCAAGTAAAAGCATTCTTTTTAAGAAGATTCGTCAAGGGTTTAGCAATGACACCATACTGCGCAATAAATTTCTTGTAGTATCCCGTCAGGCCTAAAAAACCACGGAGCTGCTTAATATTAGTAGGAATGGGCCAACTGGTCATCGCTTCAATTTTCTGCGGGTCAGCCTCCACACCCTTAGCACTGATAATGTGACCTAGGTACTCCAATTGTTCTTGAGCGAAGGAGCACTTGGAAATCTTGACAACCAGCTTATGTTGTCTGAGGATGGAGAAAACAACTTTAAGGTGTTCTAAGTGGACGGACAGATTGTGACTATGTATCAGAATATCATCAAAGAAAACGAGAACATATTTTCTGAGAAGTGGCTGAAATATCTGGTTCATAAGAGCTTGGATGAGGCGGGTGCATTTGTAAGCCCAAAAGGCATCACCTTGAATTCAAAGTGCCCATGGTGTGTCTTAAAAGATGTTTTGTGGACATCAGGAGGGTGAACTAATAGTTGGTGATACCCTGATCTTAAGTCTAATTTTGAGAAGATGGTGGCACCATGAAGCTCATCTAGAAGTTCATCTATGAGAGGCATAGGAAACTTGTCTTTGATTGTAATCTCATTTAATTTTCTGTAATCCACACAAAATCTCGAGGACCCATCTTTTTTTCGGACTATAAGAATGGGGGCTGCAAAAGGACTGTGCGAGTGTTGGATCAACCCTGATTCTAACATTTCCTGAATTAGTTTCTCAATGACAGCCTTTTGCATGTAAGGGACTTTATATGGGTTCTGAGAAGGAGGGTGGTGGCCAAGTGTCACGCCCCGATTTTCGAAGGAAATGAAAATCCCAAAAATCCACGTAGGATTATCTGTTTCCCCCAAAACTCGGGACGTGAGAATTGAATAATAACAGAAACAAATAACAGCATGAACTAAACATCTGAAACAAATAAAAATCTAACCCGGTGAGACTCTGACGTTGCTAGCTCACTAGCAAAACTCCAGTACGCAGCTCAAAATCTCTAAACCTTAAAGGCTAAATGGCTACAGTCCAAAAGGAATGTACCCAAGAAGCAAAAGTTCACTCGGGTCAGCAATAAAGCCGGTGTGAGAAATCTTCATCCCAAAAATCAATAAATACGCACATGATAACATTAAAATAAACCAAACAATAAATAACCACACCATCAGGTAGTTCCTCAATGAGGCAATGGTGTTATTATCCTAATAAATAAATATGCATTCTTAATTACTAATAAATAAAATTTATGAGTTATCAATCCTCATCAATGCAACAATAATACAATTCATAATCATATTAGACTACTATTGAAATATTAAACAAACACATTTTTCTTTCTACCTTTAGGAAGACATGTAGTTTTCATTCAATGGTTGAATGAGCATTTAGTTTCTTCCTTTAAGGTACTCATGCACATACACAAAAAGAAATCTCGCTACTTTTCCACAATCGCACTCTCCTCCTGTGCCAAACACACCTCACCCAAGTGTGCCTCCCTTGCCTTCGAAACCACTCGGAGCGTACATGTTCCAAGTGGGGTGCCTCCTCGAGGAACATGTCATCTCGCCCGAAGTTCGATCCATGGCAAACATTCTTCCTAAATCTACACGTACAACCGAACACACATGGAACGGTGCACCGAACACACCTCACCCAAGTGTGCCGCCCTTGCCATCGAAACCATTCGGAGCGTACATGTTCCAAGTGGGGTGCCACCTCGAGGAACATGTCATCTCACCCGAAGGTCGATCACTGGCAAGTACACTGATATGCAAGCAAGTCTGCATACCCAATAATATCACAAGTATACAAGCAAGTCTGTATACAAAATTTCTTTTCTTTTCACATTTTTTTTTCGGAGTTGTGGAAAAGAGCATAAAAAAAATCAACTAAAACTCAAAACTCTTTTATGGTGACCCTTTGTCAACCATAAGTAAATCAACCACAGTATCCACCATTCTTTCGCGGAACAAGTAATATTTGACACATTGTCAATTCACACATCTCATCTCTTTGCATCATATGAAAAACAATACGCACACCAATTCGCATAACAATACAAATACTAAAGCTAAAACAAGTGCTCGGTTAAATTCCATCCAATATCTAATATTTATTTAATAAAATATAAATTTGCTGGAATGCGAGTGCAACCCATAGAATCATGTAGTGAAAGGATCTACTTATATCAAATTATGTTCACTAGTTATTCATGTATATATAATATGCTAGATTATAGTATAACACAGAACCATGTAATGAGCAACAAAATTCAACATATATGATCACCAGTCCACAAAAGCTTACTTTAAAAAAAAAATGGTTCTTCTAAACTTGTCTTGAGTTGAATTGCAAACCAACTAGTGGTTTAAACCAATAAACTTAAGCTCAATCCCCTGATCCAATCTAAATGATGAGGGGGTTCATCATGTATAACTTAACAGATGTAACTAAACCCAAAAATGACTATCTGTTTGCCCCTTTTGATTGTACATATAGCGTACTCAATAAACAGTCAAACTTATATATTCACAACCAATTTCATAACTCTCAAAACCCAAAATTATTTCATCAACACTCACAACCACACCATCCTAATGTGACATCCCAAAGACTCAATGCTTATATCTCAAATAATGAAAAAGTAAGTAAAGTTACAAGCACAAATGCAAATTATGTCCTAGAGTTGTTACACATCCAAGCAATTAATAAGTGCTCAAGATAGAAATAATACATTGCTTAAACATCATAAAAAATACCAAAAACACATAACCAATTTCTAAATAAACAAACAATTGTTTGTGAATATTTCTTCACAAAGATCAAATTGAGAGAAACTACATAAAAAAATACTGAAAGGGGTAAAAGAGAACTCACCGGAGAGATCGCAAACCGTAAAGGATTTCGCAACGGATCCACGCAATAACCCTTCATAGTCAACGCCATCATCTCATTCAGACAACATTAACACACCACCTCCACCGTAAGCTCGATTTTACCATCTACACAAATATTGGGTTGGTGCACATTAAAAACAGGTTAAACCCGCCAAATATGTTTTCATGATCCATTGTCATTATCCTAGTGATGAGAAGCGGTAAGACTGTTAAACAATCATCAACAATGTTAAGACTTAGTCATGGTAACAATCCTTCACTCCCTCGAACCTTTCATGGTTCTAATACGTTGTTTTCTATGTTAGGGTGTCTATAGAAGAAAGCCTTTAGAAGGACCACCCATCTGTTGAGTTTGCTCAAATCATGTAATCTCCCTAGGTTAGGTTTTAAGCACACAAGACTCTGGTTTCTCTTCAAGACATGGCATTAAAAACACCCACCATTTTTATGTAATTTTAGTGATCAAATAACCAAACTATTTCATCAATTGGAACTCATGATTTGTCTAATTTGAAGAAATAAAAAAATTAATTTGAGGAAATAAAAAAAAAGAAGACCAGGAGTTCGCCTTTGACCATGGCAGACACATTTATGAAGAGATCGTTCAAAGAATCGACAAGTTTAGATTGCTTTGCTTCTGCTCCCTCTCCCGCCATGTTCACCACTCCCTCTCTCTCTTTCTCTCTATCGAACGAATCCCTTCCCTTATGTCTTCATACTCCTCATCATCTCTCAGCTCATCTGCACTAACCACCTGGGTTAAACACACAACCTTGGTAGGGAGGGCGCCAGTGCTACCTTGAAGTAGCATCTTCTGCAATGCAACTTGCTGCTGTGTGATAATGTATTTCTCTTCTCTTGCGACCAATCAAATAGAGTAGCACACTTGGGCATCCTCCCTCCCACTTCCATAATGACCGTGGCCCATACTTCTTAGAGAACTCACAACCAAAAAGCAAATGATCAATTGTTTTATTCTATTTACTGCACAAACATCTCTTCACTGTTATGAGGCATCTCTGCACCAAAATTATTGAATAAGCAACCAAGCCCAAACTGAAATAGGAAAAATTCACCTGAGGTGCAAATTGCTTCACCTAGAAAGACCCATCCAAGAACCCATGGACCGACAGAAAGATCATTCACATTATTACTCTGCTGCAGATTAAGAAAACAGCTATTATGTGTATTTGCTGCACGGGTCGTAAGCAGAAGAATAAACCTTGGAAGCATACAAGAGAGAGAAGGTGTTGCAGAGATACTGTTTCTCTCTTCGCTCTCCTCACTGTCTCCCTCACGACTCCTCTCGCCTGTTTCGTCTCACCATCAGCCGCCATTGAGAAAAAAATCGTGAAGGGAAAAGGGAAAAAGGAAGGAGAAAAGAAGGAGAGAAAAAGAAATAGGGTTATTCTCTTTATAAGGTGGGTGGCTATTCGCCCCCACCGAACTTTTGAATGCACCCACCCTCCTTCACAAAATAAAACCCTACTCATTAGTTAAATAAAAGCCCAAAATCGAGCCCAAATAAAATTTAGTAGCAACCCATCAACATTAGGGTTTACAAAAGAATTTTTTTTATTTATTTATTTAATTAGGCGGGTATTACAATATATACAACTCAAAAGAATCTCGTCCCGAGATTCGGTAGAGGAAGGTAAGTAGAAAATTAATTCTTAAATAAACAAACTACACATCACATGGACAAACAAATAGCTCATACGTATGCCCATAACTTAATGAAGACAATCACACAAATATAAATATTTTCAGTAAGTAGAAAAATTACGGGGTGCTACAATATATACAACTCAAAAGAATCTCGTCCCGAGATTCGGTAGAGGAAAGAAAGTTAAGCGAATTTCAAAAAATGCAACTTGTCAAACGAAAGAAGATTTTAAAATAAAAATTTCAATTGAATTTTTAGTTGCATAAATTTTAATTGTCATTGAGAAAGTAGGGTGTTATAATATATAGAACTCAAAAGAATCTCGTCCCAAGATTCGCGAAAGGGTTAACTAAATATTCAAGATAACAAACCGCTACAAGAAAACGACACTGAATAATGCCATCCACTATTGACATTAAAATAAGTTAGTCACATAAATCTCATATTGAGATTCACGAAGAAAAAGAAACAATAAAAGGTTCAAGGTTCACCCTTGTCACTTTACCTCTAGGCAGTCACACTACTACTCTCCCATATCCACATTCCGAGGATCACCTAGACTCTACCCCAGCCTAGGCTAACCAAATGCTCTGATACCAAATTGTCACGCCCCGATTTTTGAAGGAAACGAAAATCCCAAAAATCCACGTAGGATTATCTGTTTCCCCCAAAACTCGGGACGTGAGAATTCAATAATAACAGAAACAAATAGCAGCATGAACTAAACATCTGAAACAAATAAAAATCTAACCCGGTGAGACTCTGACGTTGCTAGCTCACTAGCAAAACTCCAGTACGCAGCTCAAAATCTCTAAACCTGAAAAGCTAAATGGCTACATTCCAAAGGAATGTACCCAAGAAGCAAAAGCTCACTCGGGTCAGCAATAAAGCCGGTGTGAGAAATCTTCATCCCAAAAATCAATAAATCCGCACATGATAACATTAAAATAAACCAAACAATAAATAACCACACCATCTGGTAGTTCCTCAATGAGGCAATGGTGTTATCATCCTAATAAATAAATATGCATTCTTAATTACTAATAAATAAAATTTATGAGTTATCAATCCTCATAAATGCAACAATAATACAATTCATAATCATATTAGACTACTATTGAAATATTAAACAAACACATTTTTCTTTCTACCTTTAGGAAGACATGTAGTTCTCATTCAATGGTTGAATGAGCATTTAGTTTCTTCCTTTAAGGTACTCATGCACATACACAAAAAGAAATCTCGCTACTTTTCCACAATCGCACTATCCTCCTGTGCCGAACACACCTCACCCAAGTGTGCCTCCCTTGCCTTCGAAACCACTCGGAGCGTACATGTTCCAAGTGGGGTGCCACCTCGAGGAACATGTCATCTCACCCGAAGTTCGATCCATGGCAAACATTCTTCCTAAATCTACACGTACAACCGAACACACATGGAACGGTGCACCGAACACACCTCACCCAAGTGTGCCGCCCTTGCCATCGAAACCATTCGGAGCGTACATGTTCCAAGTGGGGTGCCACCTCGAGGAACATGTCATCTCACCCGAAGGTCGATCACTGGCAAGTACACTGATATGCAAGCAAGTCTGCATACCCAATAATATCACAAGTATACAAGCAAGTTTGTATACAAAATTTCTTTTCTTTTCACATTTTTTTTTCGGAGTTGTGGAAAAGAGCATAAAAAAAATCAACTAAAACTCAAAACTCTTTTATGGTGACCCTTTGTCAACCATAAGTAAATCAACCACAGTATCCACCATTCTTTCGCGGAACAAGTAATATTTGACACATTGTCAATTCACACATCTCATCTCTTTGCATCATATGAAAAACAATACGCACACCAATTCGCATAACAATACAAATACTAAAGCTAAAACAAGTGCTCGGTTAAATTCCATCCAATATCTAATATTTATTTAATAAAATATAAATTTGCTGGAATGCGAGTGCAACCCATAGAATCATGTAGTGAAAGGATCTACTTATATCAAATTATGTTCACTAGTTATTCATGCATATATAATATGCTAGATTATAGTATAACACATAACCATGTAATGAGCAGCAAAATTCAACATATATGATCACCAGTCCACAAAAGCTTACTTTAAATAAAAAAATGGTTCTTCTAAACTTGTCTTGAGTTGAATTGCAAACCAACTAGTGGTTTAAACAAATAAACTTAAGCTCAATCCCCTGATCCAATCTAAATGATGAGGGGGTTCATCATGTATAACTTAACAGATGTAACTAAACCCAAAAATGACTATCTGTTTGTCCCTTTTGATTGTACATATAGGGTACTCAATAAACAGTCAAACTTATATATTCACAACCAATTTCATAACTCTCAAAACCCAAAATTATTTCATCAACACTCACAACCACACCATCCTAATGTGACATCCCAAAGACTCAATGCTTATATCTCAAATAATGAAAAAGTAAGTAAAGCTACAAGCACAAATGCAAATTCTGTCCTAGAGTTGTTACACATCCAAGCAATATAAGTGCTCAAGACAGAAATAATACATTGCTTAAACATCATAAACAAATACCAAAAACACATAACCAATTTCTAAATAAACAAACAATTGTTTGTGAATATTTCTTCACAAAGATCAAATTGAGAGAGACTACATAAAAAAATACTGAAAGGGGTAAAAGAGAACTCACCGGAGAGATCGCAAACCGTAAAGGATTTCGCAACGGATCCACGCAATAACCCTTCATAGTCAACGCCATCATCTCATTCAGACAACATTAACACACCACCTCCACCGTAAGCTCGATTTTACCATCCACACAAATATTGGGTTGGTGCACATTAAAAACAGGTTAAACCCGCCAAATATGTTTTCATGATCCATTGTCATTATCCTAGTGATGAGAAGCGGTAAGACTGTTAAACAATCATCAACAATGTTAAGACTTAGTCATGGTAACAATCCTTCACTCCCTCGAACCTTTCATGGTTCTAATACGTTGTTTTCTATGTTAGGGTGTCTATAGAAGAAAGCCTTTAGAAGGACCACCCATCTGTTGAGTTTGCTCAAATCATGTAATCTCCCTAGGTTAGGTTTTAAGCACACAAGACTCTGGTTTCTCTTCAAGACATGGCATTAAAAACACCCACCATTTTTATGTAATTTTAGTGATCAAACAACCGAACTATTTCATCAATTGGAACTCATGATTTGTCTAATTTGAAGAAATAAAAAAACTAATTTGAGGAAATAAAAAAAAAGAAGACCAGGAGTTCGCCTTTGACCATGGCAGACACATTTATGAAGAGATCGTTCAAAGAATCGGCAAGTTTAGATTGCTTTGCTTCTGCTCCCTCTCCCGCCATGTTCACCACTCCCTCTCTCTCTTTCTCTCTATCGAACGAATCCCTTCCCTTATGTCTTCATACTCCTCATCATCTCTCAGCTCATCTGCACTAACCACCTGGGTTAAACACACAACCTTGGTAGGGAGGGCGCCAGTGCTACCTTGAAGTAGCATCTTCTGCAATGCAACTTGCTGCTGTGTGATAATGTATTTCTCTTCTCTTGCGACCAATCAAATAGAGTAGCACACTTGGGCATCCTCCCTCCCACTTCCATAATGACCGTGGCCCATACTTCTTAGAGAACTCACAACCAAAAAGCAAATGATCAATTGTTTTATTCTATTTACTGCACAAACATCTCTTCACTGTTATGAGGCATCTCTGCACCAAAATTATTGAATAAGCAACCAAGCCCAAAGTGAAATAGGAAAAATTCACCTGAGGTGCAAATTGCTTCACCTAGAAAGACCCATCCAAGAACCCATGGACCGACAGAAAGATCATTCACATTATTACTCTGCTGTAGATTAAGAAAACAGCTATTATGTGTATTTGCTGCACGGGTCGTAAGCAGAAGAATAAACCTTGGAAGCATACAAGAGAGAGAAGGTGTTGCAGAGATACTGTTTCTCTCTTCGCTCTCCTCACTGTCTCCCTCACGACTCCTCTCGCCTGTTTCGTCTCACCATCAGCCGCCATTGAGAAAAAAAAATCGTGAAGGGAAAAGGGAAAAAGGAAGGAGAAAAGAAGGAGAGAAAAAGAAATAGGGTTATTCTCTTTATAAGGTGGGTGGCTATTCGCCCCCACCGAACTTTTGAATGCACCCACCCTCCTTCACAAAATAAAACCCTACTCATTAGTTAAATAAAAGCCCAAAATCGAGCCCAAATAAAATTTAGTAGCAACTCATCAACATTAGGGTTTACAAAAGCAATTTTTTATTTATTTATTTAATTAGGCGGGTATTACACCAGGCTTCAATGGAATATAGTGGTTGAGGGCTCGGCTAGGAGGAAGAGCAGTGGGGGCTTGGAACAGGTCACTGAATGTTGAAATTAAGTGTTGGATGTCAGGGTTAGGTTGTATAGGAGTATCTTGAGTAGTGATAGAAAAGAGATGGCAAAAGAATGAGCTAGCATGGTTTCGCCATAATTTAGACAAACCCTTGGCCTCTAGTAAACACAAAGCAGCAGATTCAGACCCACCTTGGAGAATAACAGTCTGTCCATTAATGACTAAAGTCAGTTGAAGCTTCTGTAGATTTAATGTGATGTTCCCAAATTTTTTTAACCAATCACCACCAAGGACCATCTCATAACCACCCAGAGGCAAGACCCTAACTCTACCTTCAAAAGACACACCCTGCATTGTCCATAGCAAGTTCTGGCAGACAGCATTGCTTAGTAACTGATCCCCATTGGCAACCTTGACAAGCATTTGGGGAGTGAGATCAGTAGGCCATTTGGTGGCCTTAACCACACTAGGGTCGATAAACGAATGCGTGCTGCCAGTATCTATGAGTATAGACACTGGTTTCTTCCTAATTAACCCTTCGATGAGTAGTGTGTTTGTAGAAGAACACCCATGAAGAGCATGCAAAGAAATCTCCATATCAGTAGGCACTTCCTGTAGGAGACTCTCAGTGACAACTTCAGGGTAATCTTCAACTTCATCAGATAGATTATCCTCAGGAATCAGCATATACAAGTGCTGGGATTTACATAAGTGTCCCGGTTTGTATTGCTCCTCACAATTATAGCAAAGGCCCTTCTCCCTGCGTATACGCATCTGGCTGGGAGTGAGTTTTCTGATTGGTGGTATAGGATGATGAAATTTAGAGTTGTTGTTGTATATGGACTGAGATGAGTTTCTGTGATATGAATTTGAGTTGTAAGGAGGGTGGGTAGAGTGGGTGTGGTGTGGTATGGGAGTAGATGTAGTACCTATTGGCTTTGTGTAGGTGGTGGAGTATGTATTTTGTCTACTGGTGTAAGGTTGAGTGTGAGAAGGCTTGAAACTGCTTTGTGAATGTGACGCCTCATGCATCCTAGCCAGAGAAAAAGCTTGTGTCAGGGTAGTTGGTTTAAAAAGCTAAACCATAGCTTTTATGTGAGACTTTAATCCACTCAAAAAACTGAGTACAAAATATTGTTCATCCAGATGTCGATTGTGTGTCAACATTAGCGAGCGTAGCTCCTCAAATTGGTCAAAATACTCTGTATCAGTACCATGTTGAAGCAATTTATTGAACGAGTCTACATAATTGTCCAATACTGCTTCTTCAAAACGCTCGCAAAGGGCATTGCAAAATTGCTTCCACTGAGGCATTTCCCTCCCCACCTGGTGGTCAAGAAACCAGATATCGGCCTTCCCCGACATATGGATCGATGCCATGCCAACTTTGTTACTCTCCGAAATTTGATAGAACTCAAAATATTTTTCACATTTCTTCACCCAAGATCTGGGGTTTGATCCATCGAAATATGGAAAATCTAATTTGGGTAATCGGTGAAACATACCTGGATGCTCCCAATGAATTTGGGAGTCAGATCTATTTTCGGTCTGATTAGAATGTGGAGTAGCAGATGAGCTCGGTTCAGAGACGCCTACTGGAGCAGGTGGACTTTGGATCAACTGGAAGAGTTGATCAAACTTGGAATCCATGTGTTTTCGACTGTCTTCCATGCGTTTTGCTAATCCTTCATGAGCGAGAGTTAATTTGCTGAATCTGCTATTTAAGAATTCAATCTGTCCTACCGTCTCATTCTGGTTCTTCCTAGTCTCTATTATGAATTGCTCCAATTCTTTTCCCCTCCTTTCCATAGCTTGCAATGGTGGTGTTCGATCGTAGTCCCGAATGAATGAACCTAGCTCTGATACCAAATGTCACAGTTGTGACTTGGTTCAAACAGAGAATAAATGGCAGAGAACGAGATAATGAAAACAAACAATATGGATCCTATTATTGATCAAAAGAACAACAATTACAAGGGAGCAATATCTCTTGGGTGAACTCAACCCAGAGAACCTTCTCTATAAATTTCCTCTACCCTGTTCTGCTCTTCTTTCTCTTCATTTATACTACAGTAGTTGTAACATAAATACAAATTGAACCAATAGGATTCTTACATGTGTCTGGTCCCCCCATGTGTTTATAACAACCTGAAGGTGTATTTCCTATTCTGCCCCTCTATTCAAATTTAACCCAATTCGAATGTTGGCACCACAGTTTGATTTGGCGCCCAATATTTTTGATGCTTTGAGAATGTGACAATTTGATATTCGGTGAGAGGGTTCTGGTGGCTAATTAAGGAAAGAAATTGTGAACTGGGAGAAATGGATCGCACTACGCTTGAGACCTGCAAACAAAACAAAGAGACTAAATAGTAAGCAAGCTAATAGACCTTCGTGAACCAGTGTTGTAAGCCAGAGAGAAGATGAAAAGGAAACAAGGCAAGGTAGAAAAGAGAAGGGATTGAAAAAGTTGAAGAGGTTTGGGGAAGGAGAAACAAAAACTGCGATATTATGAACGAACAAAGCGAAAATTCTAGGGGTCGAGGGAAAGGGAGCGAGGGATGGGTGTAACCACCCACCATCCTCGAGATGAGCGTCAACGCGCATCTCCAGAGCGATGTGCTCATCTCGGGGAGGATGGGGGGTTACACCCATCCATCGCTCATTTCCCTCGACCCCTAGCAACGGAGATGATGAAAAAGGAGAGTTCAAGTTTTATGTCAATTGAAACTTGAGACACCTCGTGCACTCACTCGTACAATATATATAACGAGCCCTTCTAGGCATCGAGGGAGTGGGTGAAGGGGGAGTGTTACTACTCATCCCCTGCAAGATTAGCGTCGGCACGCATTTCGAGGCGATGAAGGGTCACACCCCCTTCCCTCGCCCACTCCCTCGACATTTAGAAAAAGTGATATATAATACATACTCCAAACTCAATATTAACTGCCAAGAAACAATCAATCAATAACCAAAAATTCTAGGGAGCGAGGAAAAGGGAGCCATTAATACGTACTCCAACCTCAATATTAACTGCGAAGAAACAATCAATAACATCTCCCTCTTAAAATCTTTCTCACATACGACAAATTACATAAATCCTTTTGATAGTTATATATATTCACGAATTTTTCTATATTGTAACTCCGTCCACCAATTGCAACACATCATAAAAGCCACCTCCCTCGTGCTCGCATGCACCAGATTTCATTTGATAAATGATGAACCCTTACGTGTGCTCCATCATTATAAAAATTGTAATACATAACATCATTATAAAAGCCTTCTTTTATCTTCAATCCTTTGTTTGTCTCAATCAACAATGAACATTAAATACCATTCTAAATTGTTATATAAATTTTATTTAACAAAGCGTGCAAGTGATTAGATAATTTTATAAATTACATCACAAAAGGCTAATTAATGGCCAATATAGGACTTGAAAGGAAGATTTTGAGTTTTGGGGATCACAATGATTAATGCATAATTTGTCTTTTCTTTTTTTTTTTCCTTTCTAGTTAAACATACTATTTGCTCATATAGCTTTCATTGCATAATTGTGCTAGAAAGAAAACTTCGGGAGGTAACCCAAATATATTACAGACCATTCAAAAGCTAGATGAAATAATAAGTGTTGAATACTAGGTATTAAAGGTTCCAATATTCAGGTGGCTTCCAAGGAGCTAGAGATGATGGTTCCTCGACTCCATCACTCATGTAGAATGAGTTGGAGGAGAATGTATAATTTATCACATGAACTTAATATAATGGTTAGTTGTCTGAACTTTTTGATAAGGAAGACTTGATAATTAATACCATCTAGCCCAATAAGGGATTGCAGTGGGAAAAATATAAGGACTTATTATAATGTTTGGAGGGACCCCACCCAATGAATTAAAAACAAATATCAACGGAAGGCCAGACATACCCGCACCCACCACAAACACCCAGTAGATATGCTACATTAGGCCATGCTCACTACATCATACCTAACAACAATTACTAGTGCTTCACTCTTACATACCAGGCTCCATTGGCGTATTGATCCACTATCTTTGCTAAGTTTTTTTTTACGTAAAGAAGGGATAAACACCCTTAAGTCGTTTTCACCAATGCTTGTCAACCAATATGCTGCTATCTTGGAATCTGGAATCTCTATATGAGAAATTGTAACCTCTACCATGTTGTCACATCACTGCTGTATTGGATCTTTAGCATCCCAACATTCCTAAAGCTTTCTCCAATTATAACCTAATTTATATATATACTAGTGTAATACCCATGCCGTTGACACTATCGCAGATTACGCAATGTTGAATACTCACAGTTGAGGTTTTATTTATATTTAGTAAAAAAAGTTCAAAATTTTTTATATCTACCAATCAAATATGACAAACCATCAAAATATAAATTCAGCCCACAAAATTTCATTATTTCTGCTTTGCTTATTGTGTTGATCAACCCCAAGTGTGTGTCTTGCTTGTTGTGTTAATCAACCCCAACCCCACACTTCAGTACACACAATCACTCAAAAAAAGTAACAGAAGCAACAGTTGGTAATTCAAATTGTCAAATGCAAATTAAAGCAAAAATTGAGTAACCTCTATCAATTGAATGAACCCAAAGAGTAACTGCAGGCAGAGAGACTCTTGGGAATTCAAATTCAGTCATGGAAATCAAAGAAAGTCCCAATTCTCTCTTGAACAGCAAAAAGTCCAAGATTTAAGCACCCCAAATCCCTAAACATAGAATGAAGCAACAGTCTTAACATGGGTAGAAGAAGTTAATTAAAAAAACAATTCAATGGCCTTTTGGGGTACCTGAATTATAATCAAACAAAAGCTTGTGTTGGTTGAAGCAAAGCCTCCGCCAACTCCTTATCTGTATGTGCCTGAATCGACAAAGCTTTCCCTACCGAAAGCACCTTAGCAACCACAAAGCATTTTTTGATTAAAATTCCCAAATGAGAATCAGTGAACTAAAGCAACCACATAATCACAAAAACCATAAAATTGAACAACATTTAAAGTACCTTGGAGACAAAAAAGGTAACTCCTTTCCGAATTTCTCCAAAACCCCATCACCAAGAACACTTGGGTTCTCCAAGATCCAAAAGATATTCACCGATAGCTCCGCCCTCAACGATTTCGAAGGATAAGTCTCCACTATTTCCAATTAAAAACACACAAATCAAAACCCTAAACAAAAAATAAAATCCAAAACCTAAAAACACACAAAATCAAAACAAAATCTTCAACCAATCAATCACTCACCAGCTCTATTTGCGAAGGCGTCTTCATTTTCCTCTTCGGCTTCACCTCTCCTCCTCCTCATCTACCGAATCGAAGAATGAAATGAGAGAGTGAGGAGAAGAGATCTGGAAAAAAAAAAAATACGACCAAATCAAGAACACTTTTCAGCTTCAAATTTCATAGATGAAAAACTCATCAAGAACACTTTTTTCGAAAGACATCACAAAATACTTGTCACTTCCAGCCATGGAAGAGAAATCAGGGTCATTTGGATGCCATTGTTGTGGATGGTAATCACCGTTTTCCTACAAAAAAGAAATACACGCCAGAATCCAAAATTAAAACTTTAGAACAAAAAACTTGTTTAAGAGCTAGAGAAACACCCCCCCCCCCCCCCCCCCATCTGAAACTCCTGATTGATTTGCCTACTCAACTAAAAATCGCATTTTATTCCTAATTACAAATAACTAAATATCACCATTTTCTTATGGTGTTGGGATAACAAATAAGGCTTGAAGTATAAATATCATATAGAACACATAGAACAACAGCTACACACGATTTTTTTTATTTTTTTTGCCCCATAAACTAATTATGCCGCAAAATATAGTAGATTTTCCAACCAATGAATTCATACCTGAAGAAGCAAAAGGGAATAAACCCCAAAGAAAATAAAACAATGAATGGAATTGTTATAGGATAATGTATAATGCATGCCTAAGTCTTGAGTTCCTAACGAGCTTAAATCTGGGGACTCCAAAGTAATCTGCTTCACAGTCCTCTGAAAGATTTTATCAAGCATTTGACAGACACGGGATAAGGTGATGGAATGTAATCTTATAAAAAAACATAACCATCAATCAATTGAAACAAATGAAAGGCAGAAGCTTACTTGGAGATCGAGAAGACAATCAGGGCCATTTGGATGCCATTGTTGTGGATGGTAATCACCGTTTTCCTGCAAAAAATAAATGCACGCCAGAATCCAAAATTAAAACTTTAAAACAAAAAACTTGTTTAGAATTTGAGAATTCAAGAGATTGGAAGTGATTGAGTGAGTGAAGAAGATGGATCTTACCTTCTTCGAAATCGATTTCCAGGAACTCTCGCACACCCTGCAAAACCCTAACTTGGCGTAAAAAATATCTGAAGAAAGAACAGGAGCCGACCCACCCCTGATCAGTGAATGCCAATCGAAAACCCTAGAATTCCTTCAAGAATGGGCTCATGGGTTTGTTGACAACTGTGGATTCTTTGTGGGTTTTAATGTTTTGCTTTACTGAAAGAAGAAAAAAAAGTCTAAACAGATCTGAAGAAGAAGAAGAAAAAGAAGAAGAGATCTAAAGAAGAAGAAGGAACTTACCTAAAAAATGATGATGATGGAGTTAATCGAAGTCTTTCGGTTGAAATCAGAACTGGAGCCCTTGTTCTCTCCCATCGAATGGACCATCTGATGACGAAGATCTCAAATTGATGATGAAGATCCCATCTGATGATGACCTGATTTGTTGATGAAGATATCAAATCGATTCAACCGAGCTCAAATCGATGAGGAAGAACCCATCTGATGATGATGAAGATCTCAACTCGATTCAACCGAGCTCTTCCTCTATTTAGTAAAGAAGAAGAGTGGATAAACTCTCTTTGATGATGGAGTCATCACTTTCACTCCCACTTCTAAAAAAACCCATTTGAAAATGAAGATCAGAGAAAATATGAAGTGAAGATGATGGTTTAGGGTTGTCAATGAAACTGTTCGGAGGAAGAAAGGGGGAGGGGATGCCGGTGGTGGGAGATATGAAGGGGAATAGAGAGGCGTCCAGTGGCGGAAGGGAATCGAAAACCCCCCTGCCATACACCTATAATCAAGACTATAAGAATTATTGATATTGACATCTTGCATATAAATGACTGATAATTTGACAATGTTTTCTCTTACTTGTAGCTAAGGAAGCATAGATTCTTCGAAAACCTGTCGTATCCGTGTCTGACACTCGCTCAACACGCCTCTGGCACGTGTTGGACACTTGGTCAACGTGTCAATAGGTGTCAGACACATGGTCAATGTGGTCAACGTGTCGGACATGCTCCGATATACCTGAAACTTTGTCAGGACACAGTCAAGATTCAAAAACCAACTTTGTTTTATTTTTTTACTTTTAGATATTTGCAAATAACCACATAATATAATGATTGTTGATCCATTTGAAGTGAATGACTATTTCGATTGTGATTTAAGACATAAAGCAAAAAGTCACTAAAACATACAGGTATCTATGCTTTTTCTTAACCTTTTCTTCTTATTTTTCTCTCATTTGCTTCTTGTCTCCTCTACTTCTCTACTATACTTTTTTTTTCTACTTTAATTGTTTTCTTCTAACAATGTCATATTCTTGAAGACACTTTAGGAATGCACTTTATTAGATTATTATTTATATGACATTAAGAAAATAGTATAACGTGTCGACGTATCCCCAAGTCCTAGTTTTTAGAAAATTGTCGAGTGAACGTGTCGTGTCCGTATCCATGCATCCTTCCTTGTAGCCTAAAACCAAAGGTGAAGAAAAATGGCAAGTTGGATAAGCAAGCGTGTTTCCAAGACAAAGTCTCTACCCTCTGATATTCACATAATTATTACAGAATATATCCCTTAATTTATACATGTTAGTGTTTTGATTATTATATTTTATAGTAATTATTTCGTTTTCATATCTTTGTAGGAATTTGAGCGTAAACGATGAAATCATATTAAGGCGTCTATATAAGGAATTACACGTGGTGGTACAAAGTAGGGAGATAATCACAAAACCTAAACCTATAAACCCAAACCCAAATCCTAAGCCCATAAACCTACCCATAAACCAAACCTAAACCCAACACCTAGTTCATAACCTAAAACCCATATCCACCCAACACCCCATGTTCTCCACCAACAACCACCACCATTCTCCACCCACATCCCATGTTCTATCACATGATCTCCCACAATCCCATATTCTCCCACAATCATTCTATCCACCAACATCCCATGTTCTCTCCCATCTTCACCTAACATCATTTGCTCTCATCTATACATATCAATGAAAAGAATAGCAATTGGAGGAGGAGAGAGAAGGGAAAAGGAATTAGAGACAAATCAAAACCTCTTCCTCCCTCACAAGTGATTCTCATCACAAACCACCATTTTTCCAACTCCACCACCATTCCATACTCCTCTCCACTGTCCAAACACTGTCACTTCACCACCACCTCCGCCGAACAGCACCAAACAAGCAACGCAACCGCCGTCCTCGCCAAAGCTCGCAACCGCGCAAAAACAGTTGCGAAAACAGGGAGTTTCCTCTCCCTGTTTCTCTTTTGAATTTGTAATTTTATTGGGTTTTTGTTCATTTCGTCCTTCTTTGCAGGTTCTAGGATCAAGTGGAGGACGAAGCCAGACGCGAAGGAGTGACGAACCGCCGCAGAGCCGCGAAACAGGGACTGAAACAGGGAGTTTTTCTCCCTGTTTTTCTTCGATTTGTTTGCTGATTTTTCGGTGTTTTCTTCACCATTTCTCGTCTTTTCAGGGTCTAGCGTCACTTTGGAGACCGATAGGAGCGAAACCGAGACCGCGAGGATCGAGAATCAGGCCGCAACAGCCGCTGTCGCGACGGAGAAGACAACCGGCGCGCGCAGGGCGCGAAATTTGAATTGAATCTGATTTTTGGTTATTCTCACCGCCGGAAATGTTCTGTACCACCACAGAGTGGTTTTGAGCCTTTTTGTCTCGGGATTCGTGCACATTCAACCACTGATCTGCTGTTCGACACCATTCGACAAACCAATTGGGCTGTAAAAATTACTTTAAATTTAGTTTACTGAATGATTTGCTTTATTGTTAAATAACAATTTATTTCTGAATTTTAATTAAATGCTTTCACCTTTCATGTTCAATTAAAAATTGATATGTTTGGTAGTTAGATTTACCTTTAATTAATATTCAAAGCATATGCTAAAACGTTTTAAACTTGAACTTTGATTAAGTGTGCCCTAAAAAGACACTTAATGCTTGGTGAAAGTTCAATTGTGTTTGAGATAAATTGTTAATATTTGATAGAAAAATGATATAAGATTATAACGATCATATTTTCGGTGTAAGCAAGGGATTCTCATCCCTAAGCTTCTCGTATTTAAATTCAGTAATTTAGATTTAGATAATTTTGCTAACTCATTGGTGAGTCCAAGCCCACCAAACCCATTTCATTCCATCTCATTTCATCTTATCATTTTATTTTGTTTTATTATCTTTAATTTAGTTTTCTTTTAAAAACACTGTAACCCCCATTTTCCATTTTAATTAGTTTAGATAATTTCTTAAAATTTCAATTGCATTCACCTTCTTCGTGGGATCGACCCGTACTTGCCGTTGTCTACCAGTTAGGCACCGTGCACTTGCGGTATTACAAGTGGATTAAATTAACCTGTTAATTTAGGTTAGTTAAATCCGCATCAAGTTTTTGGCGCCGTTGCCGGGGAAGGTTTCGTTGTAATTGAATTTAAGATTTATTTTCACTAATTATAAAAAAAAAATGTAAGATTAAAAATTAAAAGAAAAACAAAAAAAAAGAATTTTATTTTTAATTTTATTTTGTTCTTTTTGCACTGATTTTGTGTTTGATTTTGCAGATTACACGTTACTCGAGGATATTGGACGATCCTGCAAAATATCAAGCAAATTTTAAATTTTTTTTTTATTTTGTGAGGAGAGTTTTAATTTTATTTTCACCTCGTTTTACGAGTGTGTGGTGTAATAATTTTTTAGAACTTTACTATTTTTCATTTTGTTTAATCACTAAAAAAAAAAAAAACCCAAAATTTTCTAAGTCAAAAGAAATTATAGGGAAACAATTTTAATTGTTACCCAATAATTTTTATGATTTAGAAATCCGACTTCTAAGACCAAGACCAGTAAATTTATTTGCATGTGCTTGTGTGCTGATTGAAACATATAAAGAGAAGTCGGACTTTTTTTGAATTGTGCTAACTTTTTGTGCAGATTGGAATACGCACACTGTAAGTATTTCTATCACACGCAACGTATTAGCGACCAGGGTGCTTGTTGTAATTGTTTGAAATTGTGTGATTGGTTGTTTAATTTCTGTAATTGTGGATGCTAAACTTTAGTAATTCATAATAAGCAGACCCAGCTTATAAATAGAAACTGGTGGGACTTGATATCCCCACCTCATCACTCCAATTGTGTGCAACCAATAGCCTAACATAATTAAAATCAATTAGCAAGTTAGATAGAGCATTTTTAGGTACGGTGTTCATAGGACAACCAAGACCAAGGTGAATTCAATAATTTTTGTGTTGACCAAAACTAAAAGTGACGATGGGTTTAATCATTCAATGAACTCCGAGAGGCCACTGCCACAAGGGTAATTCACCCGGTACGCCGAGTCATAAGTAAGCTACGATCCACAAGAAGAATTGGTGTAACCAACAGTTTTTGGTTAGGAACACAAGCCTCAAGTGTGCATTTAACATCACATCGTTCTCACATCTATTGGCTTACAGAGCGGTAGCACAAGCAAGTACTTAATTGGACCATTGTGACCTCCTTCTCTTGTGCGGTAATCCGGTTTCTTTGAAACAAAACTCTAGCCTACTGATTTTGAACTTTGCGGTATAAAGTGTACACTCTTAGGATCAACTTGTAGCACCCATTGCTGTGTCATAAAGATTACATAAGAAATAATTGTCCCCCAAAGATAAAAAGATAATTGATCTCAACAACGTTGATTGCTTAGGGAGGCATGTTTCTTGTGCATTTATTGGTTGCTGATTGCATGTGAGCCTGTGTATATTTTTAGAGTTAGTGCTTTCAAAAAAAAAAAAAAAAAAAAATGAACACAAGGGATTATCCAACCTATTTTTCCGAGCAAGTCAATTCATTTTATGACATGCGACGACCTAAGTATGATCCATATTTAGATTATTACCCAGGTCTAGCTTATCATTCTGACTTATCATGGGCTCATGGTCAGTACCATGAAGGCCCTCTAGACACTCCTCAGACTCCTCAAGCTTTCATTCCTGATAATGAGTTAGAGGATATCATGAAAATTTTTATAGAGCGAACAGGAAAAATACTTGTGCAAAATTCTCATGATATCACAGAATTGACAACTATTTTTCAACAAAATTCTCAAGCTATCCGGAAACTTGAGATGACTATGAATCAGATAATTGAGTCAATTCCTGAGATAGAGTCAGAAAAATTCCCTAGTGACTCATTTATTGATGAACCTGTCGATTTTGAGGCACTACAGACATCTCCTTCCCTTGTTGACTCATGCCTCCCTAGTGACTCATGCATCGAATCAAACTGTGAACATTTTTTAGAGTCTCCCCTTGACTGTTTAGAGGCTTGTTTGACTCAATTTAGTTTAGACTTTGATGTTGATGATTCCATTAGGGAAGTCAATGATTTGCTTGACTCAGTCCCCATTGTGGATGCTAGTTATAAATGGAAGTCTAAAGTGAAGCCTCTTCCACTCAGTGAGTCAAAACTAGCCCCATCAGTTGAGCCACCTGAGCTTAACCTTAAACAATTACCTGACACCCTCAGGTATGCATTTTCAAGTGATGAGTTGTCTAGACCAACATCTCTATGTGATTCATGTGATGAGCCTATACCACCTGATATATCCATCGTATCATCTACTTGCATCGCATTCCCATTTATTAAAGCTACTTTCACCGATCCCTTGTGTTGTAGTGAGGATTTCAGTTTTCACCATCCTGTTGTGAAAATTATTCAATCATCTGATTTGGAACCAGACATAGGATGTTCCCTTTTTGGAGCTCGCAAAGATCATCTGTTGTGTATGACTACTGGTCACTTTTGGAATGTCCTAGTGTATTTGGTGCCTCATGTGATTGCTATATTTTGGTGGATTGATCCTCAACTGTTCAGGTTGTTGATATACGACCATGGACTAAGTGTTTGTCATGTTCTTCCTCTCCACTATTTGCTACACCATTTTTTAGGAAGAATATTTGTCGGGCTGATGACGGTAAACCAAGCGCTCCTAGGAGGCAGCCTAGCTTTAGTTGTGTGTCTTTGCTGTTAGTCTGGATTGATTTTCGAGTACCCTATTTAGTTGTGTTTCACTCATACTCGTTAGCTCCGTAACAGTTTTGACTTCCAACTTGTTCTTTATTAGTTTTGTTTGTTAGTGTCGAGTCTGCATTTTATCGATTTCTAATGAAAACTCCATGATTCTTATGTTTATGAGCCTCATTGATGGATGACTTCTTGGAAATTGGTAAAATCTTCACCGCGGTAATACTGTTCTAACCTCCTCTCATGTACTTACTTCATTCATTTGTCAGAATTATTTAGTTAAACATTGAGGACAATGTTTGGATTAGGTTTGGGGGTAGGGTTCATGAGTCGGTGAAATTTTCATTTTTTCGTAGTGTTTTCTTTTCTTATTCTTAAAAAAAATAAAAAAAAATAAAAAATTGAAAAAAATAAAAAAAAAATGCTTTTCTTTCAAGAAAACTTGGTCTTTTGAGATTATGAAAATGGATTTTAAATGTTTTATACTCAAGAAAATGCAAGCCAACTTGACATATTGGTATATCGATAAAGACTGAAAGTTTAGTATAATCCTTAAGTTAGATCTAGTTCATAAGATTTTTCAACTCGATTATCTTTGCACCATGAGCCATGTTAGCATACTTGAAGTTGATGAGTGAAATATATACTAGAAAACCTTAGAATAATAGTGGAGACTTAACCCTGAAAGCTTTGAGCCTTTCTATTTTTCTGAGGGTTATACATAAGCTCTGATTTTTCTTGAGTCCGTATTATCTCGTTGATGATCTCATTATTCTCATTTTTCTGATCAATTGCTTTGGGAATGACATAAAAATTGAATCATTACACTAGAACTTCTTGGCTTATTCAATTGAGATGTCATAATACTGACCCGAACTTAGGAAATGATCTAGGCATTTTTTTTCGTTAGACCATTAACTAGCCCTTTTAACTTACCCATAACATTAACTTTTTTGTAGCCTTTTGAGCCATAGATTAACCTTTTATTTGTTAACCCATCAACCTTTACCCAATTTTTCTGGGAATGTGTACGGATGAATATACTTGGTGTAAAAAGGGCATAAAAAAAAAGCAAAATATGAGATATTTCATAAATCCTCTATGGAAGAAAAAAAAAAAAAAAAAAAAAGAAAGAAAAAGAAAGAAAATAAAGCAGAAGAAAATGTGAATGAGGATAAAGATGTGAGAATGAAGAAAAATTGATGGTGCGCAACATTGATTTATTCTTGACAGCCCTAATTGTTCGTTAAGATACATTCCTAGAAACCTTTGACATTCCTTATTAACCATTACCCAAGCTCCGTTACAACCCAACAAAGTCCTAGTTGATCTTAGGTAAAGGTTGGTTTCGTAGATGTGGAGATTTAATAACCAAGACCTATGGTGTTTGATTCAACATTCCCAAAAGTAATTGATATTCCTGTCCATGAGATCATGTTCATTCCATTCTTGAAAAGTCCGTTCTTCATATTACTATATGTGAGATGATTGTTTTCCATCATTTACTCTTTTCCTCACATATAAACTGAGTGAATTACCAAATCTCCGAGTGCTTTATTGTGAGTGACATGAGAGGTTTGAAGTCAAAACAAACTTTCTATAGGAGATTTAGTCGTTGTTTTACTCTGAAATGAAAAGTTATGTTGATAGTGCTATTCACACACACACACATTGAGTTGAGGATGATTGTGAATTTTTTCTAACTTTTGGAAAATATTAAAATTTTTGGAAAATTGTTGGTTTCCTGCATTTATTGAAGTTTTAAAATAAGCTTTTTGTAACCAAGTTTCGTTGAGTCAGTAATGTTTGTGGGTAACATTTCTGGAAACCCTCACGAGACTATAACTCGTCCACTAGAGGTAATCTAGTGGTTTAAAGCCTTGTTGCACGTTTAAGGTAAGTGCAACCGATGATTCCTGCGAAAGTGAGTTAGGATTTTCTTTTTATTGTTTTGCTCGAGGACTAGCAAAATATAGGTTTGGGGGTATTTGATATTCACATAATTATTACAGAATATATCCCTTAATTTATACATGTTAGTGTTTTGATTATTATATTTTATAGTAATTATTTCGTTTTCATATCTTTGTAGGAATTTGAGCGTAAACGATGAAATCATATTAAGGTGTCTATATAAGGAATTACACGTGGTGGTACAAAGTAGGGAGATAATCACAAAACCTAAACCTATAAACCCAAACCCAAATCCTAAGCCCATAAACCTACCCATAAACCAAACCTAAACCCAACACCTAGTTCATAACCTAAAACCCATATCCACCCAACACCCCATGTTCTCCACCAACAACCACCACCATTCTCCACCCACATCCCATGTTCTATCACATGATCTCCCACAATCCCATATTCTCCCACAATCATTCTATCCACCAACATCCCATGTTCTCTCCCATCTTCACCTAACATCACTTGCTCTCATCTATACATATCAATGAAAAGAATAGCAATTGGAGGAGGAGAGAGAAGGGAAAAGGAATTAGAGACAAATCAAAACCTCTTCCTCCCTCACAAGTGATTCTCATCACAAACCACCATTTTTCCAACTCCACCACCATTCCATACTCCTCTCCACTGTCCAAACACTGTCACTTCACCACCACCTCCGCCGAACAGCACCAAACAAGCAACGCAACCGCCGTCCTCGCCAAAGCTCGCAACCGCGCAAAAACAGTTGCGAAAACAGGGAGTTTCCTCTCCCTGTTTCTCTTTTGAATTTGTAATTTTATTGGGTTTTTGTTCATTTCGTCCTTCTTTGCAGGTTCTAGGATCAAGTGGAGGACGAAGCCAGACGCGAAGGAGTGACGAACCGCCGCAGAGCCGCGAAACAGGGACTGAAACAGGGAGTTTTTCTCCCTGTTTTTCTTCGATTTGTTTGCTGATTTTTCGGTGTTTTCTTCACCATTTCTCGTCTTTTCAGGGTCTAGCGTCACTTTGGAGACCGATAGGAGCGAAACCGAGACCGCGAGGATCGAGAATCAGGCCGCAACAGCCGCTGTCGTGACGGAGAAGACAACCGGCGCGCGCAGGGCGCGAAATTTGAATTGAATCTGATTTTTGGTTATTCTCACCGCCGGAAATGTTCTGTACCACCACAGAGTGGTTTTGAGCCTTTTTGTCTCGGGATTCGTGCACATTCAACCACTGATCTGCTGTTCGACACTATTCGACAAACCAATTGGGCTGTAAAAATTACTTTAAATTTAGTTTACTGAATGATTTGCTTTATTGTTAAATAACAATTTATTTCTGAATTTTAATTAAATGCTTTCACCTTTCATGTTCAATTAAAAATTGATATGTTTGGTAGTTAGATTTACCTTTAATTAATATTCAAAGCATATGCTAAAACGTTTTAAACTTGAACTTTGATTAAGTGTGCCCTAAAAAGACACTTAATGCTTGGTGAAAGTTCAATTGTGTTTGAGATAAATTGTTAATATTTGATAGAAAATGATATAAGATTATAACGATCATATTTTCGGTGTAAGCAAGGGATTCTCATCCCTAAGCTTCTCGTATTTAAATTCAGTAATTTAGATTTAGATAATTTTGCTAACTCATTGGTGAGTCCAAGCCCACCAAACCCATTTCATTCCATCTCATTTCATCTTATCATTTTATTTTGTTTTATTATCTTTAATTTAGTTTTCTTTTAAAAACACTGTAACCCCCATTTTCCATTTTAATTAGTTTAGATAATTTCTTAAAATTTCAATTGCATTCACCTTCTTCGTGGGATCGACCCGTACTTGCCGTTGTCTACCAGTTAGGCACCGTGCACTTTCGGTATTACAAGTGGATTAAATTAACCTGTTAATTTAGGTTAGTTAAATCCGCATCACCCTCCAAATACTTGGTAAGTACCGGGCTTAATTTGCAGGTTCCTGAAGAAACAACTTTTCTGTCGTATTATTTCTCAATCGAATTAATTTAAAATTATAGCGTGTTGGAGATTAAAAAACATGCTACTCACATTCCATCTGTCTGGATTGAACTTCATTGAATCTTCGGAGTTATTTGGATCAGTATGAAGATAATGATTCCACAATATAACTCTTCCAGGCTTTTGGCATTCTGTAACCTGTGAAGTAAGCTTGTCAGAAAACTAAATACTATGCAATATATCTTTATGAGATACATGCTAATAGATCAACATCTAAAAGTGCAGAGTGAACAACAATAGTTTTGTGTTTCTTTCTGTATATCTGTCCCAATATGATTACATTGTATATATTTACAAACCAAACAAATGAAAAACAAACTACCCACTCCCACTTATTGTGCAGAAAACTACCCACTGACTAGGAAGCACGTATCCTAATATAACCCACTGACTAGGATGCAATTTGTGCTGATAACTACCCACTCGTATCCTAATATAACTGATAATACTCCCCCTCAAGTTGGAGCATATAGATCTCGAATGCCCAACTTGTGAAGAAAGTAATCAAACTGCCGCCGGCCAACGGCTTTAGTAAAGATGTCTGCCAATTGTTCCCCAGTTCGAACATAATGTGTGCTAATAAGACCTTCCTGAACAGCATCTCGAACTAGATGACAATCGACCTCAATATGCTTCGTCCGTTCATGAAAAACAGGGTTAGCGGCAATGTGCAGTCCCGCTTGACTATTACAAAACAAACGCATAGGCAGCGTAAGTAAAACACCAAGTGAACGCAAGAGACCTTTCAACCATTTTAACTCACATGTCGCCGTAGCCATCGACCGGTACTCCGCCTCAGCTGAGGATCGTGATACCGTGTGTTGTTTCTTGGTCTTCCAGGAAACTGGAGATCCTCCAAAAAATACCAAATACCCTGTCACTGAGCGTCGTGTAAGAGGACAACTGGCCCAGTCGAAATCACAATATACACTTAGCCGAAAATCTCCATCCCCACGCAATAAAATACCTTGCCTAGGGTGGCCCTTCAGGTACCGAACAACACGTAGAGCTGCTTCCCAATGTCGAACACGTGGTGTCTGCATGAACTGTGCCAAAGTATGCACCGCATAACAAAGTTCAGGTCGCGTAATAGTCAAGTAAATCAATCGACCAATTAACCGTCGATACTTTTCCGGATCAGCCAGTTTGGTACTCACGTCGAGAGCCATTCCATGATTCTGTTCTAACGGAACATAGATGGGCTTGCTGCCCAGAAGTCCTGTCTCTGCAATAATGTCCAGTGTGTACTTCCGTTGAGACAGAAAAATTCCTTCGGTCCCGCGAGCTACCTCAGCCCCAAAAAATATTTCAACTGACCCAGATCTTTCATATGAAAACATGTATTAAGATACTGTTTAAAGCGACCCACCGAAACTGCATTATCCCCTGCTATAATCAGATCATCAACATACACAAGAACGCCCAAAAATTTTCCATTCTGGTGCAGAGTAAACAGGGAATAATCAGAGTAGGACTGCATAAATCCATATGACTTCAATGCATGCAAGAGTTTAGCAAACCAGTTCCAGGGAGCCTGTCGCAAACCATATAACGATTTGCGCAGACGGCACACTTTCCCAGGAGTATTGCCGGAAAAACCTGGTGGAGGGCGCATGTATACTTCCTCAGCCAAGTTTCCATGTAGGAAAGCGTTCCTAACATCCATCTAATGCAACGTCCACCCACGAGCCGCTGCCAAAGTCAATAGTACACGAACAGTAACCATTTTTGCAACCGGAGCAAATGTCTGTTTGTAGTCAACGCCTTCCTTCTGATTATTCCCAAATACCACTAGTCGTGCCTTATGTCGCTCAATACTGCCATCCGAATTGTACTTGATTTTATAAACCCATTTGCTCCCAATGGGTTTCTTACCCGGTGGTAAATCCTCCACGGTCCATGTACCATTATCCTCCAATGCTTGGATTTCCTCCTTCATGGCACTACGCAAGTTGGCATCCTTTACCGCTTCAGAATACCCAGTAGGTTCACGACCTGCAGTCATAGCTGCGAGAAAACGTCTGTGTTTCACAGTAAAATCGTCACAATGTACATAATTAGTTATAGGATACGGAGTACCTGAGAATCCTGAAGGGGGCGATGGCGACGGGACAGAGCCAAGTAGGCGAGTGGTGTGACAAATATAATCCTGCAAATGTCTGGGAGTTCGTCGATCCCTGGAAGTACGCTAGCCAGAACCAGAAGTAGTCGTCGGTAATGGGTCTGGCTCCACAGATGGTGTATCGACACAGACACTCCCCCTGGCGTCCAATGTCGTGGTACTTAACTCAGAAGAGGCATCAATAACCAATGGTATCCCGTCATCCACTGTGCCAGGTGCTGACTCTAACAAGGGATCATCACTCATAGTAGGAGAATCAGCAAATGGAAAGTTATCCTCACTAAAAACCACATCTCGCGAGACAAAGAATTTCTCGGTTTCTAGGTCATACAACCGCCAACCCTTCTTTCCGAAAGGATAACCCATAAAGATACACCGTCGACTCCGAGGGGCAAATTTATCTGACTCACGAACTCTAGCATAACACAAACATCCAAAAACTCAAAACATGTTGTATGACGGGATACGACCAAATAGAAGCTCATAAGGTGTCTTTCCAGCCAAGATTGATGATGGAATACGATTAATCAGATAACCAGCCGTCAAAATGCATTCTCCCCAAAACTGAATGGGAAGGTTAGCTTGAAATCTCAAAGCTCGAGCAACATTAAGTATATGTCGATGCTTTCTCTCTACTCGACCATTTTGCTGTGGCGTACCTACACATGAAGTTTGGTGTAAAATACCACAACCCTCAAAGTAGGATTTTAAACATGTAAACTCAGTTCCATTATCACTCCGCACAGTTTGAACATTAGTCCCAAATTGTCGACACGCCATGACACAAAAATTCGTCAGCACACGACTCACTTCAGTCTTCTCAAGTAACAAATAAACCCAAACTGCCCGAGAATAATCATCCACAATTGTCAAGAAGTAAACCGCTCCGCAAGAGGAGGGAGTGCGATAAGAACCCCATACATCACAATGAATCAAAGAAAATGGCTCAGTTGCTTTAGTAGCACTAATAGAAAATACATCTCTTATTTGTTTAGCTATAAGACATATATCACAATGCAAATCAGAAACCCCACTAACATTAAAATTAAATTTAGAAACTGATCCCATAACTCGATATGAAGGATGGCCAAGTCTTCGATGCCATAATTCAGGTTCATTGTTGACGTCAACCTTGTAGGCCCGGACATTTGTCACACCACGTAGTATGTAGATCCCGTCGCAGTACTCACCCGCTCCAATCAGGGTCCTCGAAGTGTAGTCATGTATCACACATAACTTATTAGTAAGTGTCACAATATATCTTGTGTCATCAAGTAATTTGCCAACAGATAATAGATTACAAGTCAATTGCGGAACAAATAAAACATTCCGCAATTCAATATTATTCCCGAGGATCACTGTCCCCTTTTTAGTTGCGGATGTATGTACACCATTTGGCAGCCCCACAAAGCAAGAATCTGCGACATCTTCGATATCAGTCAGCCATTCAATGCATCCTGTCATGTGATGCGAGGCCCCGGAATCAATAATCCATGCAGCCGAAGTCTTACCAGTAAGTTTATCAGTGTTTGCACACTTCTGGTTGCTTAACAAGCCGCGCAAAGTCTCCCATTGATCCTCACTCAGAGTACTCAGTCTGTGTTTGTCCCCATCAGTCAGTCCACCAGACGTGGTGTTTGCAGAGGATGCAAGTGTTGCGTTAGCCCTTGGAGCAATGCGACCACGTCCTGTCCCTCTACGGCCAGCAGTACTGCGTCCTCCTTTCGATCTGTCTCCCCACCATTCAGGTTAGCCTATTAATCGGAAGCAGGAAGTCGACGCATGTCCCCCACGTCCACAATTGCTGCACACATCAGTTTTACTCCTGCCGTCTGTCTCCCCACCATGGGATTGTGTTTGTGAATAAAACGCCACAGCGTTCTCACTTCTGTCATCTCGGTTTCGTGCAACATCGCGATGTCTCTCTTCGGTCACGATCATCGCGTAAACACGATTCAGGTTGGGTAAAGGATCCAAGTTCAGAATTGTAGAATGAACAGTACCAAAAACCGAGTCTTCTAGCCCCATTAAAAACTGATGAACCTGCTCCTCCTCCCGTCGCTGAATCAGATTCGCAGTGATCTTGCACTTACATCCACTGCAGTCACACGTGAGAATCGGTTCGTAATTATTAATCTCATCCCACAACATCTTCATTCTCCCGAAATAGGCTGCCACACCCTGACCCTTTTGTTTACATTCAGCCAATTCCGCTTTCATCTGCTGCAACCTTGGTCCATTGGCAACCGCAAATCGCAGTTGAAGATCATCCCAAAGTTCTTTCACCGTTTCCCGGTACGTTATGGTCGAACGTAGGGTCGGCTCAATGGTATTGAAGATCCATGCGACAAGCATGGAATTAATCATCCACCAATCTTCGATTTCCGAGTGATCTTCGGAAGGTTTTGTTATGGTTCCATCAACAAAACCCAATTTCTTCTTTGCCCGTAATGCAACTCGCACAACCTTTCCCCATTCTTCAAAGTTCGTGCCCTTTAACTGAACATGGGTCACGAGACTCCCTGGGTGATCTGCTGAGGTCAGTGTGTACGGCGTCATGCTTCCGTCAATCTTTTCTTTGTTCTTGTTACTGCCGGATCCGCCAGCCATGCCAGTTATTCAGACAAAATTGTTCACAAATTTGAGTCTGTAACTCTGCTCTGATACCATAAAAGTGCAGAGTGAACAACAATAGTTTTGTGTTTCTTTCTGTATATCTGTCCCAATATGATTACATTGTATATATTTACAAACCAAACAAATGAAAAACAAACTACCCACTCCCACTTATTGTGCAGAAAACTACCCACTGACTAGGAAGCACGTATCCTAATATAACCCACTGACTAGGATGCAATTTGTGTTGATAACTACCCACTCGTATCCTAATATAACTGATAATAACATCAACCATATATTCATGCATGGGATGAGTTTCCTCCATATGACCTGCCTTGGTACTCAACATCTTCTTTAACCTCTCCGAAACTCAAGGATGCGATATTTGCCATTCTTGTCATTTCTTCTACCACGTAGACATAAGGATTGGTTTCAGTAATTCTATTTGATGAGAAGAACAATAAATGGATGCTTAATTGCATTGATAAACTACGAAAAATATTATACATGTGGGATTGACACTCTGTGATATGAATTCACTAAGCGTGTGAGAGATAGATGATAAAATCTAGATAGAAACCTTGTTTGTGAACTTCAACGGCACAAGTTTTCTCTGGTAATGAATCTAGATAGAAACCTTATTTGCATGTTCTCTTCCTGTAATTCAATTACACAAACAAGTGTTAGAGATAAAATACCCCTCATCATATTTAGCTTACAATATCAAAAGGCTTATTGAAGAAACAACAACTAAATTGCATAACAATTTTTTCAATTAAAAACTTGATTACATTCCGACCTTAAGGGCACGGCTATACGCTGTTCCAGGAAATTTGAATGGGTGTGACCTAACTCCTCAAAGTAGACCTTTAAAGTGTCCTTCGTCCAACAAGGTGCCAGGCTCCAAGCTGGCAAACATTCCACCAATGTTCTCAAAGGTTATCTATAAAACATTATATTATATTTTATTTTTCCTATGAAAGACTAACTGTCCAGTCTATTAATTGCATTGATGGATCATGAAATATATAATTCTTTCAATCTCATTATTGTTGTTTGTGGTTGTGTAAGTTATGAACAAGAAGCTTATCTTCATGGTTTCAACTAATCCTTTAACTTTGCCTTTCAAACAAGAAATTTCCAAAAACTAACAAGCACATTTGAAGATGATAGATCTTCTTTACTGTCTAAAACATAGTTATGAAATCTAGTTACTTAGGTCCTAAATATAAACTAAAATTAAGTGGGAAAAGTAGTCCGAAATATTAAATTCACATTTTGTTATATATAACATGTAAAAAAAACAAGAGCAATATGATTAAAAATTATTTAGTTAGTGAAGTGTTGAAGAGGTCAAGACCTTTTCCTTTTGGTTTCGATGAAACCATTAGTGAGACGGACAACTTTGAAGTACCAAAGGAAAGTGAGGAGCTCTTCTATGAAAGGAAGACCTATATGACCAGTAGGAACTTTGAAACTCTAACTAGCTTTGATAGAAAATATAACCAGAGTTCATTCCAAGACCAGAGTGCCCATACAAACAATGGAGCGCACACAACATCGAAGCTAGCCACCATGACTCTCTACTCTACTTTTCCTCCATCTCTCTCGTTCTCTCTTTTATGCTACTCTCCGTATAGATCAATTTGACTCGTATACATCAATCATGTCAGGATGATTCTTCATGAATGGTGTTGCGATTCTTGTTGAGCTATTAGCGATCACCAGAGTGGCATTCTGTTTTTTTTTTCCTTCTAGAGTCTGGAAAGAAACTTAAATTAAGAAAAAAAAAAAAAAAAAATATATATATATATATATATATATATATATAAGATTTGTTAAGGTTGGTGGAGCATGATTAACGAAAACACATCAACTAATTTAATGCGTGCTTTAAGGTAATAATCCTTTTTTTCGGGTATTTTCTTGAGTGCCCTTAAATATTTTTTGGGCAGGTACCTATACTAAATTAACACTATTTAAGCTCTCAATTGGGAAACTTGAATTATTAACTAGTTAATAATTCAAGTTTTTTAACACTACAAAAAAAAAGCAAAATTAGCTACGGTAATTAGCGATGGTTTTTAAAACCGTCGCTAATTAAACGGTTTGCGATGACAATAAACCGTCGCTAAATGTTCTAATACGGTTATCACTAAATCAATTAAAATAACCGTCGCTCACCGTTTTGCGACGGCTTAGAACCGTCGCTAATACGAACATTAGCGACGGTCTTCCAACTGTAGTTAATGTTAAGAAATTTTTTTGTTAGCGACGGTCCAAAACCATCGCTAACGTGTTTTTTTTTTTAAAAAAAATATATCAAACCAAATTAGCGACGGATTGTTCACCATAGCTAATGTTTTTGTGATTTAAAAAAAAATTATATGAAAACACCTTAGCGACGGTAGGAGGGCCGTAGCTAATGTGATTTTTCTAAAAAAAATTAGAAAAGAGCTTAGCGACGGTTTTATGACCGTAGCTAATGTTTAGAAAAAAAAATTTATTAGCTACTGTCCAAAAACCGTCGCTAATGCGATTTTTTTTTAAAAAATATAACAAACCAAATGAGCGACGGATTTTTCACCGTAGCTAATGTTTTTGTGATTTAAAAAAAAAATTATATGAAAACACCTTAGCGACGGTAGGAGAGTCGTAGCTAATGTGATTTTTCTAAAAAAAAAATTAGAAAAGAGCTTAGCGACGGTTTTATGACCGTAGCTAATGTTTAGAATAAAAAATTTATTAGCTATGGTCCAAAAACCGTCGCTAACCTGATTTTTTTTTTAAAAAAATATATCAAACCAAATTAGCGACAGATTGTTCACCGTAGCTAATGTTTTTGTGATTTAAAAAAAAATTATATAAAAACACCTTAGCGACGGTAGGAGTGCCGTAGCTAATGTGATTTTTCTAAAAAAAATTAGAAAAGAGCTTAGCGACGGTTTTATGACCGTAGCTAATGTTTAGAAAAAAAAATTTATTAGCTACGGTCCAAAAATCGTCGCTAACGTGATTTTTTTTTTTTTAAATATATCAAACCAAATTAGCGACGGATTTTTCACCGTAGCTAATGTTTTTGTGATTTAAAAATATATATATATATTAAACCACTTTAGCGACGGTAGGCGGGCCGTAGCTAATGTGATTTTTCTAAAAAAATTACAAAAAAACTTAGCGACGGCATGGTGACTGTAGCTAATGTTTAGAAATTTTTTTATTAGCTACGGTCCAAATACCGTCGCTAACGTGCTTTTTTTTTAAAATATAACATACCAAATGAGCGACAGCTAGCTAATGTTTTTGTGATTTAAAAAAAATTATATGAAAACACCTTAGCGACGGCACGAGGGCCGTAGTTAATGTGATTTTTCTAAAAAAAAAATTTACAAAAGAGCTTAGCGACGGCATTGTGACCGTAGCTAATGTTTAGAAAAAAAATTTATTAGCTACGGTCCAAATACAGTCACTAATGTGATTTTTTATTAAAGTATAAAACAAAATAACGTAGCGACGACACTTTTAAAAATAAAAAAATTATAAGAAAAAAACGTAGTGACGGTTGTAGGGTCGTAGCTAATGTTTATAATTTTTTTTTGTTAACCACAGTCCAAATACTGTAGCTAATGCATTTTAAAAAAAATAATTTATAAGAAACAAATATAGCGACGTCATTAGGGTCGTAGCTAACGTTTACAATTTTTTTTTGTTAGCCACGGTCAAAATACCGTAGCTAAATGTGAAATTTTTTTTTAAAATTATATATAGTAAAATCGTTATATATTTATAAACTGGATAAAATCACTAATAACACAATTCCGTCCAGCCGGGTTAGGAGACCTAGCTTTCACATGGGCGGCCCAGATCGAATCCCACCAATGAAAATTTTGTATTATATTAAAATTTGTATATTAGCGACGACAAAGTGTCATGGCTAACTGAGTTTTATAAATAAAACTCAGTAGCCACGGTTCTCTACCATAGCTAATTCTTTTTTTTTATTATATAAAGAAAATAGTTATATATTTATAAACTGGATAAAATCACCAATGGCCTTTCAACCCGGTTAGTAAACTCATTAGAGAAGATCATATCAGATCAGATCAGATCAAAGAAGTTCAAATAAGATCAGATCAGATAAAAAAAAATCAGATCAAAGAAGATCAAAGAAGTTCATAGAAGATAAAAGAATATCAGATCAAAAAATATGGGATCAAAGAAGATCAGATAAAAAATATCAGACCAGATCAAATAATATCAAATAACATCAGATCAACAAAAATCAAAGAAGATCAGATCAAAAAATAACACTTCAAAGAAGATCAAGGAAGTTCAAATAAGATCCGATCAAAGAATATCAAATCAAATAAGATCAAAGAATATCAGATCAGATCAAAGAAGATAAAAGAATATCAGATCAGATCAAAGAATATTAGATAAAGAATATCAAGAAGATCAGATCAGATCAAAGAAGATCATAGAAGATCATATCAAAGAATATCAGATCAAATAAGATAAAAAAAAAATCAGATCAGATCAAATAAGATAAAATAATATCAGATCAGATCAAACAAGATCAGAGAAGATCAGAGAAGATTAGATCACTGAAGATGAAAAAATATCAGATAAAAAATATATAAGATCAGATAAAAAAATATCAAAGAAGATCAAATAAAAAAAATATCAGATCAGATCAAAGAAGTTCAAAGAAGATCTGATCAAAGAAGATCAAATCAAATAACATCAAAGAATATCAGATAAGATCAGATCAAATAAAAAAAAGATCAGATCAAAGAAGTTCAAATAAGATAAAAGAAGATCAGATCAAAGAAGATGGGATCAAAGAAGTTCAGATAAAAAAATATGGGATCGGATCAAAGAATATAAAAGAACGTCAGATCAAAGAATATCAGTTCAAAGAAGATCCGATAAAAAATATCAAATCAAATAAGATCACAGAAGATCAGATAAGATCAAATAAGATCAGATAAGATCAAAAAATATCAGAATCAGATCAAATAAGATAAAATGAGATCAAAGAATATCAGATAAAAGAAGATCAAAGAAGATCAATGAAGATCACAGAATATCATATCAAATAAGATCATATCAAATATGATCAGATCAAATCAAAGAAGTAAAAAGAAGATCAAAGAAGATTAGATCAAAGAATATCAAAAAAGATCAAAAAAGTTCAAAGAAAATCAAAAAAGAAAATGAGATAAAAGAAGATCAGATCAGATCAGATCAAATAAGATCAAAGAAGATCAAATCAAAGAAGATGAGATCAAGGAAGATAAAAAAATATCAGATCAAAGAATATCAGAGAAGATCTAAGAAGATTAGATCAAAGAAGATCAGATCAGATCAAAGAACATCATAGACTAATTGGTTAGCTAAAAAAAATAACACTAAAGAGATTAGCTACGGCCAATTGGTTTAAAAAAAAAATATCAAACACTAAAGAGATTAGCCGTGGCTAATTCGTTTTTCATTTTTTATATTAGCGAGGGCAACAAACCATTGCTAATTGGTTAGCTAAAAAAAATTAAACACTAAAGATATTAGCTACGGCCAATTACCGTGGCTAATTGGTTTTTATAAAAAAAAGTATTAAACACTAAAGAGATTAGCCACGGAGTGAGAGAACCAAGGCTATAGTTCTTATTTTAACCGAAGGACTTCGATTAACTCCATCATCATCAATTTTTTTAGGTAAGATCATTCTTCTTATTTAGATGTCCTCTTCTTATTCTTTTTCTTCAAATCTGTCTAGATTTTTGTTTCCCTTCTTTTAGCAAATCAAAACATTAAAACCCACAAATAATCCACAGTTTTCAACAACCCCATGAGGCCATTCTTGAAGGAATTCTAGGGTTTTCAAATGACATTCACTGATCAGGGGTTGGTCGGTCCTGTTTTTTCCTCTTCACGAGGTTTTATCCCCAAATCAGTTTTATTTATTCATTTACATGTTGATTCAATTGTGTTTTGTTTTATAAGAAATTGGATCTGAATTTTTATTTTCATTGTGTGTTTGAGATCCTTATAGTGTGTTATTTGTTTGTTCATGGTGGGATTGTTCAGGTTGGAAAACATTGGCTAAAATGTCTACCTTTATGGGTGTTATTGTTTCGGATCCCTGACTTCAAAGCCATTTCACTCAGGTCGAGCTTCGTGGCCTTGAAACCAAGGCAAGTGTTTTTATTGAATTGATTTGTGACTGATATCAGTTGTACGTTGATGGATTATGGGAAATGAATTGTGAATTTGGATAGACTTCATGCAGTTTATTTGACCAAGGAGTCAATTGGGTGGTCCAGTCACACTGAGAGATTTTCCACCTGTTACTTATTTGGGATTGACAAATAAAACACTTTGCTACGTTTTATGCCGTCCATAAGTGTATATTTGAAAAAAAAAATATTGACAAAAATTTTACTTAGCCACGGTATAATAACCGTAGCTAAGATTTACAAATCCTAGCTACGGGTTTTTGCCGTCCCTAATCAAGAAAAAAAAAAGACACAAATTAAAAACCTTTCCGCGCGAAAAAATTTGGGAATCCCGCATTTATCTTGTTTTGTGATGAGAGTATACATTGCAGAGGACGAAGGAGAGAGAGGAAGAATCATTGAGAAGCAGAGAGAGGAAGAATCATTGAGAAGAAGAACCTGTGAGAGGAAGAATCATTGAGAAGAACCTGTGAGAGGAAGAAGCTCTGCGAGGAAAACGCTCTGTGATTTGAGAGGAAGAAGCTCTTTGATCTGCGAGGAAGAAGCTCTGCGAGGAAAACGCTCTGCGAGGAAAACGCTCTGTGAGAGGAAGAAGCTCTGTGAGAATAATCATTGACATCCCGCGTCACGGTGTCTTGAGAGGAAGAAGCTCTGCGAGGAAAAGGCGCGATTTTCAGAGGAAGAAACTGTGAGAGGAAGAAGGTCTGAGAGGAAGAACCATATTTTGAAGGGAAGAACCCTTGATTTTCAGATGAAGAAGGTCTGAGAGGAAGAACCCGCGCCGCGTCACCTGCTGAGGGCCCTGGAATCCTTCTGCATCCAGGAAGATCATTTCATTCTTCATCTTCTTCAACTTCAAGGTGGGAGAAATTTGGGGTTTTTGTGCTCTAACAAGGTAAGTAAAAATAAAATCACAGACTCTTAGGTTTATATTGTTTATATTTTTATATTGTAGAATTCACAGACTCTTAGGTTTATATTGTTTATATTGTAGAATTCACAGACTCTTAGTCTAAAGATGGAAGTAGAATCTATCACTTAGGTTTATATTGTTTTGCAAATTTTAGTGTAAAGATGCAAATTTTTTATATTGTTTTGAACTGTAAACTCCAAACTCACAGACTTTTAGTTTAAAGATGGAAGTAGAACTCTTATACGAATTCAAGCTAGACGTCTAAATGTCTAATAGGTTCTGAAACATTTTACATTTTTTTGCGAGTTTATTATTTTCCTCATGGAGCTGCTAGATACTGGGGTATTTTTTCGATTCATGAACTTCACATTCTTTTGCACGACTGCCATTTATGAAGATCAATCAATTGAATCTAGTGCAAGTGTACATCAACTATACCTGACAGCAGGTTAGCGGCAGATGAGCCCTTTCTCATTGCATATTAGGTTTGGTGATATTTCAATGGGGTTCAAAAACTGAATACTTCAATTCGGACTTAGCTTTACCCCCATTGAACCGAATACTTCAATTGGGATCTTAGCATGATATAGCTATTGCTCATGGAAGAACCTTTTAATAACTCCATGAAGAGGGGTATTTGTTGAGCATATTAGAAAACTTGTCCTCAAACATTAGGAAATAGTTGAAGTACTTATATTTTGTATGAAATATTTCTCCATTACCAGATTTGTTTGATACTTTCTTTTTTTCTATAATTCAAAATGCTATACGGATTGACTAAATGGGGTTACTGTGGGATCTACTAGTCTTGTGATAAAACTCTTTGAACTGTTTGCACTTTTTTTATTCAGAAGAGGACATTCTGAGTTTGTGTGATAGTTTATGCAACCACATTGGGCGCAAATAAACACACCTGCAGTTCAACATTCATAGATGACTTGGTATATAAATGTTGTAGTTTTGTATGGATGGAATTTCAAAACCACATAATGAAATTTTCTTCAACTTGAAGTTTGATGCCTCAAAATCAATTTTGTGTTAATATTCACCTCCGCAGAAGAAATCGTTTTAGTGAGAAATATAAGCAAAAAGAATAAGGACACCGGTTTGGATGGATTTTCTTCAATTTCAATTCCAAAAAGGATCAAATTTGTTGTCAATCTCTTGTTGGGTTCATTCTTCTTAGAGGTAGTTATTGTATGAATCATATTAGTTACTATTTCAATACAATGTCTTTGCTTCTCAAAGAAAGGAGCCTTGCCCAATCGAACCTGTCTCAAGTTCATGTAGAAAGCAAATTCATTCATTTGCCATAAAGCAACCGAATAGTGAATTTGTGGTTGGGGTGCCAAAGAGTGGTCACAAGCCACTCATAAGGATGGGCAACTTCTATGAGCACAATGCGCCTACGAGAAACACTGTAGACCTAACCACTACAATATAAAAAATTGAGATTTTAATTTGCCTTCTTTTTATTCTTCCATGATGCCCAGTGAGGTTCCTCAGCATCCAAGGTTTGGTTCAGCGTCAGCTTTTCTAGCAGGGATCCATTGGGCTGCTCTAGCATCATTACAAAATTCTTCATTTTGGTCAGTGATTGTAGGTAGTTTTAGGTGGCAACACGAGCTAAAAGGATCATTTTCGACCAAAAAAAATATTATATTTACAATGTCAACCGGCAAAGCATAAGTGGGATTTATTGCTTTAACTCCTAGGTACTCCAGAAGTGAAAGTCCTGCAGTGAAACAAAATAAATACGCAACGTGGGATATCACAAAATGGATTCAAAAGTGAGATAAATATATATATGTGTGGAAAAGAAACAATAACTATTCTTACCCGCAACCCCAAAATATGTATGGAAAATGTCAACTGCATCATCAAGCCTATTGGAAATCCCCCCCTATTGTATTTGTCCTGCATTGTGTGATGAATCAACACCTATCTGCTAATGCACTACTAGAATTCTATAAACAATTTAAAAATTGAAAATCCAGAAAAATGTTCACTTATTCAACATCTAGAATCAATGACTACTAATCACCCCCATCCTTAATATGAACATGATTACATGTCTAGTCACTACACATGATTGATACTTATATTTTATTCAATGGTTTAATATATGTGGTTCAATCTATTTGGCTCTATGCCTGTGATAAATTTGATGTTGCTTTCTGAACTTATATTTTTTTCTATGCATGAATATGTGCAATCTTGAATGTTATAACAGGTTAAAAAAATAAAGAGATGAGGCGTCTAACTCAAAGAGGACAGTTGCATTCTCGAAGAGCAACCTTATCACAACATGCTTCTACTTCAGAAGCTATATCAAGTCAGGAAAGGTCACAGCATGTGTCTCAACTATCTCAAACAGATATTGTAGTCCCTGAGACTATTACTCCCTCTATTGCTGGAGAGGGACAACCGTTATCTGAAGATCAACAAGACCTTGCTGACCATGATATGAATGAAATTGAACAACAACTAGAGAGGATTGCGAATGGACGCCTATCTACAAGGCATAGGGATGAAGCTGTTCGTATAGGTAATGTTTGCTGACTTATCGCAAGTGTATAATTTTTTTTCTTCCAGATATGACATAGTTTGAGGAAATCGATTTTTTTTAATATTCATGATATATACCTTATTTCACTTTGGTGCTATTGGAATTGCAGTACAACGATATAAGAAACGCAGGGGTATGCATCAATATGATGGCCCAAACCATATAAAATTGATGGTGGTGAAATGCAATAACTTCGGACAGCCTATCGGCAAGACAGCAGCAAAAGTATCCACTGAAATTGGTATAATAGCACGGGATGGAAGTAAGGTGCCTCTTTCACCTTGCAAATGGCCGAAGATATCACCAGATGTAAAGGACACTATTTGGAAGCTAATATCGGTAATAGTCTTGCAAGTTTAATAATATACGACATAGCACATTTTCCCAAATCGTATTTCTATATTACTTATCGTAGCTTGATAATTATTGGAATCCTACGTTTTTGTCACAGGCAAAGTTCTCATTCGAAAACTGTACTGACAAAACTAAGGTCTTTGTCTATCTTGACGAGTGTTTAAAATTTGATAATTAGTGTTTTTATATATCGTCATGTGATTATATTATAGTAAAAAAAACTTTATTATAAAATTTGACAGAGATGGGTCCTTACTAAAGCTTGCGATTGTTGGAAACAATGGAAACACAATTTGTTCAGGGCATATCATAGGTATGATCGACCACTTGAGCAACAATATGAGCACACTGATGATGGGGTGGATAAGGCTCAGTGGCGGATGCTTGTACAGTACTGGAGGAGCGAAAATTTTAAGGTGTATATGTTAAGTATTGTAGTTTAACTAGTACGATAGTTCATATGATTGAAAGGAATTGTAACTGTGAATTTGTGTTTGTATGCAGAAAGTCAGTGCACAAAATAAATCAAATCGCGCCCGATTGAAGATGATTCATCGATGTGGAACCATGTTATTTGCACATATATAATGTATGTTGTGTGCCATGCCGCTCATATATTACCCCTTAATTCATGCAGATGTACTAGCTTATGTATATTATTTTAATGTAATTTGTATTATTCCAGAGAGAAAAAAAACCCAAATGGACAAGAACCAGATCGAATGCAAATGTTCAAAGCAACTTGCACATTATCTGATGGATTATTCCCTCAGCCTGAACCAGCAAGGAGATATGTACGTTATATTCTATGGAATTATATGAATGTAGCTAGTTAATGTGTTGTTCAAATGTTGTTAACCATCATAAACTGTATTTGATCATTTATGGTTTATGGGTATGCGCATCTGTTTTGATGTAGGAGCAAATGGAACAACTAACACAGCCAACAGATGGCCAAGAGGGAATGAATAGGGAGGAGGCGTTTAGAGATGTGATGGGGGGGGTGGACATGGGAGGGCCAAGATGTATGGGGTTGGCGTCACTCGAACAATGCTCCGCAATGCAGTGGGGGATGAAGCTAATGCCAAAGTACGTGAACTAGTGCAATCACATGAGCTTACTAAGCAACAGCTGGTTTCAGCGCATGATGCAACTGCACAAGAGCTAGTAGCTATGAAGGAGAAGCTAGCAGCCACTGAAGCAAAGCTGGAGACAACGACATCAAAACTGGAGACAACGACAGCAAAGTTGGAGACAACGACAGCAAATTTGGAAACAACGACAGCAAATTTGGAGACAACGACAGCAAAGTTGGAGACAACGACAACAAATCTGGAGACAACCAATCGGAAGGTAGACACGTTGACCAATGATATGGAGGCATTTAGAGCATTCATGTCAAACATGCAACCTCTAATGGGATCCGCGACGCAGCCAAGCAGGGTGAGTAATTAAACTTTAACCATACGCACCTAAATACATGAATAATTAAACTTTAACCATAGCTAATTTGAATGTTGAATGTTGCTTGAATGCTAAAGTGATGAAATGCTTGAATGCTGAAATGTATGTTGAATCGTATGCTTCAATTGCGTAAATGTATGTTGAATGCTATTTGTATGCTTGTAAAAGGTTGCTTGGAAAAGTAGTAACAATTTGTTGAATGCATAGGTAAATGAACGTGAGAAAGCAGATGGCTCAGATCAGGGAGCTAGTGGAGCTCCCTTGTAGACACCCCCAGCTCTTTAAGTCGTTTTGGGTTGGTTTTTATTACCGTGTCTAAATTTGAGTAGTGCCATCTAAATCTGAATCTTTGCAGCATGTGTTCTGTATGTGTTTTAACTTTGCATGCGTGTTCTATATGGGGTATGAAGTTTGCTCGTGGAAATGAAATGGATGAGAAGGTTCATAAGGACTTTCACAACTGATGGTTCTCACATCATTTTGGTGTTAGACATCGATCCTCCATCTCAAAGGAATAAGGTTGTACTTCTTTACTCATTGAAAAAATTTTATTATTATTATTTTTATTTATTTATTTATTTATTTTTACGTATACTAAAGCTAGTACTAGGTTAGTGCGACCTAAGTTGGACAGGGCAATGGGAGAAAATAGAAGAAGGGAGACAATAGAACAGAGAAGGTAAACATGAGAGAGTTTAGTATATTCATTCATAGACACAGTTTAAATAAAATAAAGGTGTATAGCTTTATCTTGGTTGTGGCACTGCAAGCTGAAAGCTAGAGTGCTTTGAACATTTCATAAATCACATAATAAAAAAGTCAAGTCCACTAATGCAGTGACAAAGGATGAAATGTCTAATGCAGCTACAATTATGGAAGAACTTCTGTGGCAATAATGTAAAAAGATTAACAATCCAACAAGCTGATATAAATCAAAGGAAAACAATTTTACAAGAATAATTGCTAATTTAAGCTAATTCATAGATTCTCACCCTTGTCTCTCTTAATTCTTATATCTTAGTGCTTTCAGTAAACAGGTCTGACACTTGTAATGCATGAATATGAACAATTGGTGGCAATCCGTCGTCCGTTTATCTTATGTTTTACTTGTCTTATTGTTCAGGTGACATTAATCGGTTAACATGGGAAGCAAAGGTCGCCTTCCACCTCCTCATATGAGGCGGCCTCTTCCAGGTGCTGGACTGATGCATCTTGATCCATTTGGTCCTGGTATCCACCCTCCACCAGGCCCGTTCCCTCCTTTTGACATGTTGCCTCCCCCGGAAGTCTTAGAATAGAAGATGTCTACACAACATATGGAGATGGAAAGGCTTGCAACAGAGAACCAGCGGCTTGCAGCTACTCATGTAGCTTTGAGGCAAGAAATTGCTGGTGCACAACAGGAGTTGCAGGCCCAAGTCGGTGCTATGAAGAATGATAAGGAACAACATATGAGGGGCATCATGGATAAGATAGCTAAGATGGAAGTTGATCTGCATGCAGCAGATTCTGTTAATGCAGAGTTGCAGCAGGCACATACTGAAGCTCAAAGCTTGGTCACTGCAAGACAGGAGCTCTTTGTTAAAGTTCAACAACTGACTCAAGATCTCCAGAGGACACACACAGATACTCAGCAGGTCCCTGCTTTGATGTCAGAACTTGAATCTCTTAGACAGGAATATCAGCACTGCAGGTAATGTATCACTGCATTAGTGGACTTGACTTTTTTATTATGTGATTTATGAGCTTTCAGCTTGTAGTGCCACAACCAAGATAAAGCTATACACCTTTATTTTATTTAAACTGTGTCTAGGAAGGGTATACTCACTGGTGCTACCCATATTGTGTAGAAGCTACATTCATTCAACCTCCCTGTCTACGTGTTTCTATTCCAGAACGAATTTCCATCACAAGCATGGGACTACTTGTCATACCCCACAATTGAGATCAATACATATGCATGAGAAGTGGATCAGCCATTGATGGAATGATAACCGATTTCCCAGGGACTGCTGCAGCCTACAGAAGTAAGTGGTGCCTAATATTTCTGATTTATGTTCTTGTTTTATATATGTAGAATACTTTCTTTTGTGTTCTTAGCTAGTCCCTTTTAGAGTGACCAACTACAATGAATTTAATCCGAATACTTGCAAAGGTTGATCAGTGAGGATTAAGTCCTCTTTTATAGTTATGTAATAGCTCAATATAATTTATATTCAAGACTATTCCTAATCGAAATGATTTTATTTTTTATTTTATTATTATTATTATTATTATTATTATTATTTTACGTATACGAAAGCTAGTACTAGGGAGTGCATTCACAGATCTTTGCCCAATTTTAAGGCTCTCTCTATCCTCTGGTAATCTCTAATCACCCTGTTTTCAATAAAATGGTATAATATCACTTGCTAGATATACTAGCCATCTTAAAAATTATTTCTGTTTTCTATAGTTTGGAGTTTTGGTACAATGCAATTCTGGTCTTAATAACCGGGTACATGGCGGATGCCACAGTTTCAATTGCTACCTTCTCCATTTGGTATGATTTCATTTCTCGCTCTCTCTATTCGGTGTGTCAATGGGTGAAATTTTGTTTGCTTGATAAATGGTGTGCATCTTTTATTATGTAGGTCTAATCTGTGTCTCTGATTTCTTCGCAGATGTGTATTTGATGGAAAAATTCATTTCAAACCAAAATACTCTTCTTAAAATAAGAATCTGGAGAGTGAATTAAGAAGTGAAATTCTTTGGCAAGTGCATACATATTGTATAGATAACTAACAATTTGTTATTTAAAGTTCTGATTAGACCCAGGTGGAACTAAAACCACTGAAAGTGGCACCAAGTGTAAATAGTGTGGTTTTGGTTGTGGGTGATATGTGGCTTGAGACATGCCTTCACTTATTATTTATATGCTTAACATGGTGTACTAATCGATTTCCATGTATGATCTTGCAGCCTCAACATAGTAGCTTGGGTATTCATGGTATTCCTTGGCTTCTTAACTGCATCATGGTATGATTTAAGTCAGGCAACTTCTTTTGCTGGTCCTCTGATTGAGGATGGTAGGACTTGTGCATGGTGGATGGTGGACATTGGCCAAGATCACCTGGTATGCATCTGAAAGCCAAAATCTCTCTTTCATTTGAAATTTGTTTCTCTAAAGCATTCATATCTTTGTGCTTTTGAAGACCAAAAACAAAAAAATTATGTACACGAAAATGACCTCATACTCCAACACTTGCACTCTTGTAGTTATACAGATAGTAATATGTGGAAGAGTATGCCATCAGTCTCACCAGCAGATTTGTGAATTTACTTGAGATGAGATTAGGATTTTTACTCTGCTAGCTTCGTCCCTGGTGCAATTGTGTATTTTTCATATGAGCTGCCAAAAGGTAAATTTTGTTCTCTTTAACGTTGTTATTCACAATCGCTGTCAAAATGGAGCTGCCCATTAACTTTGAGAGTGGATCATGGCTTTCGATAATTGGTTTGCCCTTAAAAAAATGAAAAAGAAAGAGAAAGAGAAAATTCTGATATTGTTTAATATTTTTCAATGCGAGTAGAATTTGATGTTCTTGTTGATTAGTTTGTATACTTGTAGGAATTTGGGGAATCCATTGTTGATTACTTTGTATACTTGTAGCTTCTGATAAAAAGACATGCGGGGAATTGATCCTTAGATGTATTGCACTGTCTGTCTGAAAATTTCTTTAATCATTGTTGGCAGGAGATGAGACTACAGATCAGAATTCCATTCCCTTCCTTCAAGATGAAATCAAGTCTTTGAATGGCCTACATCTTATCTCGGAACCCATCAAGTTTGAGGACTCTGCACCCGAGCCTGCTGTTCCAGTTCCAGCCCCTTCCCATGTTGTCAAAGAGTCTAAACCTGCAGAAAAGAAAGCTATGCCAAAATGGTTTAAAAGGTGATATATGACCTGCAGTGTAGGCAAAGTTCTTTTCCTGCACAATACTTAAAACAAGAAATGGATCTTTTGAGTGGATTCAATTGGATGGAAAGTACAATCAAACCCAAGGATTGAGTAAGGAGGGATTGACCATCTGTATGTATTCTAAAACTTGAAACTCTAGTTGTAAATTTCTCTTTAACATGTTTAGTTACTTTGTCTTTGGCAATTGGGATAGTTTTATGCATTTGATTGAGAAAAGTATTTGGATTTACAACTAGAGAATTCATTTTTCTATGGCTTAAGATGCATTTAACTACATGAAGTTGTGAAATTACTTCCAAACAGGACAGTAGAGAATGAGGTGTGAATGGGTTGGTTTTCATATACCTTAAAATTTTACAATGTTACACAAATAATACTGTGTGCAACATCGTTTTCGCATGTTCAGTGCTTTATTATCTGTTTCAGCCAGTCACTTTATAGATGCAAATGTTGTTATTATAGTGATAAAAATGGAAATTGTCTTCATTATCCCCTGAATACGTTTTCACCAATTTTATCAGCTCTCAGTTCTCATAATTGCACTGGGGTTTTGGCCTCGCACTTTAGAATTATTTTGCATTTTGATCACTCTGTCACATTGACATGGAGGTTTCAAATGCATTGGTGTTTTGGGAGAGGTGATCTCTTTCCCATTAAAATCACATCTATCAAATATCTGCCGTGTTAAACCCCATAATGTGGTATTTGAATTAATGATGAAGGACCGTTAATATAAATTGGTATTTTTCCACTTTGCATTTTATGAAATGACACTTGATTTCTTGGGATGTGATTTCTGTATTTCAAAACCTCTATAGGTGTACTGATGACTGTGAGTCTGTCAAAACATGAATGAAATATCATATGGATACAAAAGTGTTTCAAAAGTCTTTAAGAAATAGGTGCCATAATGGGTCGGGGCCACAGGGTTTAGTCACCAGGAACCTTGTTAATTATCTGTATGTTTATTATGTATAGAGAGACCTTCTAAACTATTATTATGTATGTTTTCACAGCCTAAACCTGCTCCAAACAATGTCCACACCAGGAACATTGTTAAAAATGCAAGTCAGTTAGAGTCGCTTTCTCAGAAGGAATTAGTAACACCATGAAGGATGATTCTGGCACACTTGTGTGATGAACATAAGGGATTGAAAACTGGAATGTGCTTGGTATGTTGTAGTTATCTAATGCAAATCTAATGTGCTTGGTATGCTTTCTAAACTGGGAATATCTCTGTTTTTTGGACTGCATGGAACTGCAAAACAGGATTGGAATTAGGGGGACGAGCAGCAGCACGGTGGGTGCGCACTGGACTGGGCAGTATGTCGCAAAACAGAGTGTTCTCTGTTTGGATGGGTGCTGCGTTTACTGTGGTCCGAAGCTGCAATGACATGGACTGCTGCTGCGATGACATGGACTGCTGCTGCGATGCTGTGTTCTGGCTGCGATGACATGGACTGCTGCTGCTGAGTGCTGCGGCCTGACTTGCTGCGTGGTTGCGGTTTTTGATATTCTGCGGCTGCGTGGATGCGGTTATTCTGCGGCTATGTACGTTGGTTCCCCGTAATCGCCTTCAGTTCTAGGTCATGATTCTGGGGCTTCTGGTGAGGCCGCGACGCCTCCCAAACCCCCCAGGAAGGTGCCCAAGACTCCACACAAGGTACTAATCTTTGGTCGGTTTCATTTCTTCCTCTCTTTAATCTTTAGTTACTAAAATACTAATATAAGTTTGTATTTCTCTTCTCCAAAATTTTCCAGGAGTAGAAACTAGAGAAAGTAATCTACATGTTTTTTTTCTTTCTTTCTTTCATAGTTAGCTTTCTTTCCACCTCTCTGCCTCTCTCTATTTTATTACTTGGTTGGTTGATCGGTAAGAGAAATTCTCAGATACCCATCTTTAATATCTGCTGATTTTGGTATTTTGAAAGGTTTGTTTAGATACCCATCTCTTGTATTTGCTTGTTTTGGGGGTTTTAAAAGGATTTGTCAGATACCCATCTTTAATATTTTGTTATTTGGGAGGTTTTCTTAGATACTCATCTCTGCTATTTGCTTGTATTTTGGTATTTGGGAGGAAATCTCCGATACCCATTTCTAATATTTGCTTAAATTTGTTATTGGTTTCATGATTAGTTTGTGGTTGATGTAGGTCGTGTGATTCTGAAGGAGGGGGATGTTTATGATGTGGGTTTTGCTTGAATAGAATATTTGGATAGAAGTTGTAGCAGTGGAAGATTTATATGGATAGCTGCTTCAGTGCCACCTGTTGTTCTCGGGTGCGGAAATTTTGCATTATTTACACCTATTCTTTTGTTTTCTATTTTCAGCTTTGATTATTTGTTATTTTGAGTTTAGTTGATTTTTTTAGTATTGCAATCCGCTCTGAATAGATTGAAAAAGACAGAGTAACTTCTTAAGTTATGTGGGGGTATCGATGATATATCTGTCTCGTGATCTTAGCTTTCTAGAATTCCTTGAGGAGATTTTGTGTTCAGAAAAGGAAAAAAGTATCTTTGATTCATTTTCACGTGGGTGCATAAAGTTTTTTCAAAATTATCGTATGGTTTTATAAATAGCTGTAATAAAAACCTGATATCTGTATGTAAAACTTCCAAGATGGGTTCATTATGATAAGGACTGATGGTTCCTATGAATGAGGAGATTGTCAACATTGATAATGATTTCACTGCCCTGTTATGACCCTATTGAACATGGTGTTGAAATCAATATAAAATTTATTAAGATTCGAGTTGAGCTTTATGAAATGGTCAGAAATTTTAAAGATTATTTTATTTTATTTTTTGAACTTCTTGGTTTGCTCCATGTATCAAACACATATGGCCACTTCAATAGGTTTGGCTTATCAGGTACAAACATTTGGCACTCTATGTATCCCCATTATAGATATTAAGTCATTTCTTGTTTTCCTGAGATTTAATTGCATACTTCTGCATTTGTTATTGTAGTCCATTATTATTGACATGAATCATATATACATGGTGTTGCCTTCTGAACTTTAAGAGATGATAATTTTTGGATTGCCTCTCAGATGCTAGTCCGATGCTTAGAAATGGAGAAACTGGAGATTGGATTGGAACCTTTGAAGGGCATAAGGGTGCAGTTTGGAGTTGTTGCCTTGATAGAAATGCTTTGCGTGCCGCATCAGGTTCAGCCGATTTTACAGCGTACGTAACTGTCTGTAATTGCCAAATATGGGTTTTGTTGCTTCGTTCAGCTGTATGACTGACGTTGTTTTAGAATTTGGTTACCTAAACTATGCCAACAATGATGATGGCTATGTTGCTTTAACGGTTTAACCCTTTAAAAAATACATTAATTAAAAATTGACTGTGTCGCGTGAAGATGATTGCACCGAGTTTATTTCAAGCAATTTTTATTTCTTATTATTGATCCATCGCAGGAATGGAGTGCTGCAGAGAAGAAATTCATGGCAAGATGGAGTTTATGGTACCAACTGTCCGATCCCACCTGGAAAGAATTTAACTTATATGCTACAAGTGAAGGATCAGATAGGCAGCTTCTTCTACTTTCCATCACTGAACTTCCACAAGGCTGCAGGAGGCATTGGTGATTTCACCATACTAGCTGGTGATTAGTACAAGAAGAATCACACTGTAAGAACTAATTTCAAATATAGAAGAATTGATAAACACAAGAGTAATGCAATCAAGAGGTGAACTTTTTCAATCACAAGTTAGTTAATGTTGCCTTGCCTTTGGTCATGTAGGAGTTGAAAGCAATCCTAGATGGTGGATTTAATCTTCCATTGCCTGATGGCATTCTCATCAATGGACGTGGATTGAATGGTAACGCATTCACAGTTGACCAAGGTAACTATCGATTTTTCCCTTTATAACTCATTGATGCGTCTAGGTTTTTCTGCTTCTTTCATCTTATTTACAGTGGCTATAAGGTCTCAATATATAGAACTTTGATGGGCAGGTAAGACTTATAGATTCCGGATATCAAATGTTGGAATTGCAACGTCCTTCAACTTCAGAATTCAGGGACACAAGATGAAGTTAGTTTGTTTTTGCTTTCTTTGAAGTTAGACGATTACAATTTTGTTTTATGTAGTTATCTCAATTTGAAGTTGACAATATTTAGGATTGTATTTTTTTGTGATGGACAATTTATTGAGTATATGAAAATTAATTTAATTTTGTTCAGGTTTAAGATGTTTATAATTTGCCAAAATTTTAAATTAATATAATGACAAAAAAAAGTATATGCTAAAATTTAAAATTAATATAATTTAAATATAAAAAAATCATTTTTCAATTTTATTTTGTTAGCCACAGCAATCTGGCCGTCGCTAATATAAAAAATTATTTTTTTAAAATACCATTTAGCCACGGCTAAAATGTCGTCGTTACAATAAAAATAATGTTAAATTTTTTTAAAAAATCAGCTAGCCACGGCTAAATTGCCGTCGCTAAAATAAAAAATATTAATTTTTTTAAAAAAAATCGGTTAGCCACGACCAAACTGCCGTTGCTAAAATAAAAAATTTCAAATTTTTTTTAAAAATCGGTTAGCCACGGCCAAATTGTCGTCGCTACAATAAAAAAAATTTTAATTTTTTTTTAAAAATCGGTTAGCCACGGCCAAACTGCCATCGCTAAAATAAAAAAAAATTTAATTTTTTTTTTAAAATCAGTTAGCCACGGCCAAATTGCTGTTGCTAAAATAAATTGTTTTTTTTTAAATCAGTTAGCCACGACCAAAATGCTGTCGCTAAAAAAATTTTGTTTTTACAAAAATCAATTAGCGACGGTAATATAAAAAAATTTAATTTTTTTAAAAAAAAATCAGTTAGCTACGGATTAGTTTACACTTTAGCGACGGTTGTGTGCCGTGGCTATTTAGCTACGGTTATTTTGCAGTCGCTGAATTAAATAGCGACGATAAATGTAGCTACGGGATAGCGACGGTTGGTGTGCCGTCGTTGATTACTTTTAGCGACGGTTTTAACTCAATCAGCGGCGGTTTTTAGCCGTGGCTGATTTCCATTTTTTTTGTAGTAAGAATTTTTGTAGTACTATCTAGTGAGTAAGAATTGTGATTTCGTGAAATTATACGAAATTTTCAATTTTTTGAAATTATAAAAAGAAAAATAGCGAAAGGAAAAAAATTACATTTGAGGGTTTTATCAAAAACTTTTGATGTTTTTTGTAAATTTTGGATTTTTTTCATAAATTTCATTTTTTCTTAAAAATCTAAAAACCAACTATTAAAATTTACATTTTTTTTAGGATCTTTTTGAAAAATTTCGGGATTTTTCATAAACTTCAAGCTTTTTCTTCTAATTATCATTTATTCTAATTATTTATTGATTTTTGAAATCAACCCCTAATTTTCTAATTATCACTTTTTCTACTTATATATTTATTTTTTAAACTACCCCTTGATTTTCTAATTATAAGTATTTTGGTTTTATTTTATGTGTCTAATACATTGATTTATTTGTATATTATTTTTCACATATTTAATATACCCTCAAAATCATTATATATTTCACGTATTCTCGAAATTTTTACGTTTTTTCTTTACACACCGAACTATTTCTCAAAATATTTTTTAAAATCAAGAAACCGAAATTAACACGAAAAACGAAATCATTATCCACGCTAGTGAGTATATTAATACATAATCATTACAAAAGTATTAGTTCATTGTTGTATGAAACTTTCTTTTAATTAGTGTTTCAGGCATATAATCACCTTTTAAGATTGTGATTTTCATATTCTAAGGTGATTAAATATAAATATCAGATCTTCCCATGGGGTCTAGACCCAATACTGATTCAGTATGAAGAAACATAGAATAACATTAGAGCTCAACGGTTAGAGCTTGGCGGATGGTACCACTAGGTCATGGGTTCAAACTCAGCTTGTGGATCTTTATGGGTTCTGAATTCCTATAAAAACTCTGCTTACCTTTCAAAAAAAAAACATAGAATAACATTCTCCTTTTCGAAAGTTGTTGGCAAAGAAAATTAAAGAAAGTTGGTCTCCTTTTATTCTCCCTTTTAAGAAAAGGAAGGTTGCTAACAGAGAAAGAAAACAATTGATTTGGTAGTTTAAGATCAAGTACCACATAATCGGTTCAAATGGTTTGAAATTATGCTAAAACCGAAATCGAATCGAGTTTAGGTTTGGTTTTCGGTTCAAATGGTTTGATATTATGCTTAAACCGAAATCAAATCGTGCGGTTCACTTCAGTTTGATTTTTATTTGGTTTTTCATAATAAGTTGTTCACTTTGTTTTCAGTTGTTTATGATTTCATTATGGGATAAAAAAAAGAGTAGATGAGAATTAAAAAATAGAATGATAGTAGAAGAAAGAGGAATAGTAGTTGGAAATTAAAAATGAGAAAGAGAAATTGTGGTTGGGAATTGATTTAAAAGGAGGGAGAGAGAGTTAGAATTAAAAAAGAGAAATGGAGAAGAGAAATTGAATTTAAAATAAGAGGTATGTTATGGGTAGGGTGCGTTGGAAATTGGAATGGGTGGGAAGAAAGAATTGAATTAAAAATGAGAGGTAGGGTGCATTGAAAATTGTAATGAGTGGGAAATGGGAATTAAAATTAGAAAAAAAAACTTACTTCGGTTTGGTTTTTTCGGGTGTTAAAAAAACTAATACCGCAATCGAACCGAATGCATTCGGTTTGGTTCGATTTTCTACTATTTAGTTTCAGTTTTGCTTTCGATTTGATTCGATCGATTCGGCCGGTTTTTGAAAACCAATTAACACCCCTAGTAGGTCATCTTCTAATCAATAATTCCTCCATCTTCATAGTGAAGAACCCGACTATTCTTAGTTCTCTTCCTTAATCCTTCATAGTAATTACCTTAGAGTGTTCCTACTACCATCACCACTACAAAATTTGAAATGAACCCTTCTATGCGTCGAGGAAACCAGCGAGGGGAGGGGTGTTACCCTTCATCCCCCTCGAGATTAGTGAAGGTGCGCATCTCGAGGGGGATGAAGGGTAACACCCCTCCCCTTCGTTGGTTTCCTCGCCATTTAGAATTCCCGATTTGAAACACAAGATAAAAATATTTAGGGTATGTTTGGTTGCATGGAAAATAGACAAGAAAATTGAATCTGTATTTTTCATAAATTCGATTATGGGGTCTTCCCCTCTGATTTGGATTCCCATGAGTAATGGAAAAATAGTCTTATGAAGAATCGATTTTTGTCAGTAAATAAATAACCAAACAGTGAAAATGTGCATAACAAAGAAAACAACTTCCATTTCCAAACAAAATGGCTAACCAACATACAATTAAAGAAAGCATGAGATTCTAGTACAAGTCCTTAGTGTCCATCTCTTTTTTATTTTTTTAGTTTCCAAATGGTACACCATTTTTTTTATTTAGAAATCATTACATTGAAGTTCATCATCTACCCTTACTGATTGTTTGTTTGTTTGTTTGTTTGTTTTTTTTTTTTTTTTTTAGTACTGCCACCCTGGAAAAACATTTCATTTGAACCAATTATAACCCAGCTAAAACAACATTATCATTGTCGAGATAATGGTGAAATATGTGGGACATTGCATTTGTAAAATACCCCTTTAATATAATATCATCTAGGGAAAATTCCAAGTATTTCAATAATGTATATATTATTCGCAAAGGGAATATCCGGTGCCACATATCACAATCCAAATAGCATAATCCATTTGGTAATACTACAAATCAAAATGTGAAAATAATAATGTATATATTATTTGATCTGATCTTCTTTGAACTTCTTTGATCTTTTTTTATCTGATCTTCTTTGATCCGATCTTCTTTGATCTGATCTGATCTTCTTTGATCTCATGAAAAAAATATAAAAACCAATTAGCCACGGTAAATTGTCATAGCTAAACTCTTTAGTGTTTAGTTTTTTTTTTTTTTAACAATTTAGCCACAGTTTTTTGCCGTCGCTAATAAAAAAATCAAAAACCAATTAGCCACAGTAAATTGCCGTAGCTAATCTCTTTAGTGTTTAATTATTTTTTTTAAAAACCAATTAGCCACCGTTTTTTGCCGTCGCTAATAAAAAAAATCAAATTAGCCACAATAAATTGCCGTAGTTAATCTCTTTAGTGTTTAAATTTTTTTTTAAACCAATTAGCGACGGTTTTAAGCCGTCACTAAATATTTTGCGACTGATTTTTATAATTATGGGTTGAAATAGTATTGAAAGCAATTAGCGACGGTTATTTGCCATCGCTAATCGTATAATTAGCGACGGTATCAAAAAACCATCGCTAGTTTCCGTAGCTATTAAAGCTTTTTTTTGTAGTGTCTTTCTCGCAAAGCGCTAGAATAAGTCGTCCAATATCTCACTACCAAAGTGTTCCTTCACAAGCTGCTCAAATCCTCCTGCTCTCAAGTGCGTGGCACAGATTTCAGCATCGAGTGGCAACCAGAACAATGGCTCCATCTTTTCAATGGTAAGGCATCCATTTATCTCTACTAAGGATTTCAACTCTTGGGGTCTTGTATTATATACTGGCAAGTTGAAGGAGTCAACCGCATCTTCACTTACTATTCCCTGCATTTAATATCAGCTATACAAGTCAAATGACACAAGTTACACAACGAGCCTATACCCAACAAATTCTACATCCTATTCTATAATATCATATACGAACGAAGAAGTTACTTATAATTTTAGCTAAACCAAACACAACGTAAATGCAAAACTTTTAGCAGATAAAAACCATAGTAAATATTACAGGAATCCAATGAAGATAAATTAATTAACGATGTAAATTCTGATGATTTGTGACTTACCAAGCTGGCCATATCCACGAGGCTTGATCCAATAAGATCAAATAGACCAATGAAAATAGACTCGGAAGAAGAAATCTCATCTGGGGTAGCACTAACCAGGAGTGCCATTAACCCTCCCTGGACAATCTCTTGTGCTCGAGCATGCAAGAAGGATCCAATGTCCTTAGCATATTGTGCTGAATAAGCCTCCACAACTTCATTGGGTGCATTTTTATAAGTAATTCTCCCTTTGTTCCATGCAGCGGAGCTCTTATCTTTCAGTTCATTTGGAATCATGGAGAGCCAGTGCAGGGCATAAGAAGAGTGTACAAAGTTTAGAGATGCCTTGGGAAATAACCTAAAATAGAAAGAACCCGGTACACCAGCTGCAGAGTATTGTTTCTTCGACGGGAGGGTCTTGAAAAGTGTGTTGAAGTCATTAGCTACATGGTCATTGAAATAAACTTGGAACTCGGGAACATCAGATGTCAGACTGGGGCATTGTTGTTTGTACTTGAGCTCTACAGCTTTGATAACATTCTCTACTAGAAGGAACGAGTTGAGTCCAGTTGAACACCCAAAATCAGCTATGGTAAAATGACCAGAACTAGTATGGTTGATATCAAGCTTCTCAGCAATTGCCTCATCAATCATGACCTTGGTTGTTTTTATTCCTTGTCTCTGCAAAAGCAAAACATACCATTTCATTCAACCAAACAATAATGACAACAATGAAATTAGTAGAGCGGAGTTAAGTTTCTTGGTTTCGAGCATCTCCAACCAATTGTAGGGAGGCAAAGGCAAGACCATGACTTGCTTTTGCTTTGTGGTCTTGCCTTTGCCTCCCAAAATTGTTGGAGGATGCTTCTAGAATGGAAATTCATTTTTATGGAGTCTTGGAAAGAACACCTGAAAAGAGGAATTATGAGTGGAACTATGACGACCATCTCCACCATTCATGGGGACCAAGTCTTGTGAAACATTGGCTGCCATGTCTCTGTATGCTTAAAAGGGCAATTGCTTCTTCACTGTCCGGTTCTCTTTAACTCCTGAATTCATGCTTAGTTATATTTAGCTGATATGTTGCAAGCAAAATATCACTTGGACGGCTTTTTATATAATGTCAATGATAGCAAAATATCACTTCTGTGAAGTTTGACTCCAAAGTAGTAAATAATCTCAATTTACAATCGAATTACACTGTTTGTTTTTTCCAAAGTTTTGAGTGGGATAAAGTAAGTACGGATAGGCAAAGTGTTGAGTAGTTTGTATCGGATATGTAAGCTGCCAAAGTAACCAGCCGATATCAATTTATTGAGCTTGATTTGGAGGGAAGTGTTAGAAATTGATTTCATGCGAGTGATTAATTCCAAATGCTATGACAATGACACCAAAACAAAACAAAATAAGATGGGGAACTTTGATTCTTGCTCCTAAGGAAAGCACACAACCAAATAGACCTTGGTTGAGGTTCATTTTCACCGCACTCTTGAAAAATATTTTAATGAGATAAGTCCATAAAAAAAAATGTTTCTATGCAGAAAAAAGAAAGGGAAAAAAAAGGACTTCAGTAAACATAGTGTCATTCATTCATGCATGGGATTGGCGGGTGCAAGATGTCCAAGTTGTCCTGAATGTGATATGTTTCAAAATTACCTAAAATCACTAATGATATTTTCAGTAGCAGATTAAACATTGGTAGAGTGAAAAAAAAAAAAACCAAAAGTACCATTATATTTGAAGCCAACATTTGCTAGGGCTAATAATTTTAATTTTAAAGAAAAAGAGAGATACATTTTCTAATCTTCACCAAAACTCAGGCTATGGATGTGTCACTAATAAATTCTACGCTAAATTAGAACAATGATAACCCTAAATAAGAGATAAACAAAATAACGCATTTTCATTCAATCACCCACTGGAGTGGTTTTTTTTTTCCTTTTTAATTTAAAAAACCTTACTCTGAACCTTATTTGGCTAATACTTGACTAATACCCTAATTAATATAGGCTTTATCATATCTTGCCCAATAAAAAATAAAAACTAATTAATTACCCGCTTATATCAATCTCCTTAGGTTAAAGAAGTTTGTCCATAAATATCAAGGGTGTAGGTTGTGCCTTTTGCTACCAAAGAAATGAGCTCGCCTTCACCATCAACTGGCAGTACATGTTTCATTCCTTTCTATTCATCAACCTCATCATTTAATAGTACGGACTTCCCTTTGGGACAATTACTCCGAACATGGCCAGGTTGACCACATTCGAAGCACTCAAGATATATCACTAGGAGACCATTGCGGAACGGTAATGGAAGAGCAGAAGGTTTAACAAAAGGGCTCTTCTTTGTGCGATCCTATACCTGAAGTTTGCTCTCTACGCACTCAGCCAGATTCTCAGCTGCTAAAAGGGTGTCAAATTCTTCCAAAGCTAACACAGACTTGATCCTCGCATCCATTCCATGGTAGAAACATACAATTGTGTGTCGTTCTGGTTCATGAGGTTTCGCTCGCATACACAAAGTTTTGAATTCAGTGGCGTAGTCATGAACTATGTGCACATCCTGTGTGACTCATTAATCGACCGAAAAGATCACCTTCATAATTCAAATGCGCAAAAACGACATGCATCAACATGCTCAGGTCATTCCAATTAGCAGTGTTCTAAAATTCGGCTTAGGTGTTAGAGAAACGCCCAGATTAATGGCTAGGCGGGTTCTAGGCGGTCTGGGCGAGTTTTTTTTTTTTTTTTTTTAATAAGGTTGATTATGTTTTTATTTTATTTTTCTTTCCTCTTTTTTAGAAATAAACAATTTAATTGTTTTTTATTCAGTATATGTCTGAATGTAGCTAAGGATGATTACTTAATGAAATTCTCAAACGATTTGCCAGTACCAATTTTAATATTGTAGATTTTATCAAACATGACTGAGGTCATTCATAGAATTTGAAGAAAAATAAAAGAGTAGGTTTGGATATTTGTCCACAAATTCAACTTTGTATAAAGTACCCATCATGACCAACTTCAGTCATTTGAGTTTTACTAAATTTTGTTCATGATTGTTAATTTTTCATTTTTTAAAATTTTGCATAATCTTGGCATTAAATTGGATGTAATTGATAAGGTATTATGCTTAACTTTTGTAAATTATTTCAGTTATAATATAAAACCTAAGACCGCCTAAGCCCCTGGGCGCTATGCACCTGCTCGCCGCCCGCCCACCGCCTAGCGCTTTATAGAACACTGCCAATTAGTTATGGGGGGAATGCATGGTTGTTCAATTAACATACTTTTCCTATCACGAAAGATTTGTAATGCCCTTTAATTTGGTAGCCACTAAGTCCACTTCCTTTGGACCCCACATATTCTTAAAGTCATGGATGCTTTTAATCTCGATGGACCAATCATCAACATTATTGCCAAGTTCCACCCCATCATAGGAAAGCACCTCAAACCCCTATCATCCCACCTCTCCATGACAGCTATCAGCCATGCTAACTAATAATTCTCAAGAAATTATCACCTCCATAAGCCCAATTTCCTAAATTAAAGGGGCGAAACGACGTATTTCATCCTCTCCCAATTCCACTACAACGACTCAAGGGAGGTCAAAACTATTCTCTATCCTGCTCGAATTTTCCCAGGGAACTGTTTAGATATTGGCATGACTATGTCAGGAATGACATTTTTCACTTTGCAATGACTAAGAAAATCACAAATATCATCTCCATCAAAATGTGACTCGCAATGGATTGCATATGGATCTACACAGGTTGAAAAAAAACTTACATTTTCTTCCATAAATAGAGGGCCTTGATTACATAATTCGTATTGCATAACCATTGCCATTTTTCAAACACATTATTGATCTTAGTCTCCATTCGATAAATGTAGAACATCATCGACTTTTCAATCGTCCCACAACTGGACTCTACTTGATCATCCAAATAATCATTGGAAATTTGTGAAGAAGAGGAATCATTATGCAAATGTATGTCTTGTGTTGTCACATTCTCCTTGTTAGGTGCAATTGACATTGTTGATTTGATCTCCAAAGGTGTCGGTTTGACTAGAGAGTCGGCTTTGGGTTTACGAAAAAAAATATGGGTGGTGTTGGAGGAGGTATGATTGGTGAGACTATTTGTTGGTGTAATTGTGTTTGGTCAACAAATTGAGAAATTTGTTGGATATGAGTACGTGATCAGTCATCAATCTATTTTCGAGCAATACATTTAAATTTTTCTACAAGACGACCAAATTTTGAATCGTTGGATATGTGGGGTTAGTTATAGTGGCTAAGATTTATTGTTTTCAATAAAATTGGAGGCGAAAGGGGTGATGGTGGGTAAAAATGAAAAACAAGATAAAAATTGAAAATAATGGAGATAAATAATTGGCTCTGATTACCAATTAAGGTAGAGGATGTTGAAAAGAAGGGGATTCATATACCTCAAAAGGAGAATAGAAGATAAAGGAGATACAATAGAAGAAAGAGAATAGTTTAGAAAGAATTGTAGAAGAAGAAATAATAAAGAGGGTGATAACTTGGAGAAAGATAATTTGATTGATAATTTGTTCTTTGGTCCTTACAATACTTGGTTTTATCTCCTATAAACTAAGAAAAACCTAATCCTAGCTAATAAAAATAATAAAACCTACAACTTTCATTGTAATTGAAATCCTAAAACTAGACTTGCTTAATTCAAATTAATCCTAATACAACTAGAAAATCCTAAAAATAAGAACAGTCTAGAACCTACTACTATATTCCTATATCCGAAAGGAAATTAGGATTCAACAAACTGCCAAAAGTATTGTAAAAAACTGCTTGTTCGAATTTGGTGTGGGTTACTTGAGGTTGGGAGAGCATAGAGTTTCAGGACGAGGATGAGGTGAAGGAGGGCGGGGAAAGGTTGTTGTTGGGGTAGGGGACCTCCCAAAAATGGTGAGGAAAGTGAAGAAAGTGTGGGACGTGGGAGGGGTTGTACGAAGGGGCTACGGAGGTGGCGGTGTGGGCTGGAAGTGGCAGTGAGTGGCAAAGGGAAAAGGGGGTAGTCGACCGATGTTGACTTGGCTGGAAGAATGCACTATTGGTGTCTCCTTGGCATGGGTCGACGGTGTGGATTAGCACATGGGACTAATAGGTGTTCGACGACCTCCTATTGATTATTCTACTTTGCAAAAGCATTTGTTGAATCTTTTTCACTTCCTCTATTACTATCTGGGCAATTTCCTTCTAAACCCATTGTTGCAATCCTGTCAATTTGTTATGGCAATCCTCTTATCTTTTTATTCTCTCTCGATCAAGCATATGTTTAGTCCTTGCACGTCTGATGTGCCAATCTTCCTCTTTATGGTGTCTGTCCTACTCTTTCTCCGCATCTAAGAGATTCTTTGATGTCTTCCATTTTTCCATGCCTTCAATTGCTTTAGATCTCTCTTCTTCCGTCATTTTCTAAGCCTTTCATACTTGTTAGATTTAGTCTACGTCGGCATACACAAGATGATTGCTTTGGCTCTGATACCAATTGATGAATTCTACACTAGACTAGAACTAAGATAAACTCTAAATAAAAGATAAACAAAATCCTTATTTATAAACTTAGTAGCATTTTTGGCAAGCAATCTGACCCTAAACGTAATTTGACTAATGTCTTAATTAAATAGCTTTATTATATCGCTAAAATACAATAACTACTAATTAATTACCCGCTTACATCCCATAAACACTGAAGACAAGGAGGTAAAGCCTTGAATGTTTTCGTGCTAGAGCTGAAGCCAAATGAGTAAAGAACAAAATGTTTCTGCTGTTAACCTTCTTTGGACCCTCCCTCCTAATTTTGCATTTCATAGGCAAGGGAGACAGTAACCTTTTGGCTGGTCGGCTCTTCTCTCGAGTAAACACTGATACCAGAGAGGTAAAGGCAGGACAGGATGCCCACCTAATCCATTGCATCATCAAAATCATTATATTATATATGTCGCTAATTATCTGCAAATGGCACAATAAACTACCTGATTCTGAGCTCCAACTGTAATAAAACCTTAACTTTGCATCCATCACCCAAACCCCACTTGGGTGTCTTAAAGACGACATGTTTGGACAACCTCCCCCCCCCCCCCCCCCCCCCCCCCCCCCATGTCGCTGAAACTTAAACAGAAATCATTACAACCATGAAAGACTCAAAACCCGAGTGATTAAAACCTCTAAACTCTGATTCTTTCTTGTTGAAAATCGTTGCATTACACTTCTTCCAAAGAAGCCAACTTCCACAAGATCCTTCCCTTTCGGCCCAAGATGAGGAGGGCCTCTCCAGCCTCTCAGAAAGGACTCCACAGAGCTGTGCATAACCCAAAACACACCAAAAACATGGAAGTGACACAAAGGGCATGTGAAGGATATTATACCCTCTTGTAATTTACTACTTGCCCACTCATTTCAACAGGTCTCAAAATAAAGGAAACAAATCAATTGGCATATTTTGCTAGTGATTAGAAGAAACATACATTTTGTAGATGTGTTTGAATGAAAGTAAATATCATAGTTTGTATCTAACACCTACAAGTACAAACTTCATGTGAAGATAACTTCTTTATTAAGAAACAACTGTTTTTCTGCTCCAACCATCTTTAAGCTAAAGTACTGACAAGTATTTCACCTATACTAATTTATTCTTTACCTTTTACAGCATATATTACAGTATACAATTCAATAAAGAAGAAAAAGACAAAACCAATAACACTTGATTAACAAGGATCTCATTGTGAAACAATAAGATGGCTTTAATGTTTATGCTGTGCAAAGAAAGATGTGCGAAATGCATGATGAGGAGAGACAGATTTTCCATTCACTAAAATTTGTTCCAAGAAGTCCACGCGGATAGATTTGAACTGGTATCCCTGCTTCAGTAACCACAAATGATGAATTAAATATTCAAGAATTTCTTTAATTTGCAGTTTAGTCAAGTAGAAGGTAAAGTAAAAAAAAAAAAAATGGGAAAGCTACCTTTCCTTTCCAAGAAAAATCAACAGAACGGAAACAAGGATCCAATAATGTCAGCTGGTCCCGCTCCTTAATCTGTAGACACAAATGCAATTATCTAAAACCGATAACAGCGAAAGAAGGACAGTATTTCAGCAGATGTAACGATGATTATAAGATCATATAGTGGCACATTGTTGAAGAAACAGAAAAATTCTCTAATCTCTGAATTTAGGGATAGATTCTGACAATGTCATATAGAAGTTTCCACCAAACAAAAAAAGTAATGATTAAAGATGATTTGAACACAAAAAAAATTTGCACTACCCAATTTTTGTATTACTAGAGTTTGCAGGTTGCATATCGCTAAGTAAACTGAAAAACAATTTCAACATCTGCAGTCACTATACTTCTAAGAAAACTGCGGAATTTTTGTACCAGTGTCACAACTCATTCCTTGGATATCTATGTTGTACATATAGTTGTTTGAACACGCACGCACACACACACATATATTCATGTTACAACCAACAATGGCTTGAAACAACTACTTTGATGAAACATTGATGATGCAAAGAATTGAAGCTGAAAATTATAATTTAAAGTCACAGAAATATCAATAACTCTAACAGTGAATACACCCAGTTAATGGCATGGCTTAGCATTTTACGTTTAATATATTTCATTCTAAGATAGACAGACATTTTAAATCATTCAGTGAATACACCCATTTAATGGCATGGCTTAGCCACCTCGATCAATTTCTAGTAAGTGGTACTGGTAACTTGCTTCAATTTCAAGATCTGATTTTTTTTTTATACTCTCGGACCCTCGGTTCCCATTTGATTCCCTTATAGATTACACAAATAGTCAAATACAGGCTGGAGCTGTGATATCTGTTACATCTGTAAGCTTTCCTTCAATCCTTCTTTAAATGTTTGTTTAGCTGAAACAAATATGAGCGTTGAACAATGAGTAATGAGTAATGACATGAATTAATGCTTAATGATTAGTTCTTATAGTCTACTAGTCTAGTGAGCAATGAGCATTGAAACTTGATTCACAGTAAAGTAACATTAGTTTCAAATTATGTTTAGTGATTAATACATTAAATCATAAATACTTATTGGAGGTATAAAAATATATTTAAAATATATATTTTATTATATACCGATATATACCGATATATCCCGATATAATTCGATATAACCTGTAACGCTCCTAGACCGTTATGGATTCGTTATCCGTTTTAACTGCATAGTTTTCTACATCTATATAATCATCTTCAACCTCATGTTCTCACCTTTTCCCTCTTTCTCTAATTTACTCTCCACTTATTTTGTGCTTTCCCAAAAATCTTCTTTATTAAACAAACATGGTTGGTAAATAACAGACAATTTCCTCTGGTAACAATTATCACGATTAGATGACTTGTTATCTAGGTTTGTGTCTATGGTTTCTGGTTTCCTTTTATGTGTTATTTTATTTGAGTTCCTTTGTCAGTTTCTCACTTACCCGTAACTTCCCCCCTCTAATTTACAATCTTGTTTTGTTGCATGCGCAAAAAAAAAAAATTTATGAACCGATAGACCTATAACTTTGCTTAATGTTAACTTTTAAGAGTTAAGAACAATAGACCCCCTAAACCTTGCCACCAACTTAAAAACCTAATTGGCATAAGCTCAATAGGTGGCAACAACTCTTTATCTCTCTCTTTAAAATGCAATTCAAATCGTATTCAAATATTAGATGACCTACGAAACCAAAATGTTGAACAATGATCTCCTCAAGTTTGTGAACAAATCTAATATGGTGAAAGAGACCAAATAAGAACTTTCTGAGGCCTTCATCAATAATCACTTGTAGATCATAAAATATGAGCAGTGCAAGCATGTTGCAAATTGGAGGTTTAATAGAGTAGGATCGGCAGTTCTCTAAACATGGGATAAATGAAAGCCAAAAAGCTTGGTAGAGATTTGAAATCTATGGCCTACATCCTGCAAAAGGATTTCCTCATGACTTTTCACGTAACTATGTTTTAGAAGATTCAAATATTGATTGTTTGTGTAACAATATGGATGTGGTTGGAGAGTTAATGAGTAACAAAATTTCATGATTAATCCCAATTATAAAATATGCCCAATAAAAGAAATGTTTTAAAATGTAAGGACGTACTCGACTATGAGTTATCATATCAGGCTTAGTTTGGTTCATTGGAAATTTGTTGCAAGTGAATTTCTCCGGAAAATTAGTAAATTCATCTACTACTACCAAAGATTCTACCCCATATCTACAGCGCCCCTAATTACATCCCGGACCGAATTATCACTACCCTGTTGACTTAATTACTAAAACCAAGAGCAACTTGAGTTTTGGAAGGCTTTATCAATAACCGCATGTCATTTGTTAACTAGAGGGTGGTATGCCAACAGTGCCTTGAAAAACTCTGTTCCCACCAAAAGAAAAGATGAAAAATCACCAAGTCTTTTGGAATTACAAAACTAGTGGTGAATTCAATCTGCTGAAATTCTCAACTAATACAAAAAATTCCAGAAACTGATTTTCAATGAAATTTCTACAAATAACTATCAAGCGCCCAAGTTATGTTTTTTCAAAAAACTATTTGCATTCGCAGCAAATTTTCATCTAACCAAGCATGGCCTAGACTTTAAATAATTTTTACAAACTAAAGACCCCAGCTCTGTGCATCTGAGTGCTAAAACATTATGTACCTCAAGATCGAGCTCCATTCCTCTTTTTCTTTAATGCAAACAAATCAAATCCCTTACTCTTCTTCTTTACCTCTCCCATCTCTCCTCTCTTTCCTTCTTACTCTATCCCCCTCCTTTTTTTCTGTACAAAAGTTTGAATACCAATACATTGTGAAATTACTAATAGTAAGTTTGAATAAAAATATTGAGTTACTGATACCAAACCCAGTAAAAAAAAATGGAAAGCCTGCCAAAGGTATATGTCACACGGCCAATAAGTTGCCAACAGCAAAGACCTGAATCATGGAGTCTTGGGGTAAACAACTCTATAACTGGTTGAATAATTTAAGGGATTGTGATTCTTTTGTGCACTAATTTAACCACTTTTGAATTATTCGACCATGATTCTCATGTGCACCATTTCAACCAGGTCCACAATGGACTAGATGGTCATGAAAAAAGGAAGAAGGGGGAAGAGGGGAGGAGAGAGGGGCTAAGCCGTTCGTGTTCTAGCGAAAGAAATAGCTGAAAGGAAGATTAAATAGTCATCTTAGGATTGAATTTGGTGCTGCCCTTGAGGTTTAGTATCTAAGCCTGAATCTCTAGCATTACCTACCGATAGTTGATGGTGTGCCAAGCTGGACTTGCGTCTAATTTTGAGGGTCGGGTCAGGCAGCTTTCTGTTTATTTTGACAGCTATAAAGTTTTAGCCTCTTCAAGACTAACTTTATAGTGTCCTTCAAATTTTTGCATTCATGAGATCAACAAGAGATGGAAGAGGCGTACAGAAATGAAGATTTGCAAACGATTGGCTGGGTAAATACGAACTTTAAATTAAAGTTTTATATTATACAAAACAGCTTGGAAATTTTTCAATGTTGGTCACGCTGTCTCAGACCCTAGGCTATGTATAAGATAGTGCTCACATCTTTAGCAACCCTTACTTTCTCTGGCTATTGACAACACCACAACACTTTATTTTTGCTATTTTCTTTTTTAAGATCTACACATTAAACTATCAGGTAAACCCATTTGACCAAAATGGACAACGACTACGAATGCAATGAAAAATGACTCCTTTTATCACAATCAAATTTCAAATAGGTAATGTGATCTCTGGCAATATATCAACAAATAACAGACAAAGGTTTAGTCATTCTTAAATTCTCTATATCAGTTTTAGTGAAAGAAAATAAAATTTTAGGGTGTAAGGATACATATCATTAACAAATATTTGCATAAAATTTAAATGACTAATTGCATACCAGTGAAGTTTCATAAGAAAGTTTCCTTACCGCATCAACATGTAGCCCGTACACTGAGAGAATGAAACAAGTTTGATCCGAGTCACATATCAAGTAATATCTGCAGAATCACAACAAAATCCCAAATTGGAATGCTACAAAGCCTAGAGTCTTGAATAATGGCAGGATACTTTTGCTTCCTCTGAGAATTTGAAAAATCCTACACTAGAAAAGTACTACCTGTTTGATCGCAAACTAGGGTACGTAATTATTTCTCAATGGAGGATGCTTCTGAAAACGAAAGTGTACTTTTTTCTATTTGAAAAACAATCTTAGAAGGGGATCCACATGCACATGTATACCATCATCACCATCAGAAACCAACTTTGTCGACACAACCACAACCCAATTTTGTTGCCACCACACTACTGGAAAATGGATTTTCCTGAAGAAAATGCAAGCTTACATAACTATGTCCGAGGGTTTTTTGTCGGATAATTTTCATATTAATGGGACATCATTGGTTTTGTTCATCTGGCTATATGGGATCTATACTGTATCTACTGCATATCAAAATAGAGCTAAGTGAAAGCGTGATTGCACGTCTAAGGGTCTATGGGTCCACTTCTCCAATCAAGTAAGATCTGCACTGTGGTAAGGTGCAGAATTAAGAAAAGCTTTCTACTTACATATCGTTACAAATATCAAAGAGACAACACAGTCAACATTCAACAATCCATTCAGTTGGCCAATTGACCCTCGATGATATCCGTACCTCTACAGGAATGGGGATTTAGACTCGTAGATCTTAAGGGAGAGATCAACAACGGGTCAAACATGGTAGGTAAATGCAAAAGCCTAATCAGATTAATTCAAAGACTGATTGAAGGACTCTTGAATATGGGTGTTAACTGTTAGGACTAGATTCAAACAATTAAAAAATCCAACAGGTGCCTCTTCCATAGAGCCATCTGCGTGTCTACATAAAAGGAAAAATTCATGTACTTAGATATCAGAAATGTCCGCTTCTTCAAAAAGCACAGCAGAGTGTTCTGATTGTGATTGAACAGTGCATAATCCGTGCAGAAAACCTTCACAGGACCCAAAAAAAAATTATCTCTCAATCAATATCAGAAGGTAAAAAAGTCTAAAATATATATGACATTTCAAGCCTTGAAGTCATCCATCAATGATTAACAACAATTGCCATTCGGATGCCAAAAGAGGGCCATTAGCTGACAACATAAGCAATCTTTATTCAGGAAGAGGGACTTACAAGGGAGCGACGTTGTCATGCTTGATAAAGAGTATCACTTTTCCTATCACTGCTACTGCTTTATTCAGCCCTTCTGCCAGGAAATTTATTGTGGCTTTCTTGTGTGAAGATTTCACTTCATGAGTAGAATATGGATCAGTAACCATTGACGAAATGTGAGTAGGAAACTCAACAGAAAGTACTAAGAAATAACATCTGCAGATGCTTACAATTAGCTTCATTCAATGACAATGCGAACGAAGTAAGTCGCTTTCCCATGATCTGGCCCTGTAATAACCATACTGATATGATCAGCTGCGTCTAATGGAGACTAGAAAAGTCTAAGGCCTCATGTTCAATCATGCAATACTATAAGGTGTAGACAACAACACTTCAAGTTAACAGGGCAATGAGAAGGGAATGGAAAATGATGCACTTCAGTCAGGGAAATGACAGCTTGGATGCCTGAGTTACATTCACACCAGAGAAGCATGCAACAGTAAACTAAGAAAATAACCTGTCATGTAAGAAATTATCTTGTCGATTTCTTTTGACAAAGAAGCATCTATGTATTAACATCTGAAAAAGGGTAGTTAGGTAAAATATGATGCAGGTGGTGATGGATGGCTTGCCACACTTCCTACTTCATCTTATGGAACAAGCTTGTGGATAATCATCTCAAAATCCTCCACTCTGTAAACTTCTTGAAGGGTATAAGGTTTAATAGGGATAGAGTCGAGTTTTGGCATGATTGTGATGTGGTAACTGATACCTGGCAAGTGTGATATAATGGATAGATTCCCTAAGGCTTTTCCAAGATTTCACTCAAGGGGTTGAAGTGGGTTTGAGAGTTCGACAGAAGTGATAGGTCCATCAGACCTAGGAATACGGATGATGAGGACAAGTATAGATGGTCCAACAATGGGAAACTTTTCAGTAGCTAACATGTGATGGAGGAAAGGCCCATTCCAGGGTTATGAAAAATTTCCTTGTGGAAATGGTGTGGAGGAAGTTGATTCTGTCTTAAAATGTTTCTCTTCTTTCTCCCAATGGGACTCGGTTTGGAATTGTCTTGGGACCTGTGATATTTTGTTTTGTTTTGGCTATAGGGGGATGTACATTGATGATTGAAGTGTGATGTACCATGTAAGAGCGAAGTGACAGCCCCTTTAGCCATCATAAATGAGATGTGAGTTAGTTTGAGTTTTGTGTTGGGGTTCAATAGGTGTTCCCAAGTTCCAATAATAACACAGTTCATAGGTGGAGAAGCCTAGCTTTCTCCAAAGGAAAATAGAAGTTGGTTGCTAACGGCTATGACATTCTTGGGGGAAGTCCAATTGAATTTTCAACAAGCTGTAGTGACTAGAATAGATGGATAGATGTGGCTATAGCCGGATGGTCGTGAAAATTATTTGTGGTTATTATGTTGCATTGGACAATAATATGGTGTTTTTTTTTTTTTTGGAATGAACTTTTGAATCTTCCAAAGGAGGAAAAGGGACCATTATCTGTACATGAAGACAATGCAAGATTCCAACTCGAACAGTGAAAAATATTGATCATTTGAAACTACCACAACTTCACATATAAAAAGCTGGATTACCTTAGAAAAATTTTCCAGCTTGTCAAGAAGAGTGACCATCTTTTGAATTTCCTCGGTAGCATTCAGACCAGGATCCTTCAAAGCAGCAGCTTCAAATCCTCTAAGAGCTCTATCATAATTTTCTAGATATTTGTTTACCTGGAAATAACAATTCATCACATAAGCGTGATATGTCTTGCAATACACTCAAAGCTGATACAAGCTAGCAAATGAGATGATTAATTGGAGAATAGCTATAAAGAGTAGAGGTCAACTTTTGAGCAGTAGCCACTTGCCCGTGCTAATTTTAAACGATTTTCAGTTTCAAGGGCCCTTTGTATTCAGTTCCATTTATCATGAACAGTAGACCGTATGGCTTACATTCTTTAACTTCTCATATAGATGGAAAATGTTACACTGTGATTTAAAGGTTGGAAGAGAGAATTGTGTGTGTGTGTGTGGGGGGGGGGGGGGGGCGGGGGGCGCGGAGTCTTTGGCTCGGCGACTGACAGCAGAAAGGCTCGAGGCTTTTAGCCCTCAATCTTCCTCTCATAATACCCTCTGGGAAGGTTGTTCTTGGTGCAAATGTCTTGATCGAATCAAGCTCTGACGACTCGATCGGGATCAAGGAGCTTATCCTTGATGATGTTTGAAGGGGTAGACCAACGGATTAGCATGTAGTTGGCTTTTTTATGTAATTGAGCAATTTGGTTATTAGTTAAATATGTTACTAGGTGAGCTGGACTTGATAAGGCCCATATTAGAGTTAGGGTTCAAGCCAAAATAGAGTTAGGTTAGATTGATTACTTGCAAGAATAGGAACTCTATAAATAAGGCATGGAGTTAAGACTATAGGGTGGTTGAATGCATATAAAAATCATATTTATCTTTTACTTTCGAAGTTTTAGTTTGTTTTTTCTAGGTTAGAATACATGATCTAGTATCACAGTCAAATCGGCTCTTTATATGGTATCACAGCCAAATCGACTCCTGACTGTAAGTCAACACAAACCAAATGCACGAAATACGCAGAAGAGAAAACCTTGAAGATGACTGAGAAAAAGAGATCAAGGGTTGTGGAAGCCATGGAAGGCTAGAGGATTGCAAGAGAAACCATGGAAACTGAATGGGCAAGACAGAAGGAAGAGTGGCAGGTAAGATTAGCAAGATGAAACAAATGATCTGTTGCGAAAGAGAAAGTGTGAGCTAAACAAGAAGTCGAGATGCACCAATGGCTTCAAAGGGAGGTTGTGTTGGATCAACAACCCATGATGCAAGCAGCACCAACCACCTGTGTGGGTGTCGACCAACACCCGACGAACCGGTGGGACCAATTGTAGCCATCCTTGACACTGCCCCAGCCCACGACCGACCATCATCACCCCACCACAATGCCCCGCCCAACCCCCTTCCGCCTCTCCTACACCGTGGGCTCATATGTAGGATAGAGGACCGGTCTGGGTACCTTAGGATTGAGGTAAAGGTGCTGGGAAGGATGGAAATTAGCATTTTCGTCCACTTCCTTTGGGTGGTCAAGCATTTGGGGCTCCCCTTTGAGGAGAATGACCAGTTTGCGAGATTATTGGCGGATATGGAACGACAGGATGACACTGGATTGAAGTTAGATGTTCACGTCTATGATGGTGTTGAATTGGGCGATGTTTTAGTGGACAGATTGTTGAAGATAGATCATATTCTGGAATTTAGGAACGCGTAGGGACCTAAAGTAGTCAACCTAGTAGCCACAAAGCTAAAAGGAACAACAAACCTTTGGTGGCAGGAGTGTGCATGACACAATGCTATATGTTTACACCCTCGATGACATGGGATGATTTACGTGACTTATGCATTCATCCTTTGTACCCTTAGATTATGAATGTGACCCCTTTGGCAGATTAACAGTTAATAAAAGTAGACGCATGGTTAATGAATATGACAGAATTTTGTACTTTGAACATGCGAGCAAAACCTCAAGAATCAGAACTCCGAACATCTTATTGCTTTTACCATGGTTTGGACACACGAATTAAATCTATATTGGCTTTGGAAGAATTTGATACGTTTTTGTTGATAAAAAAAAATGGCTAGGCGAGTGGAGAATAAACTTCAACTTCAAGATTGAATGGAGAAGAAAACTTACGTTAATCCGGTGTGCACTACTTCTGCCATGACCAACCTTTGATGCTTCACTTAAGTGTTTCAAATGTAGCCAACCTGGCCATGTTCAACATAATTTCCCTAAGGGAAAAATTGTCCTCTTAACTGATGAATTGGATGAGCAGGAAGTCATGGAACAAGGCGTACCTCCCACTGATTGTGAAGGTGAATTGATCTCATTGGTTGCTGAAGGCACGACATGCACTCTTGAAATTTGTGGACAAACTTCTTCAAGCCGGGGAGTGTGAAGTAATTTGGTATTTTGGTTATTAGTTAAATATGTTAGTAGGTGGGTTGGACTTGCTAAGGCCCATACTAGAGTTAGGGTAGTAATCCTTGCTTGCCAGATAAGTCATTAAACTCTATAAATAAGGCATAAAGATAAGATTGTAGGGTGTTTGAATGAATATGAAAATTTGAGTTTTTATTTATCTCTTCCGTAGTTTTAGTTTGTTCTTTCCTAGGTTAGAATACATAATGTTTGTGTTTATGGGGTGGGCATCTCCACTAATGGAGACGTAGGGTGGGTGATGGTGGTGCTTTATGGCTTTAGCTTTGGTTGTTGGATCTATCTGTTGTGTAACATCTGATAATTATCAATAGAATTTGAACTTTTCAAACATAAATAAAATTAAAAAGAATTTAAATGATTGGACGATTGGTAATTTTGACAATCACTCGATGTTTGGGATCTGGTTTCCCTAATTTAATACGTTTTTTTTTCGGCCTGTCAGCTTGTGTACTTTCCATGCCATTAATTAGCATAGACTTATAAGAATAGGCATGCAATTTGAAAATCACATAACTATTGAACTTTAAAATGGAATCATCTTTGACATTCAATTTAAGCAAAAGATCAAAATTCTAAAATAAACCTCAAGGGGAAACAGTTGACCAAGTGAATTCAGCAAATACTGTGAAACAAACAGGATTTTCTGTCAAGTAATGGCACCCGATATGTGACTGAAAATTTCCTTTGCTAATTGCCAATACACACGCACAAACAAAAACAACAACAACAACAAAAATCGTATAAATGGTTATCTTATTCTTGGGAGGAGAGGGCTGATTAAGCTTCATTCTCTTGTTACATCTTAGCTGAACCTGATGAAAAGTGCAGTGATTATAATAACGTATGTGGATTCCAATACAAGGTGGGGGGACTCTCTCTTTTAGTTTCCCGTGAAAAAATCTTTTGAAATAAACATAGTCAGTGAGAAAGGTACAATAAAATAATACTTACAGTGGCAGAGTTGAAATAAAGATCAGGATTTGATTTCATGTTTTCATCCTTTTCCTGAAAAAAATGAATAGCTCATTACGATAAACGAAAGAACTTTTGAAACCAGTTCTGAAATAGAATACCAGGTGATCCAATTCTTACAAATAATACACTGCAAGTCAATAATGTTAAATAATATTTGCTAGATAACTTCTGAAGTTCAAGTTACACATACTTACAGCATTTTGGTAAGCTTTCAGAGACTGCAAAAGTTTGCCATGATCCCATGCTCCAGTCACAAAAAAACTAGTGAGGCATGCATTCCCTAAATTGTCTGTTCAGAAGATCTAAAAATAAATGAATCTGACACAAATAAATACAAGCTCCTGGGCAGGAAAGGAAGTCCCTACTGAAAATAAGACCAAAACAAGTACATAACAAATTCCAGGAACCAAGACAATAATAGCAAGCCTAAAGAGAACTCAAAAGTTTAGAAAGCCTTAAGATTTTTATTTTATTGTCTTTATTTTATATTACTGTTTTATTTTATTAATATGCACAGTAGCCCATCCATGCAATTTTAACAAGACCTACTGAACAAACAAATTCCATTGATTAGGTTTTAAAAAATAAAGAAGAAAAAGGAACACATGCTGGGAATAGCAAGTCCATGTTCGACGTTTGGGAGAGCTTAATGTCACGTGCTGACCTTTTTCCCTTGGCTAACACGCTGCCCACTAGCGTCACACTCCCGTCGGACTAACTAGTCAAGGCACTTCGATGCTTGGCTAATGCTAAGTGATGCTACGGAAGCTTAAGGGGAGAAAATGCTAAGACACAAGTGTTTAGGCTTTTTGAAAGAATGTTTTGTATTGCTTGAGAGAGTTGTACAAGTGTTTCTATATCTCTACAAATGAATGCCAATGCCTATTTATAGGCCCTTAAAGTCCTAGAGGCTTCTAGCCTAGAACCTTCCACAATCCTCCTTCAAAAGAGTATTCTCTATGCATCTAGAAAGTTCCCACCTCCAAAGGAACCAGAAATTACAAGGAGGCTTCTAGAAAATACTACACAAATCTGTACAAGGGTGTTCTAGACTCATCCATGCTAGAACACTCTAGAGAAAGCTAAGCTAGAATGTCCAAGAGCACTCTAGAACCTACCGGAGGCATCTAGAGAAAGCTAAGCTAGAATGTCCAAAAGCACTCTAGAACCTTCCGGAAGCATCTCAAAAAGCTTGCTGCTCCATCGGGCCTTTACGGGCCTACTGCCAGCGTCCATATGATGCTTTGGATGCCTTGTTGCCTTGGTGAGGGATATTTTGAGAGATGGCTCGTGACATTCTCCCTCACCCAAGTCCTTGACGACCCCGTCAAGACCGTGCCTCGAACTCCGCGATCTTGCCCTGGAATTGCCATAGGTCGCCCTCTTTCTCCCATGAGGCCTCACTATTCGGTAGTCCCTTCCACCGAATGAGATACTCATTATAGCTCGGCACACCCCTCCGTCGGATGAGCCTCTTTGCCTCGATGCTCTCGATCTCTCGATCAAAGGAAGCCACGACCGCGGTTGGTGCCCGATGTGACTCGCCCCTCGTTGGATCTTCTTTATCACCATGGTAGGGCTTGAGCATGCTCACATGGAACACCGGATGAATCTTGAGTTCGGGCGGCAACTCAAGCTTGTAAGAAACTCTCCCGACCTTTCGTAGGACGGGAAATGGCCCCTCGTACTTCCGCACTAGTCCCTTGTGCACCAAGCGGAAGACCTTGAACTGTTGTGGCAGCAACTTGACCATGACCATCTCGCCCACTTGGAACTCGAGAAGGCGTCTATGCTTGTCTGCCCACTTCTTCATCTTCTTAGACGCCTTGTCCAAGTACGCCTTCGTTATATCAAGCTGCTCATGCCACCCTCGTGCAAGCTTGTACGCAGCGGGGCTGCTACCCGTGTAGTCCGACGCAACGGCTTGTGGAGTCAAGGGCTGCTAGCCCATGACGATCTCAAACGGACTTTGTTGCGTCGATACGGACCGCTGCAAGTTGAATGAGAATTGAGCCACATCCATCAACTTGGCCCAATCCTTCTGGTTGGCACCCACAAAGTGCCTCAAGTATAACTCCAACAAGGAATTCACCCTCTCTGTTTGCCCATCGCTTTGCGGGTGAAAGCTTGTTGAGAAATGTAGACTCGAACCCAAAAGCTTGAATAACTCCGTCCAGAATTTTGCTGTGAACCTTGGGTCCCGATCAGTTATGATGCTCCGAGGCAAGCCCCAATACTTCACCACATGCTGAAAGAACAACTTGGCGGCTTGCTCGGTCGTGCAATCGCGTGGGGCAGATATGAAAGTTCCATACTTGGAAAAGCGATCGACCACAACCATAATAGAGCCATACCCATCAGACTTGGGCAAGACTGATATGAAATCCATTGAGACACTCTCCCATGGCCTTTCCGGAATCAGCAAAGGCTGCAATAGTCCTGCCGGTACACGTTGCTCTATCTTGTCTTGTTGGCACACAAGACAAGTCTTCACATAGGCCTCGATATCATCCCGCATATGAGGCCAATAGTAGTCTACCTCCAAGAGTGCCAATGTCCGCTGCATACCCGGATGGCCAACCCACATTGAGTCGTGGCACTCCTTCATGATGTCTCGCCTAAGATTATCCCACTTAGGCACATAAATGCGACGACCGACGGTGTAGAGCACCCCATTTTCTACCCAAAACCATCGAGTCTTCCCCTCCTTGGCCATCTCCATGAGTCCCTTGGCCAAGGGGTCTTGAAAAGTCCCCTCCTTGATCCGATCAAGAAGGTTGCTAGCGGCGCTGCTTGCGCTAGCGAGCATGGCCTTTTGGCTGAGAGCATCAGCAACAACATTAACTTTGCCCGACTTGTACTCCATGACATAATCGAACTCCGCTAAGAAATCTTGCCACCGAGCTTGCTTGGGGCTGATCTTCTTCTGATTTTGAAAATAACTCGTAGCCACATTGTCGGTCATGATGGTAAACCGACTCCCAAGCAAATAGTGCCTCCAAGTCCGCAAGCAATGAATGATGGTTGTCATCTCCTTGTCATGCACCGGGTACCGTCTTTCGGTATCATTGAGCTTGCGAGACTCATAGGCTATGGGATGCCCCTCTTGAACAAGCACCCCTCCGATGGCAAAATCTGATGCATCGGTGTGAAGTTCGAACGACTTAGCATAATCGGGCAAGGCCAAGACAGGTTCCTTGGTGACTGCCTTCTTCAAATCATCGAACGCTTCTTGGCATTTCTCACTCCAATGCCACTGCACCTTCTTCAGCAAGTCGGTCAGTGGGGCTGCTCTCGCCGAGTAGCTCAAAATGAATCTCCGATAATAATTGGCCAGCCCAAGGAAAGAACGTAGCTCCGAAACGTTCTTGGGTGGCTCCCATTCATTGATGGCCTGCACTTTGTCCCGTTCCATCATGATCTTTCCAGCCTTGATGCGGTGCCCCAAGAAAGACACTTCGTCTTGGGCGAACGAGCACTTCTCCAATTTCACGTACAGCTCGCTCTCCCGCAATGCTTGGAAAACCTGTCGCAAGTGATGCACATGTTCTTCCAAGTTGTCGCTATACACGATGATATCATCGAGATAGACGACTACAAATTTATCCAAGAAAGGCTGAAAGATTTTGTTCATTAAAGTGCAGAAAGTAGCCGGGGCATTGGTGAGACCAAAAGGTATCACCAAGAGCTCATACGACCCATAGCGAGTGACGCATGCCGTCTTTGGCTCATCTCCTTTGGCTATGCGCACTTGCCAATACCCCGATCGGAGATCCAGTTTAGAAAAGTATCTGGCTTTACCGAGCCTATCGAAAAAATCGGCAACCAAAGGAATTGGATACTTGTTCTTGATGGTTACTTTGTTAAGTGCTCGGTAATCGATGCACATACGCAAGGACCCGTCGTGCTTGCGTTGGAACAATACTGGTGCACCGAATGGGGCCTTGGATGGCCGAATGAAACCCGCGTCCAGCAGTTCCTTGAGTTGCTTGCGTAGCTCTTCCAACTCTGGTGGTGCCATCCGATAAGGCGCCATGGCTGGAGGCCTAGCCCCTGGCTCCGGCTCGATCATATGATCGACTTCCCTTCTTGGAGGAAGTCTCTTGGGTAGCTTTGGAGGCATGACATCTTCGTACTCTTTCAAAACCGCAGCTACCTTCTTCGGAACCTTGCTGGGTTGAGGCCCATCTTCGATCAACGTGGCCACAAATGTTGCTTGCCCCTTTTGCATGCCTTTCTTCACTTGAATGGCTGACAACATCTTGGCCTCCACGATCTCCCGAGTGACAGGGAGTAGGACAGAGCATGCTTCCCGATCCTTTGCAATAGTCATCGACCCGTCCCTTTCTAATGTCCATGGCTTCACCATATCCATGAACTCCATGCCCAGCACCAATGAGAAGTCGTCCATCGTGACGAGTCAGGTCCACCGTCCCCTTCCATTCGCCCAAATGAAGGGAGACGCCTCGTGCTACACCATGGATAGGCACCGGTGCTGTGTTGACGGTCTTCAAGGTGCCTGGCTCCTTGGTGTACTGCACGCCTAGCCTTGTTGCCTCCTTCAAAGCAACAAAGTTGTGTGTTGCACCCGTGTCGACGAGTGCCTTTGAAGCCTTGTCATTTACCTTGGCTTTCACAAACATAAGAGCGGATTTCTTCGAACGGGGCAGCGTACTTACCTTAGCCACGTTGCTTTGCTCCACCGTAGCCTTGACGCTACTTACCAAGCGCAAAGTCCCCATTTGCGCCTCATCCCCCGATGATTCCCCGGACGATCCATTCTTGCCAGCGATCATCGCATTGAGCTTCTGTCGCTGTGGGCACTCCCTAGCCCAGTGCGGCCCTCCGCACAAGAAGCAGTCGCGGTTTTTCACCTTGCTATCCGAGAAGGACTGCTTGGCTTTGTCCATCCTCTCGAACTGCTTGCCGCCGCTGCTACTGCTGCTTCTTTCAGTGGGTTTTGCTCCCCCACCTTTTCCCTTGTTACCACCGCCACTCTTGCTGCCGCCCTTGTGGCTTTTCGAATCAGCCTTGTATTCCAACAAGGATTCGGCAACTGCGATGGCCTCCGCAAGTGATTGAACGTTGCGTCTCTTTAACTCTTGCTCAGCCCATCGTTGTAGCCCATCCATGAAGTAGACGAGCTGAGTCTTCTCCGGCATGTCCGAGACTTCAAGCATAAGAGAAGTGAACTGCTTGACGTACTCTTTGATCGACCCCGTATGCTTCAGTCCATGCAGCCTCTTCATAGCAACTTCCTCCACATTCTCCGGATAGAATTGCCGCTTGAAATCCGCCTTGAACTCGTCCCAAGTCTTAAGCGAGCAAAGACCCTTCTTGATATCCGACTCACGCCTCCACCAAAAGATGGCATCATCACCCAAGTACATGGTGACGGTGGTGATCTTGGACTCATCGTCATCCAAGCGCATCGCGTCGAAATATTTTTCAACACTCCATAGGAAGTTGTCGAGCTCCCTAGCATCGCGCTTCCCTTGGTACCTTGGCGGCTCAGGCACCTTCATCCTTGGTCTCTCTCGTACAGTGGCACTACCTGCCACAACCGCCTTGCATAGGTTGACGTCCGATTGCAAGGACTCAACCTGCTCCCGGATGGCTTGGAGCTACCTCATCAGCGTGTCCTTGAGCTGGCCCATCTCGTTGCGCATGGCATCCGCAACATGGTTGACAAGTTGAGTCTCGTCCTTGGCTTCCACAGTGCCAAGCTCAAGGTCATGGACGCGGCTATTGAGTTGCTCGATATCCATAGTGACGCTAGCCAACGTCCCATTGAAGGACTCAACCTTCTGTTCCATCTCCCCGACGCTATCTTGGAGATCGCCCACGGTCAGCTCCACCTTGGCCATACGATCTTCAAGCATGCTGGTCCGACTAGTCTTTCTTCCAGTCTCCTCGATCACGGACCCTCCAACAGCACTCTCTTTGTTTCCCGACATGATCAGATTGCTCCGCACCTAACCTTCATACACACAGCAGCTAGCACAACACAACTTCAGCAAGACCGCCCCTACGATCGTCGCTGCTCTGATACCACGTGTCATGTGCTGACCTTTTTCCCTTGGCTAACACGCTGCCCACTAGCGTCACACTCCCGTCGGACTAACTAGTCAAGGCACTTCGATGCTTGGCTAATGCTAAGTGATGCTACGAAAGCTTAAGTGGGAAAAATGCTAAGGCACAAGTGTTTAGGCTTTTTGAAAGAATGCTTTGTATTGCTTGAGAGAGTTGTACAAGTGTTTCTATATCTCTACAAATGAATGCCAAGGCATATTTATAGGCCCTTAAAGTCCTAGAGGCTTTTAGCCTAGAACCTTCCACAATCCTCCTTCAAAAGAGTATTCTCTATGCATCTAGAAAGTTCCCACCTCCAAAGGAACCAGAAATTACAAGGAGGCTTCTAGAAAATACTACACAAATCTGTACAAGGGTGTTCTAGACTCATCCATGCTAGAACACTCTAGAGAAAGCTAAGCTAGAATGTCCAAGAGCATTCTAGAACCTTCCGGAGGCATCTAGAGAAAGCTAAGCTAGAATGTCCAAAAGCACTCTAGAACCTTCCGGAGGCATCTCGAAAAGCTTGCTGCTCCATCGGGCCTTTACGGCCCTACTGCCAGCGTCCATATGATGCTTTGGATGCCTTGTTGCCTTGATGAGGGATATTTTGAGAGATGGCTCGTGACATTAAGCTAACTAGCTACTTTTCACCAATGCAGATAAGGACACTTGGGAAGTGGGAGTAAATGCTGAAGATGTTACAAACATGTTTGTTGGGTAGAATGATGCTCAATTATCTGAGCATTTTATGGTGATTAGGAGTTTTGGAAGTATTTCTACTTACTTCTCTTCGCTTTTTTTCAGCACAGTGTGGAAAAGGTACAGGGACTTACACCATGAGCTTCCATCTTTAACATCTAATCCAATAGCTTCCTTTGCATGCTGAATACTTTCTTCGACCATTTGTGCTTGATTCTCAGTACCTGCAGAGAGAGACGAGAAGACTAGGATAAGGAAAGAAGGGAAGCACTAATTTATCTGCAAACGGACATGTCTAGGTTAAAAACAAAATGGAATACGCGTATGTATTCACTAATGCCTCGATGCTTTGTGCAGTGTTTCCATCATTTGGTATCCAAGCCTAGGAATGTTCAACTCTCCACATCTACCTTTGACCACACTGGATTATATTATATGGTATGACCTGGTCCCTTCAGACATCCTTATTTTAACAAAGTCATGATAGCATAGAGTGTGATGAGTTGCCCAAAGATCTAACGGCATGCGTACCAGAGGTCAACTGCACGAAGCATGGCGGGATATTCGGATCCTTAATATTTGAGTTCACCGATTCATGTTTCAATAATTTGTGGTTTAAGTCATGAAAAAGGCCTATACGTGTGTACTTGAAGAGTTCACAAAAAGGAACTCCCTGACCACCTTATAAACATCTCCAGTCAGCACTTTCAGCAAGCTTAAATAATTTTACTTAGCATCCCAACATAAACATGGAAACAACACAATTGTTTAACTTTTCGCTTAATCCCTTCAAGATAAGTTCCTTGCCTTGAGCCATTTTTCGTTCAAGCATTGATAACTGACAAAGTATCTTCTTGTTTAGGCCCTGTGCAACAGAGAAGTATACTTAAGCAATTGATATTAACTTAGACAGGTTCTAACCAATATTATAAACACAACTCCAAAGCGAATCAACTAAATGATATTAGTAACCTTATTTAGTGCAAGGGAAAAGCAATTCTTCGCGGAAGCTAAATCTCCTTTCTTCCATATGCAATTACCTAAGCAGAGCCAAGCATCTGCAAAAGATGGATTCAGCTTAACCTGGAACATGAAGTAGTGATTTCAAATTATGAAGATTGTTTGATCAATCTTATAAACTAGACAAAATGGAAAATATATTTTAGTATTACATACAGCTTTTGATAAATGATCTTCGGCTTCTTTCCTGTAATCTGGGAACACATCCAATATTTTTCCTTTCAAAAATTCGTAAGTTGCACGTTGGAGGGGTGATTTTCTTTGCTCTGCATAGGAACATGTAAGTTCTAACATGACAGCTAAATGCAAATACATCAAAAAATTAAAAAATAAAAACAACATAAAAATTTAATAATACCATTAAGCATGAATTTCAGCAATGACTAGGAAAGTACCTAATAAGACCTTTGGAAACTGGAAATATTATCCAACACGACAAATAAATAGAGCAAATGGAGGGATTGATAAGCAAACTACTAACCAATCGGCAAATTCTAATGTCTCATTCTTTAATAATTCCGACAAGAACAACCTCCTATAAAAGCTCGGTTGAAAGGAAAAGTAAGAAGTTCAAATTTTCATGAGATGATGTTTGGAGGTAGCCATGGAGAGAATGTAAGGATATAGCATGATGTTTGGAGATAGCCTCGGTGTTTTAAAAGGTGACCGAGGCATACGCTTCAAGGAGCACCTCGCTTCGAAGTGGACCAAAATCACCCTGAAGCATATGCTTTGGTATGTGCCTACAAGGCGAGCGAGCTGGACATATGAGTTGACTAGTACGCTTCGAGGCATACTGAGGAGGACAAGTTGTTTAACTTGGATGTTTTCATCCTCTAAGATCTCAATGAGATCCATCAGATCTAAGCTATTAACTAAAAAGTCCAAAACTCTTTTTATTGTTTGCTTGCCTTGGAAATGCCCTGCTACATGCGAATACTCAAATTGTCCTAACCCCACAATCAATTATATAATTAATTGCATGCCATCTCTTGCATGGATGCTTGTTTCATATTTTTCTTGATTTGTTTCTGATGTGTTTATATTTTTTTATCACTTTCTTTTTTCCTAAAAAATTGATGATTACACCTCAGTATTGAAAAACTTTTTTTTAAACATTGGGTAACCTTGGGAGAAAGTAAACTACAACATGATCTTTGGATCAGGAATAAGCTTTTAGTGATAGTTTTTTAGGCTTTACACTTTTTGCATTAAGAAACTTGGTTTGCTGACGGATTTTGGTAAGTTACTTGGTGACTTGTATCGACCTTCACTTCAGACGAGGGTTTACTATAACTGAATCAATGAGTTTGTGGCTCTATTAAATTTGTTGGGATACTTTTATGGGAGGATGGTGACAAATGGTTGTGGAAGGAGGATAGGGACAAAGACGTTTAGTTTATTCTATTTTTGATTGGTTAGGGACCCATGGATTTCGCCTCAACCTAAACATCAATCATATTAGTTTAGAGAAAAGGAGTTCCTTTTAGATTATGCTTTTTTCTGTGGTCACTAATTTGGGATAGAATTCCCTCTAAGGTGGTGCTTTACAATAGAGGTTATAGAGTGGTGTACCATATACGACAAGCTCCTCTTATTCATTCTGGTCTGCTGACCAATTTATCACTCAGTTGATTGTTTGAGGTTCGGGATCACTTCTTGAATTTTTGGGTTGCCCTGTTCTATGTAGGCGTTGTTAGCTATCATAGGTGTCCTTATCTCTCATCTAAAGGAAATATTTTTTGGTTCACTCCCTTTGTCATATGTTAGGTTTCGTGGCAATCGAAGGATCTTTCAATAATAAGTTGTTGTATTTTAGAGGAATTGTTTGGACATTCGGATTGCTCTTGGGGCTCAACTTCCTTCTTGTGTGTGTGGGGGTGGGGGCATCTGATTCTTGTATGCCGATAAGAATGCTTTAGTTTCAATCCTTAATATTCTTTTAAGGTGCCATTTTCTTGTATCACTCCCTCTTTTTAGTATCATTGAAACTTTTGGAAGACAAACAAGGAAAATCTCTTTCTAATTTGAGTATAGGAAAATTATAAGTGACTGTAGCCACCAAGTCCCAACTCTCTGCTTTCGACAATAACTGGTATTCTTACTTTCTGTTGTACCTCAACTTACTTGCTTCATATTAATCTCACGGTTCACTGTTTCTTTTCATTTTCTTTGTAGCAACTTGTGCGTACTTTCACAACATCCCGACATTGAGGGGGACACTTGAGTAATCCTCTACACCAGTAAGCCTATTTTTATGACTTCCTTTGTACCCAATTTGTTAACAGTAACTATGCATCCACACTCCCTAAAGTTCAAAAGTTTGTGTCACTAACTCTCATACAGACATTTAAAAAAAAAACCCATTATTCACAGTCAATTCTTACTCTATTGAACACTTTTTCGCATTTTAAAACATTAAGAACACACAAATGCATTAATACATACTCACAAATCCCATATTGGTTTGGTAGCTTGTACATTCACCATAGAGAGACTACTACCATTCTACCAACCATGAAACCCATGTTTATTTTTACAAGCAAAAACAAAACCCCAGTAATTCTAACAAACAATTTGGAAAAGGAAAGGGCACATCAAATATTACTCATAGACATTTCTTACAATAATCAAAGTATGGGTATCTGAAAAAAGGATCTAAATTGGGATGGAATAGTGTATTACCCAAGGGGATTGAATCAAGGAGCTTGAGAGCAAGATCTGCGTCGCTTTGCAATTTCGAGATTTTGTCTTCTGGGTCTGCCGTAAAATAGGTGTCTCGCAAATGGTAGAGATGATCAGTTGCCTTTGTAGCTTCCGCCATCAAACCCCGATCTCCTCCTTCACTTTGAGTGCTGCTCATTTTTAGTGGGAGCTCGTTCTCTCCTCAAATCTCACAGACGACGAGCGACAAAACACACATCCCAACTTTATACACTCACACACCTTTACTCTTTACCACTACCATTGGTCATCCTTCATCGTGTGAATATTTCTCTCTCGTGCAAAACATCCCAACTAGGTCAGCATAACCTTGCCTACGGGTGGCCATTAGGCGCGCCATGTCATAATCATGTCGTGTCCGTATCAACTTTTCAGATCCAAACACGACCAGTTTAGTAATCGTGTTTAAGATTTCTAACTCAAACAAACCTAACACCCGATTTGACATACTTTATCGGATTGAGGGGGGCTCATGCTCACAAAGCACGAGACCCCCTCTTGTGCACTAATGTGAGCCGTTAGATTTATTGAACGGCTCAAATTCATGGATTTGGTCTTTGTTTTTCTTCTCATCTTTCTCAATTACTCTCTCTCATATTTTCACTCTGAGGCAATGCAACAAAATCATCTTATATGTGGAACGTGGAGTTGATCTTTCCTGACCAACCCAAAACCAAGTAGGTTAATCTTCTTTCAGAAAACATCATCTTGAAACATTGGAGGCCTTGCTGTGTAACAAAACTCGAAAGAATTACATGGTCAAACAAGAAACAACCATCAGGAAGATCTTTATATGAGGAGGGAAGATGAGGCGAGGTTCACCGCACAAAAATTCGATTCCACCACAAACTATAATTATGACAAACAACATTGATAACCAAAATATGTTGTCCTAAACTCATGACAAATCACGAACTGATGTTATTAGTCTCCATACTGAATCTTCTATAACCAATTTGTGTTTTGTTTCATCCCATAAAGAATGATACTCTCATTCAAAACCTACATCCATGAAAAAAAAATTTAATTCGAAACCAAAAAGCAAAGTTCAATCACAGACAAGTTCACAAAACAATATGCAACATTCACTAAAATTGTCCCTGAAAACCTGTCTTTGCAATATCATCTCAAGAACCAATGATAAAACTCACTGAAAATTTACATCAAACAAATTTGAGAAAAAAAAAAAGGAAAATACACAAAAATTTCTATCAAGATTGTCCTCCATCTCACATTACTCTTCCTTTTCTTGTGTTCCTCTTGAAGACATTCTGGAATGCAGAATGACCCCCAAGTCCAACCCCATCGATGCAAGTCCGCAACCCCATCGATGCAAATCCTCTCTTCTCAACCCCCAAAACACCATCAAAACACAATAACAAAACCCCAAGGTCCAATCTTTAACCCGCCCTCCCCCCCCCCCCCCCCCCCTTCCAATCCCTCCCCAAAACAGCCAAAGCAGCCACACCCAATGCTCCCAATCCCAAATCACTCCACCCCTCAAACTCTTTCCCCAAAACCAATCCAAAAGCAATGAAAAACAGTACCAAAAACCCTAATTTCCTCCCTCTGGGTCTCCTCCACCCATCGAACCCCTCACCCCCAAATCCACCCCACAATCCAAACCCACCCCCATTTCCATCCCATCCACCCCCAAACCCCTCCTTCAAGATCAAATACACCGGTTCGGGGAAGAATTTGATATTTGTCGCGAGAAATATAGCGAATTGGATAGCGGTTTTGGGGGAAATTCACATCTTGGGTGGCCCCCGATTCTTTCTAGCTGCTGAAACAACCGTTGTTCTTCATCGATAAGAAAGGTGGAGATTTGGGGATCTGTGACACAAAAAAGATTGTGTTGATCTTCTTGTTCTTTGGCCACCATCGAATAAAAGTTGCAGAGAGAGGGGTTTGAGGTAAGAAGAACATTTGGGTTTCGGAAGGGAGCGATTGGTGTTTGAAATTGAAGAAGCTCTGCTATTGCATTGCCTCAGAGTGAAAATGAGAGAAAGAAAGAAAATGATAAAGACGAAATGAAAAACAAAGACAGAAAAAAATTTCAAATCCATGAATCTGAGCCGCTCAATAGATCTAATAGCTCAAATTGGTGCACATGAGCCCCCCTCGATCCTACTTTATCAAGGTTTCTAAATTTTAGACATTGTTTCTAAACATGCCATTATTTTTTTTTCTAGAGTTTGTACATACTCTAGGTGTAAGTTTGGCACTATTTTATTTTCTACTAGTTCATAATCATGCTAAAGTAACATAATCACCAAAAAAAAGTACATTTGCTAATATGCTTATTAGTTATATAATACTTATGAAGGAACAAACGGGTTCTCCATAGTCACTACCTAACCTAAATGAGAGGGTAAAATTTTGTGTAATTGAGAAAATACATCTCAAGGATATAAATGTATTGCCTCCATAAAAGGTATTCACCATATGAACAAGTGCCCAACGATTTTTTTTTATTATTAAAACTCTTTGTGTGGTTGACCAAACATTGATCTAAACAAACTTTGTGCAATCAACAATTCTAGTCAGCCTTGTTTGTTAGTTTTTTTTTTTTTTTGCCTTTTTGAGTTTTTTTACTCCTTCTATAGATAGTGGTTATGTTTTTAAAGAGAATGGATAAAAGTGTAAAAACAACCAAAAAAAATGCTAATAAACATGGCTGACTAGACTTACTCTTGTGCAATTTGTCAAGTACAATTTAGTCAATCAAATTGCTCAAGTAAGCACACTTGAGTTAGAACTATTTGTAGTCAACTACAAAAGAGTTGTAACACTATTCCCAAATAAGTTTGTAATCAAGGAGATCATTTTGCTCTAAATTGATTTTTTCAAAAGTGTCTAAAATCAAAATCGATTTTCAGTACTGGACCAATTATATTTCAAAATCGATAAAAGGCGGCGACTATTTGACACCACAGATTCCTTACACCCACACCACCCATCAACTTTTTTCTTTCCCACACCATTCACTTTATGTTCCACACTATAGTTCGCTTTCACACAACCTATTTTATCTTTCTTCTCTCTCACTCTCTCTTCTCACCACCATCCTTCTTCTTCCAACATCTCCTTCTTCTCTGCATCGTTTTTTATCATTTTTTTCTTCACTATTCTCTTTCATTTTTTTTCTTCACTATTCTCTTCCCTCCCCATACGTGAGCACCCCTCGCATATCCTCTCCATTCCCTCAAATCAAAATTGAATACGAAATCGAATAAGAATAAGAGTTGGAGTCGTTACAGAATCTCGACCTCGATTCCGTCGTAGTCCCTCTTCCTTTTCTTTTCCTCCTTTTGTCTTCCACAACCGTGAGTTTTCCACTCGCAAGTGTCTCCATGAGGGTCAAATTATTTTGCCCTCATAGCAGCCTTCGCTAATGGGGAACCATCCTCCAACAGGCTGTCGCGAAGGCGAGAAAAAATAGAAAGTGTGAGGGGAAAGATAAAAATGATAGGGAGAAGGGTGACGGCCTGTGCGAAAAGAAAAGAGAGTGTGAGAAGAAGTGAGGGGAATTAAGAGAGAGTGGGAGAACTGGGAGAGAGGAAAGATAAGAAAAATATGGAAATGGGCAGGAGAAGAAGAAGATGGAGATGGGCAGAAGAAGAATAAGATGGAGAATGGGCGATGGTGGCTGATGTGGTTGTGGTTCCATCTCTTCTATCTCTCGTCGTCGACGCTCGTTTCTCACCGTCCCTCACAATCGATCGTCCTCTTCCTCATTGCCCCCTTCCATGTTGTTGTTGTTCTTGAGAAGAAATGGTGAAAGATGAACAAAATCAATAGTGGTTTAAATGGGTGGTGTGGGTTAGCAGGTAAAAATAAATAAAATTGGATGGGTTAGAGGAATCTGTGGTGCGAAATAGTCACTACCTAACCTAAATGAGAGGGTAAAATTTTGTATAATTAAGAAAATACATCTTAGATATATAAATGTATTGTCTCCATAAATGGTATTCACCATATGAACAAGTGGCCAATAATTTTTCTATTATTAAAACTCTGTGTGGTTGACCAAACATTGATCTAAACAAAACTTTGTACAATCAACAATTCTAACCAGCCTTGTTTGCTAGCATTTTTTTTGGCATTTTTGTGTTTTTTTACACCTTTACTCTTCTGTAGATAGTGGTTGTATTTTAAAGAGAATGAGTAAAAAGTGTAAAAATATCAAACAATGCTAGCAAACATGGCTGGCTAGACTTACTCTTGTGCAATTTGTCAAGTACAATTTAGTCAATCAAATTGCTCAATTAAGCACACTTGAGTTAGAACTATTTGTAGTCTACTACAAGAGAGTTGTAACACTATTCCCAAATAAGTTTATAATCAAGGAGATCATTTTGCTCTAAATTGATTTTTTCAAAAGAGTCTAAAATCAAAATCGATATTCAGTACTGGACTAGTTATATTGCCCTTCTAATTTGTATTGATTGCACTTATAATATTGTCTTTTAGCCAAACTTTGTTTCGATCAATGGCATGTACACTGTGCATTTGATATTGCAACAATATTTGATAATCATTCTGAGTACATGACCTCTCTAAATTTTCTTATCTATCATAATCAAGTGTTCAACATATCTATTTATTAGAATTATTTATTTCTCCTAGAAAACTTCTTTTGTAAATTGTCCCTTTATAGTGTGTTTAGTTGCATGGAATCCAATTCTGTAGAATTAATGGGAGCCATTTGTGATTGCCTAATTTGATCAAAATGTAGTGGACCATTTATCATGGATTCCACGTTTTGATCAAAATTAGGAATTGATCTCCCATGAAAATGACAATCTCAAATCTTGACCCCCCTCCCTAAAGAATTGGATTCTCACATTTCACGGGAATTCAATTCCCCACCTCTGATCACAATTTATAAATTCATAAGTGATCTACCACATGTTTAACAAATTTGTCTTAAGCACAAGTGATTCAACACATTTTAATCAAATTTTCCTCACACACAAGTGGCCCCTCCATGGATTCCATGCAACCAAACGCACCCCAATATTCCTCACCTTTTTTTAAGGAGTTTGGATATTGTGTGTTCCATGGAGTTAAACTGAAAGATCGAGTTAAGAATAATAATAAATCAATATGGCCTTTATGTCATCCACGAGGTTTGATTGTGGTTGTCTTGAAGATTTGTCCATTGAGCATTCGGTTAGATCTTCTTGCACGAGCTATGTTTGTTCAATCAACCTCAAGGTTAATGCAATAGAAATTTGACGGTGGATAACAAGTGTCTAATCTTGAAAAACAAGATCGCACGACTTAAAACATTGAAGTAATGAGGCAGAGAATCAAATTAATATCTTAACAATGACTAAAAATTTGATTGAAAACATCTAGGTGCATTGTTATAAAGGGTTGAAATGAGTTACGTAGTTGGAAAACTCCAATAAGGAAGAATAACATAGAGAGTTTTTTTGTTTGGTTGGTTTTTGTTTATTAGATTAATTCAGTATAATTTTATAAGGATTTTATGTTAGCCTTTAATTTGTTTGTGGTAGAAAATGGAACACCCTTTAATGTGTGGTGTACGTGAGAAAAGATCTGGTGGTAAAGAATATATATTTTGTGAAAATCTCTAGCAATATTCAAAAGATCTCATGAAATATAATACATAAGATCTTAGAGGGCCATCTGAAATCCAACCTTAGACACATTGCCAATTTTAGACATGTAAACATTTGATTAGCCCCTATAGGCAACCAACACTTGAAAAAAGAAATGTGTTTTGGACATTTCCAGTTTAACTTCATATTTATTTTGTTTGTTTGTTCTTTAGTAGCACTAGCAAGCCAGAATTGGTAACAGAAAGAAAAAGTTGGTTGAGGATACATGCAAGCATATGCATTGTGCTCGTGCATTCAGTTGCAGTTCATTTGTCCTTGCATTCCCCCTTTCTGCTTAAATTCTTGCCATCTCTTACCTACATCTCACTACTCTCATATCTGCAACAAGGAAACTCATCTATCATCACCATGGATAAATCATCAATATCCATAACTCTCCTTATCTTTTTCTCCTTTCTTGCTTCATCAACTTCACATAATGTTCCTTCAATCTTTACATTTGGTGACTCCATCTTTGATGCTGGAACCAATCATTTCAACAAGAATTGCACCCTCCAAGCTGATTTTCCACCTTATGGCCACACTTTCTTCCACCACCCCACTGGAAGGTTCACCAATGGCAGAACTGTTGTCGACTTTATATGTATGTGAGAACTATATACTTTTTTTTTTTTTTTTGCATATACTTATGGATATACCTAATTTATTTGGGTGTGAATAAGTTTTGGATCATTTGGGTGGGGACTGATCCAGTTGTACATGCATCAGTCACCACAAAGTCCTCATGTTTGATGCAAAATTGAGGGTAGAAGAATCGACACACCTGACCTTATATCCTTGGATAGTTTTACATAATTGGGAATTTCTCTAAATGTTTGAAACTTACTGAGGATGTTTAAGTATCACTTTCACAAAAACTCATCAGTCATATTGATAGTTGTAGCTTAATAACTATGCAAAAAAGATAAAAAAATTCTAGACTGTTTATTTTCATCACACTCAACAATTATTGGGACCGTTCTTGATGCTATAATTTTGGTGGATACAGCTCAATTCCTTCATATTGATTTGCAAAAGCCATACCTTGAGGTTGAGATGGAAATTGGGAATGGGACTAGCCAAGATTATCCATCCAATGGTATCAACTTCGCTAGTGCTGGGAGTGGCGTTCTCAATGCTACAAACAAGGATGCGGTAATATCAAGCAAACCCACCTTTCAAAAACATAATCTTCTTGTGCAAAGTTCTGATTGTTTATTGTATATCGAAAGATTTCTACTCATGAGTGTGTCTATGATCCAAATTTATGGTCATTTTCCCCTTTAATTGAATCCCTCTGTCACACAGGGTGTGTTGTCAATCCAAGACCAGCTACGCCAGTTCCAGAACTTGGTGAAGAATTGCAAAATTGACAGAAAAATAGTCCAACAATCTCTGTTCTTATTCGAGTCTGGTTCCAATGATGCTTTCAACTATTTTATTCCTTCTAGTGCCCCAACAGTTGATCCGGAATCCTATGTTAAAACAATGTTGTCACAAGTTCAGCTATTCATCGACCAAATTTACCATCTTGGTGCACGTCGAGTTGCAATTTTTTCATTAGGTCCGGTTGGTTGTGTGCCCGCGAGAGTGAACTTGCCACAAGCACCAGTCAACAAGTGCTATGGAAAAATGAATAAGCTGGTAAAGATGTATAACACAGGCTTACAAAGCTTGGTGAATTCTTTGCCCATCAAGTACCTAGGTGCAGTCGGAGCTTATGGAGACGTTTATGGCATTGTTCAACATTTTCGTTCCGATCCCCAACATTACGGTAAATCAATATCCTATGCACTTAAAAGGACTACGTCTTTCTAGTTCTAAAATTTTCCATACCAAACTGCCCCAATTTGGGATTAGAACATCCAATAAGTTGCATTCTGAGAATGCACTCCATGTCATTATGGGTCGATGGCAAATATTTAAGCACAACAAAACAATGTTTAGACTAATTAATGACCTTAAAAACATAAAAAGTTGTTGTGCCATGTGCACGGTTGTAATATGCCTTAGTTTTTGCAGGTTTTTCAAACACATCTAGTGCTTGTTGTGGTGAAGGAACCCTTAGAGGATTTGCACAATGTGGGAAAGGGAGATTTAAAGTGTGCCGGAACCCTAGTCAGTTTTTATTTTGGGACTACTTCCATCCTTCAGAGCATGCTTACAAGCTTATATCCAAGGCTTTATGGAGTGGTAAGTCGTCAGAAATTAGCCCCCATAATTTGAAGACCTTAGCAAATATGAAATTTGCTCATTATTAATAAAGTACACGCTGAAGTAAGACCATTTTCAGAAGGAACATTTAGAATGTTGTTATCTTTAATGTTTCAAACTAATAGATCTATTCCTAGAAGAATAGAGTGAGAGAGAGATGCATGTAGGAAAAGGAAATATTATCTTTCGTTTTCTTTCATGGTGGCACCAAGTAGCATGCTTGAATAATGAGGACTAATCAGTGCAGGCAGCATGATCAAATGAAGCAATTTTCATATCCAATCTATAAATACACAATATTCATAGATTGAAGTTGGCTAGTTTGGGTATGCATTTTTTCTATAAAATCAGTTGCGTGATAGCGTTTGGTTTGGTACCTTACGCATGCTCAAACATTTCCATTGATTCACTGTATAAATAAGGTGTTCCTAATTTCAATTTATCCTATGGATGTGCGTGGTACTCCATTTGTTGGGAAGCTCGTGCTCCTTTGGAGTCTGCATGTTATGGAAAATTTAGAAAATTTTACAATTTTTTTGAATTCCAATCAAAGTGATTTCATCAACCTTGCACTTGTTATTTGAGAATTTGTACCCATTCCATCGATCATTTCTGATTTGGGTTCAGTTTGTATCCAGCATAACTGCTAACTTTGTTCTTCATCCCTTTGTTTCCCTGCTGGTTTTGGGGCTTTTGGAAGTTTTGTATTCCATATGTTATAAAATAGCGACACAACAAATCCACCTTAAATATTTTCAATGAAACGGTTACAGATCTAAAATTTTGAAGACTCTTTTTTTTTAATTGATATTCTTCATAAAAAAAAACATACAAGTGCCAACTATGAGTCAGGATTTGTTGTCCTAAAAATAAGATGCATCTTGTTAGGTACATAATTTTCCATGCAAGATCAAATCACTTTTTCAATTAAGGACTTGATTAGTATAGTTTGTACCTCTAAATTAAATCGCAAGCTAACATTTGAGTGTGACAAGATACCTAATAGAATATTATATGACAATGCAATGCTACCAATGAAGGAAATCCTTCTCACAACTTTGTTTGATCTCTTGTTCTGTTTTCAAAGATCTTCTAGTTATAGTGTTAGGTGCTCCCATAAATTGATTCTTGCATTTTGAAATTGATTCTTCTGTCCATCTTCTATCATTTGGTTGGTGGTGTCCTTAGTGACCTTTATTACACTGCCTAACTATTGTTCCATGCTTCACCATGTGCTCCACCTTATTATATCCATTTCCACCTTAATAACAACACAACTCTCCCTTTCACATTTCTCTTCATTCATCTTTAAAAACCCATAATCAGCCTCATCACACTACCACATTCAACCATCTTTTGTCATGGGTAACACATCTTGTGCTCCTTCAATCATCTCTTCTACTGAGGTTGTGAAGGTTGTATTGAAAGATGGAACAGTTGAAACCTTCACAAGACCTGTCAAAGCAGTGGAGCTTATGTTAGAGAACCCCGGACAATTTGTATGCGACTTTGGTGAACTTAAGGTTGGTTAAAGAGTTCCAGGCCTTGCAGCGGATGAAGAGCTCCAACGACGCCGGTTGTATTTACTTCTTCCCATTGATGTGCAGTACTTTGTGCTAACAAATGAGGAGATGAATTATCTTTCTTGTAAGGCTTGTAAAGCATTGAAGAATGGAGTGTCGAACAACATTAGAAAGATTTTCCCAGTTGTTTTAGGTGAGTTGTGCATCTTTCCGTGGGATGGGAGCACATTGGAAGAGTCGTTTTCTGCTGGAAATTTGGAGTCTGTTGAGAAAATATACTCCAAGCAGAGATCATGGAAACCAGCCCTGGATACCATAATTGAAACACCATGTGCACTGTGAAAATATTGAAATATTGTTTGGAGGATTTTAATGTACTCCATGTTTGAACTTTGAAGTTCTAAACACGTCTTCAGAAATTCATATGTATACTTTTTTTTTAGAGAACTTCAAGGTTTCCTTAATCTTATATTTCCTATTAATCTACAGGGTGTGTTCACTTCTGGTGATGGCAGAGATTCCGAGAAGACTATCTGATTTACATCTGCTCATTATGTATAATCCTACTTTGAAAATAATTTTCCATCGCGGCTATTGTTATGTACATATCTAGATACATTATCAGTTGGGGTTTTGCGGTTGTCTAGCTAAATGACCATGGAGATTCACTACACCAAATTGACACTTTTGTAACAACTCTAAAAAAAGTATCATTTTTGAGATGTTATAATTCACCAAACAATTTCAAGTCAAAACTAAATTTAGTCAAAAAAATGAAAAACAGTAACACAAAAAAATGATACAATAAGTTGGATCACCATGAATAGTATCACTTTTATAACCATACTCTTCATGGTGATACAATTATTGTATCATTTTGTTTGTGAAAGTGTGTAAAATTGTTAGGTGGATTGTTACACTTCAAAAGTGATACTGTTTTTGGGGTTGTTACAAAAATGTCAATTTGGTGTAGTGATTCCAATAGCAAAACTCGAAATTATTGTAGGAAAACAAACAAATAGGGTTCAAATATGAAAAACAACTATAGTGTTTCTAGTATCAACAACCATATATACAGTTTACATATATATTTTCATTAGTTTATGTTTTTTCTTTTAAATATTATTTGCAGCTCAAAGAACTACGAAAGAAGCAAATTTTAGCAGTTTTTCTTAAGTGCACTGCTAAAGTGCCTGGTGTTACACTTATCTTGATGCAATCCTACGGTGCCTGGTAGCCACCAGGCAAGTTACCAGACACTTTACCGGTGCACTGTAGTATTACTCAAATTTTAGATGTCATTGCTTCTTTGGTCCACCCCTAGATATTAGCATCAAATAATTTTTCTGGAACTACTACAGATCAAACAAAATGCATGTAGCCTCGATCGTGAAGAAAAAGGAAACTAAACTTCAACACGTCTGACAAATTTCTACACCACACGGGAAATCTTTTGATGACCCAGCCCACCTGAACATCAAAAATTTAGCATGTTTGCCGGTTGATCCTAAGTTCCATAAACACAAAGCTGTTGAGGATGAACATCATGTTCTTTTCAATATGTTTATGCCAAACAGATTAGTTATTGTCGAAATGCCTAATATTGCATTGGCAGAATGTTCCATTTACTCATTCAAATGAGCTAAATAATTGCCTCACTATCCCAGTTAAAGGTCTATTAATCTTATGAATCATGGTGAATATATATTTTTTCAGCTCTCTATTGGAAAAGTAGAAATAAATTGCGGCTCAGAAGAATAAGTGTTGCAGAATGAACAACGTTCAGGTGTCAAAAGAAAAACAAGAAGAAGATTAAAGCCATTAATGATAAATCCCTTCATACTAAACATTAGGGGTGGGCAGAATTTTCCAAAAAATTGAAACCGTATCATATCAAACCGATCACTGTTTTATTGTTTGGGAAAAAGAACCGAACCAAAATGTTATTGTTCAATAATGCAAAGGTTTCGAGTTTTGGAGTACATAAAATAACAAACTGAACGGTAAATTAATCTTATTTTTTATTATTAAATTTGGATGGTAGAGTGTTATTTTTATTGTGCCAAAAAATAAGACAAAATCATAATCAAAGTAAAAAAAAAAAAAAAAAAAAAAAAAGAGGGGTAGGTTAAAATGATATTTTATAATTATCCATCCAATTATTGTGGTAAAAAGTTTACCCTTTTGAAATCTAGATGTAATTTACTAATTTTGTCTTCAATTATTGAAAATGGTTTTTGGTGTCACTATTCGGGACAGACTGAAATTAGTTCCAACAAGTACGATACAATATGGTGTCTAACTTAAGAAAAAAACCTAAAAACCGACTAATCGTACAAAAAATATTATACAAGAATGGTACCGGTACAACCGTAATATCAAACGGTACCATGCCACCCGTACTGAACATAGGATCAGAGCAACCCAATACCTTGTCATGTAAAAAAAAGAGTGAAGGGATCTTAATTTTTCAGGGTTGTGCAAAAAGCATTATCTCGTCATGAAAATATTTTTTTTAAATGGTCCTCTACAAACCAAAATTTCCAGTCTCATCTTCCTTCAATTTTCGCTCTTTTCTATGGAACATATCCTATGATAGGGTAATACAGGTCAGGTCAACCTGTTACTTGATATGCCCGGTTAGGGTAGAGATTTTTGACACAATAAGCTAATGGGTCGGTTTAGGGTTAAACCCTCTAACCTACCAACCCATTGTGACTCGAGAAAAACTCGACCCATTGCCAGGCCTATTCATATCAACCCAAACACAGCACGAGGGGGCAAAAAATATAAGATATTACGGTCTTCCAATGAACACATGTCAATCAAGTAAACAATAAAAAAGAACATTTCATTAAGATTTTGAACATTGCATTCAACACAGAATTACAGTGAATGCAGACGGAAATTGTTCAGCAGTCAAAGTTAACAGATGAAAAAATCCTGATTCACATGCAAGATTTATACATTCACTGTTGTGCTTAGAAGATATTTTTGGCAGATGTATATGTGAACTTCCAAGTTCCCTACAATTAAGGCAAATTACAAACTCCCTATCAAAGATCCCAAAATACAACCCTTGATCTTTGAACATCAATTTGAAACACAATCAGATCAAAAGAGACCATTTCTCAATGAGTACCAACCTCCTGACTCCAGCAAAAACAGATAGAAAGCCACTTGTTTCAGTTTCGAAGAAATGCAACAGTTGCAACACGAGATCCTTCTTGCCCTCCAAACATGAACGTGGGATATGTTCGAACGTGATTAAGGTATTGGAATGTAGGGGGTTCCTTCAAGATGTCAGCATCCTGCGAGGCAATCGACCTTCTTTGGTTAAAATTATCCACCTCTTGCACCAATTCATCTTTTGTACTGTTACATGAAGTGATAATCTGCAACAAACGTAAGAGTTCAATGAAAGAGTTAGGTTGAAGGCAGATTTCATCAACTCAATAACAGGAATGTTCGTTTAAGATGCTAACCATAAGTCCACCAGACGCCACCAACTTTGAGACTGAATCCCAATACATGATCCTGCAAGTAGCGAGTTTCTCTTCAATACAGCAAAAATAAAGTTATATCTGTATTGCATTCAACTGCTGAACACACACTTCGATTTATACACGTTGAAATATATAGATCATATCCATTGGAATACATCCAGTGGTTGTGAGCTATGCATACTCATGCACAACAATTTTGTGTATTGAAGAATTCAACGAATGATAGAAGTGGAAGTTTATTAGAACAATGGATTACCACCAGTTTGTTGTCAAGGATGACACAGGGTGGACAGGTCAAGCAGGAACAAACTATGTATCGTTACCTTTTGCTAGGACCATTAGGATGTAACCCAATTGCATCTAAAGTCCCTTTATCCATAACTAGTTGGAACTGTCTGTCCAATTTGGTCTGAAGAATATCATCAACCTGCATGTGGAAAACAAACAAAAGTTATAACTAATGCATAGGAAGATTGATTTAACGTTTTTTTTTATTAATTTAGAAGTCGCTGGTAAGCTTCAGTAGTTACAATTATGATCTGACACAAGAAAATAAAAGAAACGAAGTTAAACAGCCCAACTTGACATCTCCACAGGAGGAAGTTTCCAGACACACACAGAACTACATGGATCCAGCAGTCTCATCTGAGCTTGAACTACCAATATCCACCCTACACAAGATCTTATCCAAACAAGAGTTGACATCGCAACTCTCTGAATCTGAAGAGGTAACGGCCCTAATAAAATGAATGCGAGCCCATAGCACCCTCTGTCTCCCTCCATTCTCTTCTCAATGGTCTCCAAGCATTCAAAGAAAATTGTCAAAATTAGCTATAATCTTTGCTTTTCTTGCCCCAAAAGCTGACCACGTTTTTTATTTTATTTTTTCTCAGTAGGTAAGATTTTTATTGAAAATCTTGTAGCAATTACCTTAAAAGCATTAAAGCCTAAGACTAAACTATATCTGTCTGTGCATAGAGAATCAAACACAATCCTAGTAAACGATGGCGAATGATAAACCCAACACTATAGCGTGATCAACACCTGCATAGCTAAGTACATATCCAACCACCTCATTGTGAAAAATCCTACAATCACTTCTTTCCACGCCGTCCAGCATAATACAAAGGAGAAACTTCAACAATGCCTTACCTCCCGAAGTTAGGTGTACCTAAGAATGCATCCACACTTCGTATGCCCAACTGCGAAGTAAACTATGAATAGAGCTCTCCAGTTCAATGCCACGAAGAGTAGGTCCCATGTCAATCTCCATGCCTCTTAGGGCCAAAACAACCATTGATAAAAGTCTCCCACCCTGCCGTAAACATGAGTTAGTAAACTCTAGTTGCGACCCCTTTTTCCTACCAATTTGGTTGGAAAGTTATCATATACATATGTCGATAGATGATCCATCATCAACTTGATGAAATAAGAACACACCAAAAAAATTATTTAACCTTGTCATCCTTCCAGTTCCATCTATTATTGTGCTCACCACACTGTATTTCGTCCAACACTTTAGAAAGCAACACATACTCATTCAGTCCCCCACTCAATAATGTTGTCCAACGAAGACGGATATCCCAACTCATAAGCCCATTAATGTGAACACCAAATTCCGACAATATAATATCCTTTCGTACCCTCTCTCTCTCTCTGCCACAACTCTTTTTTAGTCAAACAAATTGCTCCTAGTGTGAACTTCCTTATTTGGTTGATTGAGCATGGTAAACTTCAAATAGTAGATGGCTGGAGAACCTTTCTAGGAGGCGGTATGGTGATCCCCAATAGATGCAGCTTATGTGAAAGGGAGGAGGAAACAGTTGGTCATCTCTTCTTAAGCTGCAGCTTCTCCAAAGAGGTTTGGAGATCTATTTGTGAGGAGGCTAATACTCCTACCCTGTGACTACGAGTTTCTAGCAGATGACCTCAAAATGGCACAAGAGCAGGCGTTCCTTAAAAACTCTGGCTGTGGAGATGAGTTTCGCTTGCAGGCATTTGATGACATGGAAGGAGAGAGATGATAAGAGTTTTGTAGGTAACAACAGTACGGAACATGGAATCCAATTCCCCTGTCAGATGGTTTTCCACTGTTTGGTTGTGTATTTAACGGCAGGAAAAATTATGCATGTGCCCAGTTTTCCCATCCCTGATGGGAATCAAAATCTCTTCCCACCCCTCGCAAACGAAATCTGTGAAAATAGTTTCAATTCCAATGTTATTTTCCATCCTACCAAACATCCTATAACCCCTAAAAAGGCTATTACAAATAGAAAATACTAACCCCGTTAAATATGCACTCATGAAAAGGAACATCAGAAAGTAAGCCCCAAGTAATAATTATCCACTGCCAAACAACATCTTTAACCTTACGGACCAAAGCTAAAATACCACTCTTTTTACTCTTGAAAATCCTTTGGTTCCTCTCTTTTCATATCACCCACACTGTGGCATGAAGAACCATATCCCAAAGTCAACCCCCTTTAACTAGAAACCACCTTTGCATCACTCTAAAACCCAAGCAAAAAGATTGTTTACTAAGGGAAAGGAAAGTATTAGCTTCACTACAAATAGCAGCCCAAAAGTCGGACATAGGAAGGACAAGCAAAGAACAAGTGCTCAATAGATTCAGATTTTTGCTCAAAAACAAGGATTTTGATTTCGTTTTTCAAGCTAACTTTGGCTCCTGATTCTAAGAAATATTTCGGTGTGCAAGAAAAAAAGTCAAAATTTCGAGGATACATGAATATATATAATGAATTTCAACGGTATATGAAATATGTGAAAAAAAATAAAATGCAAGTAAATAAATATATTAAATACATTAAATGAAACCTTAATAAAAATAAATGAAATCAACATATAATTAGAAAATCGGGGGGTGGTTTCAAAAATCAATATAGAAAAAATGATAATTAGAAAATCAGGGGGTTGTTTTAAAAAACAATAAATAAATAGAAGAAATGGTAATTAGAAAAAAAAAACAAGAAATTTATGAAAACCCTCGAAGAAATGTAGTTTGGGGTAGTTGGTCTTTGTATTTTTACAAAATTTCCGAAAAAATCCCAAAATTTACGAAAAAAAACCTCAAAAATTTTCGAATAAAACCCTCGAAACTATGTAACTTTTCCTTTCGCCTTTTCTTTTCTTAATTTCAAATCAACAAAATTTCACGAAAACACAATCCTTGCTCACAAACACTGCATCTGTTGAGGATAATTAGCCATCTCCTAGCTAAATTATCAATTGCAGGGATTTTACCTTGACCAAGAGCCCAAAAAAAGAAATTCAATCTAGATGGGAACTCTCTTACCCAAAAAAAGCTTGTGACCAAAGGGGGAAGGTAGGGAACAACATTGACTGGAGGAAAGAATAATGGATTGGAGCTTCAAGTGAGAATCACAAACAGAGAGACAACTTGTATTGTCTTCCTAGACTCATTGGTCCTCTTCATTAGAAATACTAACAAGCTGCAGGTGAGGCAGCTTTTCATCTTTGATAGCTCTTTTGAGCTAAAGGTTCTAATCAGGGGAACTAATGGTATTCCCACAAATGATGAGACACCGGCCCCTTTGAAAGAGAGATCATGTAAATTTGGTTAAACAAATCCTTGAGAGGTTGTTGGGCACACCACATGTCCTTCTAGAAAAAAATTTGTTGCTATTGCACACCGTATAAGAAAAGAATCTCTAGGCCATACTTTTCTTGAATGGCATGTTGATCATTTTCAAACCTCCACAACCATTTAGACAAAAGGGTCTGAGTGAACAAATTACGTTTTCTGATGCCTAAAGTAAACCCCCTTGATTCCTAGGTTTGCAAACCTTTTTCCCAACTTACCCAATCGTAATTTTTGGCTTGGGTATCTGAGCCCCAAAGGAATTCTCTCGCATCTTTTGTCTTGTTGAATAAAAGTGAGCATGACAATGCAGGACATAAGAAAAATTGGGATGCTAGCTAATGTGCTTTTGATAAGGATAACTCTCCCAGCCTTGGAAATATATTTAAATTTCCACACAGCAAGTGTAGAATTAAGTTTATCCACTGTGGGATTCCACACCCGCCTGCTTTTGTACTTAGCACCTAGAGGAAGGACTAGATAAGTAGGAAAGGACCCTTGCTGACAATTCATAAATACATTCAAACCACAGCAGAATGGATTGAGCAACCCCGATTTGATCTCTATCAACACCGAGGACCAGGATTGTATCATGTGCATATTGCAGAATAGGAATAAAGGTCCCACCAACAGCCCATTTGGCCTGACATAAGGCCATAACATTCAGCTTTCAACACCATTTGAGAGAGACCTTCATCAATTATAGAAAAAAGTAAGAGAGAAGGGATCCCCCTGCCTTATGCCTCTAGAAGTTGTAAAGAAACCTCAGGAGAACCATTCAGTTAATGGAGAAGTGAGTTGTCTTCAAAATAGATTGGATCCAACCTTTTCATTTAGGCTCCACTTGGTATACGGTAAAATAATGCATAATGCAAAAGTTTACGGCAGTTACATAAATTTGGTGCTTGGTTAGCTACGAAAAATAGTTATTGGAATTTGAATTCAAGACCTTTGCATCTCCTAGTTATAAAATTTTGCAGGACAAAATCTCCTGCATTACTTTGCAAAACTCTCATTATCTCCTCGAGTACTTTCAACTCCTTCATAAACACCCCAAAAATCATCACGTTCACAACTACCATCGTTGCCACTACCACGACCACCATACCATAACCATCGCAACCACCACCACCACGCCACTACCACTACCGCCGCCACCTCCACCGCTACTACCACTACCATAGCATAATCACCACCGCAGCCACCTCCACCACTACCACTACCACAATATAATCACCGCCACCACCACTACCACCACCACCGCCACAACCATCGTAACCATCACCGCTACCACCACCACCACAACCGGCGGCACAACCAACACCATTTTAACAGCCACCGCCATTGCCGCCAACACCACCATTTTAACAGCCACTGTCATTGCCACCATCATTGTCCACATTCGCAATCACCATCACCACAATCACAACCACCATGACCATGTCACAATTACAACTACTACCATTATCAAAACCACCCACGATTATTTGTCTGATTTGCATTGGTTTTCTTTAATTAATACCAAGCGTCCGTAAAGTAATGCATTACAAACGAATGCAATGCAAACTAATGCATATGCATCAATTTGCGAAATGCATCATTTTACAGTGTATCAAGCGGAACCTTAACACCAAAACACATACTAGACAAGATATAATCCAAGTGTCAAAAGCTTTAGAGAAATCCAATTTGAAAATCAAGCCACATATTAGATTTTATTCTAGAATCAAGGAGTTCATTTGCTATTAGAGGCCCATTAATAATTTGCTTTCAGCTGACTGATAAGGGAGATGAGACTTTTCATGTGAGATTGAATCTCACAGCTAACACTGTGGAGATCATTTAACAAACAGACGCAATGAGTACTGGGGAGTAGAGATAGGTTGAGTTTAATCTCCAATCCAAGAACATATTTGAATTGAACTTGGCAATGACAGCCATGAAATCAACTCCCACTATGTGCCAACATTTCTTAAAGAAGTCAACAGGGAAGCCATCTATAGCAACTTCAGTCTCTAGAACTTTCAAGGCAATGATAACTTCTTGTTCAGCAATGTTAGTATCTGAAACCTTAGTACAACCCAAATCAAGAGAATTGAACACTGCTCCTGCAAGTTTAAGTCTCCACTCCTCTTGCTCTTGGCACATCAATTTAAAATGCCTAACAATATGAGCCGCTATGATGGAGTCTTCTGTTTCAACAACATGGTTGATGATCAAAGCATTAATGGAGTTCACAATTCTCCTGTGGTTGGTGAGAATTTGAAAGAGTTTAGAACAGTAGTCACCATGTTTTCCCATTAAATGCCAGCTTTACGCTTCCATGAGAAAAATTATTTTTTGATCAGCTTAATCAACTCCGCCTTTACCTCTAATCTGCTATCCATTTATCATCAGTCAGAAGTTTATTCTCTTCCAAGTTATCAAGAGCTTCCAATCTGCCTGTCAATAAGAATATTCAACTTGCCAAAGTGATTAACATTCCATTCTTTAAGAAACCCTTTAAGCTCATTTATTTTCTTCCACAACACAAAACCAAGACGACCAGTGGCTAGAATAAAATTCTAACTGTCTGCAACTATTTTGAAAAAGTTTTCATCTTCAACCTGCATGAGTTCCATCTTAAAGTTGGAGGGTTTGGGAGAGAAGACTGGTTCTAGCAACAACACAATATGTTGATCCGAACCAGAAGATTTTCTTAATATAGGCCAAAATGTTCAATCCAAACATTTGAGACTAAAAATCTGTCTAATCTGGATTGCACTGGAGGTTGTCTATTGTTAGAATAAGTATATCTACCCCTTTCCGCTCAAAATTCACTAAAGCAAAGCTGCTAATAAGAGTTAAAACTACTAATGTGAGCAGTTCTTCTTCCCTTGTAGTTTTCTCTTCCACCTCTTTAATAACATTGAAGTCTACCCCAGCAACCAAGGAGTGTCCCAAAAACCATAAATAGGTTACAACTCTTCCCAAAATTGCATTCTGTGAATAACTGCAGTGAGGCCATAAACATTTGATACCACCTATTGCACAATCATTCTCTCAAGTTTTTAAGGAAAAGGAAAACATAAAGAGAAGAAACAAATGGGAGAACACCAAGTTTAGCAAATCTACCTTTCCTCCAAACAGTAAGGATACCTCCTGACGCTCCACATGAAGGAACAAATTCCCAATTGAAATGATCCTTGCCCCAAGACAGCTTAATTAAGTCATAATCCACAACATCCAACTTCATTTCTTGAATAAGAGAAATGTCTGGGACCAATTTTGATCAGAGATCTTCAAAGATTGATGACTCTGTCCAAAGAGCTTAGACCCCTCACATTCCAAGTCAAAATTTTAACTGTCATGATGAACTTGGATGGCCCCAACCGAAGATTCTTCCACCTGCACTCTTTGAATGATCTTTTTTTTGTTCGTTGGGGGATGGCCATCACATCGCTCTTTGAATGCATTTTTTTTCTGTTTGTTGAAGGATGACCACCACATCTGTTGCCCTAGACTCAATGTCCACTCCCACTAAAGACCCCACTTGAAGATTAAATTCCAGGCGATTAACATCGATTGTTTGCTCCTGCGAATCCTCTTGCCAATTTCTGAACTCATCTGCATTCTCAATTCATTATCCACAAATGCCCTTTCGAGTAGAGAGATAATTCTCGGAAACCAACACAACCTGGTGCTGATAGATTATCAGGGGTGACCTGAGAAGAGAGAGCTAGTGAGAGTGCATTGCTCTTCCTTGGAGGAATCTCTGAAATTAATTCAAAAAATTTGTGGCCTCTGGATTTTTTTTCAAGATGTACTTGTTAGGATCTCTAACCCTTGTCAAGATGCCTTTTTAAATATCTGCTTGCGCTTATCTTTTTGGGCCTTAGCCCTAAGGTTTGCAGCCCGGAACTGCATGAGAACCCCACAATTCCTATCCCTAAACTGATTATTAGAATTGGAACAAGATAACCTAATTCTCTTCTGGGTAGGACTATGGCTAACAACTGGATAGTCCCTCCCCAAGATGAAGGCACATGTCATCACTACCACCTTTTTTATGCCCTTTTCTGAACACCATTCTCAACCATTAGATCTTTTACCTTTTACTCACTGCCTTAGAAAAAGGGTTTTATTGATTTCTGCGCAAATTGTTGAGAGCTTAAAAGCAACTATCCCTCCCGTCCCATCGGACTCATTTTCAGCTTTACCTGGTTCCTCTTGATCTTCCTCGATTACTGCATCACCTTGCTCTTGAGGCATATCACACTGATCAGAATGATCTGCGTGGGAAACCGGTGAAATCAATTGCTTGTCTGACACTCCACCTCCACTAGTGCTGCTAACAACCCTGAAACCATCATTACTTCTACCTACCCATTTTTTCTTCCTCTTATAAGTCTCCCAGTATCATGGCTGTGATTCATTTATGTAATATATGTTAATATGAGTATTAATCATAATAGTTCATAGAAATTTGTTTTTTAGATAACAACCTATTTTTTATTTTACAAATTAGCACACTTAGGTGCTAATAGTAATTTGTTACTAGACCAGACCTACATGTCATGTACAAGACGTTTTTAAGGAATCAATACAAGACCTACCGATTCAAGGTATTCGACCCTTTAATAGGTTAGGGCAAAGTGTGTGTGCTTTATTACGACTGAATTGAAAAGGAAATGTAGAGTTGAAAATGTACAAATTACTGTTCATTCGGGGAACTCTCATTATACAGTTTGGATTTTTTATTTTCACAGCCAAACTTGAAATTGTATTTAAACCACGGGCCAAAAAGATGAATTGGCCCACAAAAGTTGCAACCCAAGACCTAGCCTAACAATTCATTCGTTCGACGTGCCCAACCAAACCCTCCCAATCTACCTAATATTAGAACCCATGGACTAAAGTTTTGGGTTTTGCATGGGCCAAATCTAAATCCAAAGTGCAAAGAATGCTTATTGAAATTCGGTCAGCTAATTCACAATTGCATTGAATAAACAAGTGCAATCCAAAATTCCGCAAACCCTTTGTACGTTTTTACAAATTTCGGCCTCAAAGTGAGGCAATGCGGTGCGGTGAAATGAGGCATCCGACTCGGACCGCCTTGCCCCGCCTCACCGCCTCAACCCAAAAGTTGGTTGAAGCCAGCCCATTTGCGACCTAATTGTAGCAAAAAGATGTGGCAACCCACACTATAATAAAGTTTTATATTTCTAGGTGTAATATTTTATCAATTTCATAAAAACAAGATGAACGTTTTTAAGTTTTGATAAATTTGTCACACTTTTTATATTATTTTTTGGAGAACATACCATGTTTTGATCAGTCTGTGATCAAAATCAATCTTGATTTTTCATAGCATAGTTCAATGAGTTTTATGCTTTTGAATATCAATAGTGATCATATTTGTGAATTTTTACCAACCATTCCAACAATTTCTTTTAACAAATGTTCAATATTCTCAAGTTTCTATTCTTTTAAGATTACTGATTTTTAAAAAGTGGATGTTTGCAAGTTAGGAGATACTTAGGTGTAGCGCCCATAGGGGACAAAATTTGATAAAGACGTTTAACTTGGTTTGGTCATGTGCGAAGGAGACCAAGCACGGCGCCAATTAGAAAATGTCTAGATTGGCAAGTTAATAGAGGGTGTAGACGGAGGGGGCGAACGTTGAAAACTTGGATGAAGGCGGTAAATAAAGATATCATTGAGCTTGGATTAGGCGAGGATATGTAGGAAGACCGCATTGCTTGGAGAACCAAAATCCATGTAGCCGATCCCGAAAATATCGGGAATGGGCTTTGATGATGATGAGTGGATGTTTGCAAGTTACTTGACACTTATGTAGTGCATATTTTCGCTATGCTATGCAACTTTATTATATTTCCATTTCGATTCTAGGTAGTTGTGTCACTTTTTGTACATATTTGTTTATAATACTTATCAAAATGATGATGTATACTATTGATATGTTTCAATTTATTATAAAAAATAAAATAAAAAATTAAATGTTAAGATCGCCTCAGTGAAGTGAGGCATCCGCCACGCCTCACGCCTGAGGTGTTTTCAGGCCAATCCGCCTCGCTTCCGCCTCAACGCCTTAACTACAATGAGCATAAGAAGACTGGCAGAGTATTTATGTGCTCTCCGGCTCTCCCAACTTGATTGTTGCACTCATCAAACCCTCACCATCATTAGCCTTCTACAGCACCACTGCCCTTCTATTTCAACCCAACTTCAACAATCATCTTACTATTAGATAACCATGAGGATTGCAGTATGTACAAAGCCAACCTCCGTTTTCAACTTACTAGACCCCTTCGGAGAATATGGTTGAAATCTACCTGAAACTAACCTCATTTCATCAACAAAACACCTCCATCTTCCTCGCTTCTCCCGCAGACAAGTGGCTTGAACGATCTCCATTTCTCAAATGAGATACACACAAAACCACCACCAATATGCTACCTCTTATTTAACATTCGACATCAAACACCTTCCATCTACTTTTTGTTCCTCACACTCACATGTTTGGGAATTGACACACACGAGAGTTTTCCTCAACCACCCTCATTGAAGCCTTATTGTCTTTCGCAAGAAAACTCTTATTATCAATGACGACTACCAACCCACCAAAGGCACTCACACAACACAAAAGAAGGAAAGTAAAAGAAGATTTTGGTGATGTTGACACCTCTTTGTGTGCATTTTAGTAACTACTGACCAATGGCCATAACATCGATCAATCACCAGCTTCCACCACCCCCCCCCCCCAAATTCATCAAAACACCCATAACTCTACTCAGAGAAAACCTCCACCCAAAATCCAGATCATCTTTGAAGCTCAACTCCTACTCTTTCAAAGTAGGAATCTCATCACTGGGACCAATTCCACATCTTTCAGCCAAAGTATTAGCACTACCAACCTCCGTCGTGAAACCAATGCACCAAATTCATTCCATATCTGTCATTCAGTAACTCCTTTGCACATTCCATGTGCAATCAACTCTTCTGTGGTTCAGTTGAACCAAAATTTGTTTTACAGTTGCTTGACATTACCAACAATACAAAACATCAAATGCGACCCCTTCCTACCTTAGGGTAAGTGGTGTGACATTTCCAACTATCCAAAATATCAAAATGTCAAGCTTATCAATAACTGCTGGAAAAGCGGTAACAACTAACAATTAACAATATGTCAATATGATGCACGCACACTCCAAGGAGCCATTACAACACTCGTACTTGCATAGGGCAGTGATTGGAAAGTAATAACAATTAACAAATACTTCTTGGTTCGATGTACTTTTGATGTTAGTATTTTTCAACGACGGAAGACATAAATATTATAGACTATAGAATTTCTAAAACTTGGTCTCTTTGTATCTAGTGTAAGTGTTTGTACCCATATCCAAACCTAAGCATCACAGGTCTCGACCATCTCCTCAGTGCTCTAGTTCAACCCTTCAATATTCTCCTATTTCACAACAAAGAATGCCCATGTATACCAACTAATAGCCATATGTCGTAAAGTGATAAAAGAGAAGGAAAAGCAAGTAAAGTGAACAATAAAAGAGAAGGAAAAGCAATGCATACGGATGTTCTACAAGATTAGGTTGTAGAAAACTAAAGGAAACTCCTTAGCGCTCTTGTTCAACCCTTCAATATTCTCCTATTTCTATCAATGCACAACCACAGCAAAGAATGCCCATGTATACCAACTAATAGCCACATGTCCCAGACAGAGTGCATCCCCCCAATACTCACCCGAACCAAGTAAAGTGAAAGGTGAAAAAAAAAAAAAAGGAAACAATGCATGCAGATGTTCTCCAAGATTAGGTCGTAGAAAACTAACGGAAGCTCCTCAGTGCTCTTGTTCGACCCTTCAATATTCTCCTATTTCTAATAAAGCCCAACCACAACAAAGAAACGCCCACGTACACCAACTAATAGCCATATGTCCCAGACAGAATGCATCCTGAGTACTCACCCGAACCAAGTAAAGTGAAAGGTGAAACTGAAAAGAAAAAGCAATGCATGTGGATGATCTCCAAGATTAGGCCGTAGAAAATATAGGAAGCTGAAGTGGTCGATGACTCGTGTATTAAAAAGTTTGTGCAAAACCAGAAACCTCTTTGACTCTTTCCAATTCTTTTTCCTTGATGAAAGCGAGAAAGTTCTCGCCATTTATGCTAATGTCAACTAATTTACGACGTAACATAAGTTTTAATGCTCCATAACCAACTAAAAAGTGACAAATAGATTTGGTGCAATAGATGTAACATGTGACTACAGAATTATAACCATTGTTGAAATAAAACTGTGACATACCAAAAACTTGAGATTGTGAAAGCCATCACGTTCAGCAAGATTGCGAGCAAGGTCAATCGCCCCCTCGCTATAGTCAACTCCAGTCAAATCTGGGAACCTAAATAGAGTATGCCACAATTTTCGATTAGAAAAAAAAACCTAAAAGATACAAATAAATCAACAGTCTTTTCCTCCTTGTTTAGATAGACAAGTTGGTGACAATGTCTATGAAAATTTTCTTATCTTGACAAAACTGAAACATGCCTTCCAAGCTAAGTTGCTCACCATATTAACAAATGAAACCCCCCAGCAAAAAAATTTGAAAAAGTAGTATCATTATGAGGATAAATCAGGATCATTCGAATTTGACTCATACAGCTGACAAGTGTGAACTGTTGGTTGTTCACCAATAATTTCTAAACCAAATTTAATGGAATTAAGATTTTGAAACTGTCTGAATTTGTGTGGATGTCAATGCTAGGGAGATCATCTCCACCCAAAAACAGGTAATTTCAATGTGTGCTTCTAGCATAGTAAAAACTATGAGCCAAATTTCATGTGTTCTAGCTCAGGACCCAGTAATCGCTTCAGACAGTGTGAATGATAGACTTGGCTGAATTTTTTTTTCATTTGCTATTTCTAACAAAAATGCAGAAATCGCAACATTTCTTGATTTCAACATAAGCTTCGAAGGAGAGAGAATCCAAATGATAAAAGTTTAACCATTTGGTCATATTTTTCCTTTACTCAAGATACACAAGTAAAACAAGTTTGCCAATGGGTATTCAATGTTGAGCACAGAAAGTACCACCAACTATGATTGAATTTAACAATACCCTTGCTTGGCAAGTTCTTGAAGAAAGAGACCATTGCCAGTCCCAATGTCAAGTACACTCCAAGTAGACAAATCACTGGAACCCTGTTCAACTGATCCTATTTCGCAAGTAACATCATCAGAGAGCTTGTCCATACGACCTTGAGAAATATCGGTGCACAACTTTTTGGTCCATGTTGCAACAATGTCCATGACTTCAGCCCCAAACCTAAAGAACAGGAAACATAATTAGTCAACTAATCAACAAGTTACAGTTAGTCTTCTTGACAATAATGATGAATACATTTTTTTCTTTTCTCAGCATGTGAAGAAGGTATTTATATAAACCACGGAAGTTCAAGAAGAATCAAATGATAAAATACACAAAATTGAGAAACCAAGCCAGAAATAAACTGATCTAAAGAAACAATGAAAACAAATTGTTCAAACTGAAACTTCTAGGACATAATAGTTGGGTTTTTTTAACCTAAAGAAACAACTAATGATAACTCATCATTGCAAGTTCCTGTGCAATACTAGTGAAACATGTAGCCAGTTCTCCACAACCATATACTTGAACACATTGCAAAAGCAACCACCATCACATTGCAGCCTTTAAGCATGAAGAATCGTAGATGATCAACCAAGACTGCATTTGGGAACATGTTCAAAAGATACTCCTTGACTTGAATTAAGTTCAGAAGTAACTCATAGCGTTAGATAACAAAGAAATGTCGCCTCGATAGTCAACCAAAACAAAGTCTAACCCTATATTCATGGACCTTCCAAAATCTAGCAAGTTATTCTTTTCTCAAACAAACTTCAACTAGATCTTAAGCTTTTAGAAGAAGGAAATGCTTGTACAATTAGGAAATCCTATGACCTCCAAATAGTCATGGAACTGTAACGAATTAACAAGTTCTAAGATTAAGATTGAGGCAAATCCACCCTACTACTTCCCATCATGATCCTTTATAACAATTTGCAGCCATACATGAGCAAATATCCCAAAATGGATCCCCACATACTGCATTCTATTTCTACCGCGTCTCCATTACAACACTCCATCACAGAGGTTCAATTGGATACTTCAACCAACTCCTCTCCTTGCCATCATAGCAGTTCCTTTGACATGAACACCTTCCTCAACATCGTCCATCCATTTCTGCTAGCTCATACCACCATCACTAACTTTACAATCCCCAAAGCCATTCGACTCTATTCTTAGACTTATTGGAATCTCAGTCAGCTAAAATTTTATCTTCTAAAAAACTTACTAAAACTAACATGTTTCACTAGGAATTAAGGAGCATAATCATATCGTTCTAATATCTTGAGTAACTACCCCACAATTTTTATTCTTGTTTTTATCAATCAAAACAGAAATTTATTAATGCTATATGTCCAAAGTGATAGAAAGCTTCACTAAGGACAGCCAAGAAAACAAACCAGAGTTTAATTACAAAAAATTTGTGGATCCCAATTGAACCTATAATCAGCCAAATGAAAATTCTCCTCCTTTCTTACCAGAAAAGCCTGATACCAAAGCAAAGGTATCGTTTGGATGATGAGATGCTCATGTGTTTTTGTAACTTCTTTAAGCAACCGCCTGCTTTTATTCATGACATTCTTTCACAAGTCAAATTAAAACCAATATGTTCATTTTCGGGTTCGATCTTTTTTGGAAGCTTGAGTTAGGTTTAAACTCTCCCATGTACTTTTAAATGCCCTTGCCATCTCACCATCCCCTTCAACGGGAACATAGTTTAAAAATGCACTCAAGCTATGCCTTGATGCCCCAATGCAAGGTAGTACAACTGAACTGACGCTTAAGCATCATACTATCGTGATGACGTTTATGCTTCACTTAATTAAGGCGTATGCTGAAATTATAGTTTAAAAAACAAATAATAAAGAGATCAATTGAAACTCCTAGATTCAACCCCATTTCCCTAACCATCGTGATTATGTTATGTATTATGTGTTTTTGTTATTTTTCTATGACTTGTGAGCTTTATTATTGGTTGACTTATGTTGAGGTTTTTCGGAAACTTCTGAGATTTCTGTGACTTGAAGTCTAATAAGTTATGATTATGTCGTCTTTTGTAGCAATCAGTAGTAAATAGTAATGTAGTACTTTGATAAAGGCTTGACTAGCTATGTTATTTAATCACTAATTAATCAGCAATTAATCTCTTCTCACTAGTATTGTGTTACAATTTTTTATTTGATTTTTTAATTATTAGCTGGAATAATCTCAAACCGATAAATCGGCGAGAATTGGCAATTTTTTACCAAGTTATCGATTAATCGCTTTCTAAACTCACTGATTAATCAATTGATGAACGAGAAATATTAATGATATTTTTTTAAGAAATTCCATAACCGCATCAATCCTCTATCATAGGACAACACCAAGAGTGTTTGAAGAAGCTAGACGAACAATTAAAGAGAATAAATAAATAAATCTAAGAGAAAAAAATGACAAAAAAATATATCAACCAAAAGGGTCCAAAACTAAAGAATATGGAAAGTCGCACATTTTCTAACATTGTTATTTTTTTCTTAAATTGTGGAATGTGATGTTTACTACAAGGAAGCACAGACTCTTCGAAAAACTTGTATCCATGTCTAACACGTATTCAACAGCGACACTCGCTCGACACGCCTCCGACATGTAGTCAACGTGTCAGCCGGTGTCAGACACATGGTCAATGTGGTCAACGTGTCAGACATGCTTCCGATACACCCAAAACTTGGCCAGGACATAGTCAAGCCTCGGTAACCGACTTCGTTTCATTTTTTCTTATAGATGTGTATCAATAATCACCTAATTTAATGGTTATTGATCTATCTGAGGTGAATGACTCTTTCAATTGAGATACAAGATAAATGGAGTAAAAACCACTAAAGCAAAAATGTAGTATATGTTTCTTCTTAATCTTTGCTTCGTCTACTTTTTTCATTTAATTCTTCTCTACTCTACTTCTTTTCAACTATATTTTTTCTTACAACAAAGTGCATCTTCTTCTCTGCCTTTCCACCTCTTCTTCTTCTCTACGTTTTTTCTTCATGTTTTTTCTACTTACAACAAAGATGAAGACATTCTAGGAAAGCACTTTATTAGATAATTGTTTATGTTTATATTTATATTTATGTTTATGTTTATGGGTGGGCAAAAATCACGGTCTCGACCCAGTCCGGTATGGTTCCAAACTGGTTCAAACCAGAACAAAACGGTTTACACAATTTTTATCCCGGTCCCGGATCAGTTTGAACCAGGACAAAACTGATTTTCACAAATAATCTCGTACCATTCCGATTCGTCCTAGTTACTGTAGCAATTCAAAACCAAAGCCCAACCCACCCATTATCCAGTTTGCAATATCCTAGGGTTTCGCAAACCAAAGCTTAGCAAACCCTTCCCCTCCTTTATTATCTGCATCTTTCTCCCTTCTCTGACCGTCTTCCTTCCCTGCGTCTTCCCCCCTTCTCTAGTCGTATTTCTCCCTTCTTTGTGTCTTCCTCTCTACTCTGCAGTGCATCCACCAAGTGTTTGAACAATTTATAAGTAATATTTCAAGACCCCATTGCTTCGTTTTATTTCCTAACATATTTGTTTTAGTTCATTTCCTTTGATTTCCAAATTTATAGCAACCTTGAATCCATTCTCCCTTAGTGAACCCACTTTTACAAGTGATGTGTATCTAGTCCCATTTTCACTTCTCAGGAACTCTTAACATGCTCTTCAATGTTTATTCCAACTAGCTAATTTGTTTATAGCAACTCAAACAAAAAATTGTAATTTCTTTTGTTTGAATTCATATAGAGTTATCATTAATCGATGTTTTTATATATATTGTAAGACAATAGCTATTAGGTGAGAAACTAAATCATGTATGTTGTATTTTAAGTGTTTTAAATGCATCCAGTAGCCTTCTGAATACGAATCAATGTGCACAATGTTGAATTATGAATTAAGAGTGAGATTGAATACGAATCAATGTGCACAATGCTGAATTATGAATTAAGAGTGAGATATCACTGCTTTTGACTCACATTGTTAATGTTTGAACATTTGCACTTTGTTAGAGTATTCCATGGTGATTTATGCAAGATGATTCAGCACAAAATTTAATTGTTAAATGTCAACAGTTTGGGTTGGAAACTAATGTTTGTGTTAATGTTGGATTTGCAAAGTTGTGACAACATATACTTGACATATAGATATTGGTGGATCCGCATTACCATTGGTTTGTATAATCCTCATGTTATCATGAGAATGTAAATTTTTACTTGGGGAGAATAAACACTAGCGACCTTCAAATCGAACCACTCAATCGAGCTACAATTTGTATATCATTATATTCTTAGTACAAAATGAGTTAATTTTGATATGTTGGGTTGCTAAATCTTTTGTAATTAAATCGTTTTAATTTCGTCTTAACTTTTTATATTTGATATGTTTGTATAGGGAAAGCATGGCGATAAGCAAATCCCAAGGCACTAGTAGAGCTACTATATCTTCAACTGGAACCTCACCAATTCAGCCTAGGCATCCACAACCAACTACAATCACAACGCCACATAAATCACATACGGAACTACCACCACCACCTACCAATACAACTACTACAGCGGTATCCAACAACATACCAACCGGTCCAAATATCTTAGTCGATCTTCCACCAGGTATGAAACCTAGGGTGTATAGATCAAATATTTGGGAGCATTTACTACCAACTATGTTAGGAGTTTTCAAAAAATTACAAATGAAGAAACTGGGCAATTTGAGGATATGGTTGTGTACAAAGAGAGGGCTAAATGCAAATATTGTCCTAATAGCCCAGGGAAATATGTTGGAAAAAGTGGTTCTAATGGAACTAGTGGGCTAAAAAAACATATCCCTAAGAGGTGTAAGTGGTATCCTGCCAAGGAAATTATGGTGTCTTGTGTTGCGATGGTAGTGTTTGATGAGTTGTTATTCAGATTTTTTGAAAATATGGGTTTTAGAAAATTTTGCATGACAGGAATGCCTTTGTTTAAAGAACATTGGTTTGGAATTTCCTAGACATGTCCCCATGCTAGAAAGATGAAATTAAAGGAGTCGGCTTCCTATAGGGTTTGTCTCACAACTGATACATGGACAAGTCTACAGAACAATAACTACATGATGTTAACTGCCCACTTTATTGATTTTGTTTGAAAATTGCACAAAAGAGCCCTGCACTTTTGTGTAATTACCAATCATCAAGGGTTGACTATAGCCAATCTCATAAAAAGATTTTTTAATGATGGGGGATAACTAAAATGCTTACCATAACAGTAGACAATGTTTTTGCAAATAAGGTAGCATTGAAGGTGTTGGTGGAAAAATTGAATGATTGTGTGAATCCACAAACCGTTTTGGGAGGAAAACACGTGCATGTGAGATGTGTGGCTCACATTACCAACCTTATTATTAGTAATGGGGATAAAGAAGCTAAACCCTAGCATCTTAGCCATTAGAAACGCTGTGAAGTTTGTTAGTAGTTCCCCAAACAGGTTGGAGTTGTTCAAGAAAGTTGTGGCTAGAGAGAAGATTGGTTATGAGGAGCTAGTTTGCTTAAATATGCCCACAAGGTGGAACTCAATATATGAAGTTAGAATCTGCCTTGAGATTCAAGAGGACTTTCAAAATAATGGAGCAAGAAGTAGCCTATTCTGGGTAGTTAAATCGCTTCACGATTGCTTCGCGGTCCAGGACTGATTTACAATTAATCGAGAATAGTCGAAAATAATCGGTATATTTTTTAAATCATATATTTTTAAAATTTAATCATAGTCATATACAAAAATAAATAATTAATCAAAATATTATAAATTTGTAATTATATTATTCACTAATTCATACAATGAACTTAATTTTACAGATTGGAACAATTATAGTTACCTAGAGATGTTTAGGAACAACACAACAAAAGATACTGCAACTCAGCAAGTGATAGCAGCTTAATTGTATATAGCTAAGTGACAGCAGCTTAATTGTATATAGCAAGTGATAGCAGCTTAAATTGTATATAGCATCAAGTGATAGAAACTTAATTGTATATAGCAACAAAAGTAGCAAATGTAAAGTAACAAAAGTACCAAATAATTAGACATCCTGTTACTTGATTGAAAATACTTTGATTAAAACCTCAGCCCATTTTTGCTATACCGCGATCCCATTTTTGCTCATCCCCATTTTTTTTTCAACAGATCTGAAAGAAAATATATATATATATATATATATAAGATCTGAAAAGATGAAAAAAGAAGAAAAAAACAGATCTGATTTTCTGAAAAATAAGAAATCAGCCCCATTATTGAAATCAACAAAAAAGAAGAAAAGAAAACAGATCTAAAGGAAGAAAAAAAATGTGGAGATCCGAATCAGTCGATTTTTCCTTTGAAATAAAAAAAAAATCGAAGGACAGATCTGAACGAAGAAGAGGAAGGATCTTACCTGGAAGGAGGGAGGAATCAACACGAAATGAGATCTAAAGAAGAGGAGATTTCGTGTTCTTCTTCTTTCGTTCCTCTTCTTTCAGTCCTTCTTCTTCTTTTGTTCTTCTCTGCTCTGCAAATGATATAGGTTTTTTTTTTCAATCTTATACAAACAATAAATCGGCGGGTCAAGTCGGTCGATTATGCGGCAACTCGCTGATTTAGCTGAGTCCGTGAAACCCTGCTGATTTTAACTCAGCTCGGATCGGTCTGGTCTCGAATTCCGATTTTTTCGGTGATTATTTGGCGATTTAATAACTCAGAGCCTATTTTAATGAACCAGAAGAAGAGTTTGATGAGGATGGCAGTGTCATAGTACAAAAAAAAGATAAAAAGAAGGTTGGGCCACCTTGTGAAGTTGATTGGGATGCGTGTCAGACTTTCGTTGATTTCCTCTAAGTTTTTTTATGTGGTAACCCTTAGGGTTAGTACTTCCTTACACTCAACTATCCACACCACATTTCGTGACGTTATCCAGATGGAAGAAACAATGTCAATGGTTTGCAATCAAGTACTGACATTTGAGCAATTATGAAAACCAAATACAAAAGATACTATGGTTTTCTTAAAGACCTAAACCCCTTCATAATTTTGAGCCTTGTGTCGGATCCAAGGTTCAAAATTAAACATGTCAACCAATTATTGATTGAAGATTAAAGTGGGTTGATTATGAGGTGGAAGAAAAGGAGTCTGAGATCAAAAACTTGTTCGGCTTCAAGAAGGGTATGAATTGGACAAGGTTGATAAGAATGTGAAGAGAAGCAGCAACAACAGTGTAAAAGAAATTACCAGAAGCACCAATCTGAAGAGGCAAAGAACGTATGGGACGAGCATGGCTAGTTCAAGTGTAGGGATGAAATATGTGATGAATTGGAATAAACATGTTGGACAAACTGACGAGGCAATGGTCTCACATGAGATTGTTCAATATCTTAAAGATCATGTTGTGGCTATTATGAACAAAACTGAAGAGGTAGAAAGTAGCAATAAAGATGTATAAAGTGAACCCTCTGCCTAGGATTGGCCAAAAAGTATAGGTCATTTGACATTTTGAAGTGGTGGAAGCAAGCCGCTTGCCCAATATCCAGTGTTGGCCTTAATTGCCAAGGACATCTTTGCAATTCAAGTCTCCACTCTTTTGATGAAAGTGCTTTTAGCATAGGTAGCAGAGTTATAGATTCGTTTAGGAGTTCATTAACTCCTACCTCAGTGGAGGCCTTGATATGTAAGCAAAATTGGCTGAGGAGATGACATTACAATGGACTTAGAAGATGAACCTAAGAGCTGGAATTCTATGAAGACATTGAAACATGTACTTGTACATTGATTTCTTATTGATGTTGATAGTTGATTTTTGTTGCTAGTTGATAGCTTATTTCTGTTGTTGGTGTTGATAGTGGGTTATGTTGGTTCAATTGCAGAATTGTTCAATGCAAAGGCGGTAGCATCTTCAAGTATAAACAACAACAATAATGCAGCTCAAGCTCAAAATGATCCAATGGGAAAGGGAAAGGGAAAGGGAACGGCACGAATGCAAGAAGAAGATGGTTTGAAAGAATGATGACTGGTGAGCACTTCAAATTCAAGTATAAATTATGCGTTGTACAGTTAATAAACAATTAAATGTCAGCCGTCCTTTTTTTCATAAATTCTACATGAGACTATACATGAGTCCTTGCAAGAAATTATAAATTAGAAAGATAATCAAACACACTATGGTGCTTTTGCCTAGCTAAGATCACTTTCTACTAATATCGGAGGGAATTAATGTCACCTTCCTTGGGTTAAATTACAAAGTGCATGGCCTGATGTTGGAATTATATTCATGCGTTTGTTTGTATTGTTAAGTCTGTTCATTTTCCGTTGCTAGTTCATTCTCCATTGCTGGTGATTTTGATATTTTGGAAAACATTCTCTGTTGCTGGTGATTTTGATATTTTCGTTTCTAATTGATACATTCTAATTGATAACTGGCAACGACTACCTCGCATCATCATTTCCTCTCTTTCACACCATTATACTCTCTTACACCACCTATATAAATAAAAATCATTCATTTTTTTTCCCTTACCATTCAAATCGACAATGGTTCCTTCCTCCCCCATTCGAAATATCTTGCAAATCTATTCCAAATCTCTCTCCACACTCAAATCTCTTGCAAATTTCCTCCCTCTCCCTCAAAAATATCCTTAAAGTTGAAACCCTTAAACCAAAACTCAATAAATATGCATAACTTAACATAACAAACAAACCCAAATGAAATACGAAAAACAAAGTAACTTTCGAACCAATTTAAACTCTCAATTGAGACCGACTCTCAAGCTTATCAAAACACGAAAATTGTAGTACTCTGAGTTATCTAATAAACACACATTGAATCACTTGAAAATATTTTGAAATGAGCAAGTTATGGTCATTTTAGTAAAGTCGCGCAAATCTGTCCAAAAAACAAAAACGGAATAATGTTTCTGACTTTCGGCCAACTTATCTGCTCGATTGAGACCGATTCTCAAGTTGATCAAAACACAAAAGTTGTAGTACTCTCAGTTATCTAATAAACACAACTTGAATCACTTGAAAATGTTTTGAAATGAGTAAGTTATAATCATTTTACTAAAGTCGCACATAACTGGAAAAAAATTTATGTTCGCAGAGTGCACAATGCGTATAGGAAATGTTTTCCTAAGTTGGTCGAAAGTCAGGAACACTATCACATTTTCGTTTCATAACTTGCTCATTTCAAAACATTTTCAAGTGATTCAAGTTGTGTTTATTAGATAATTCATAGTACTACAATTTTCGTGTTTTGATGAGTTTGAGAATCGGTCTCAATTGAAGGTTTAAATTAATCAAAAGTTACCCCTTCTGCATTTTTTTTCGTTTTGAATTTGAGTTTCTATGTTATGTTAAGTTATGCATATTTATTGAGTTTGGGTTTAAGAGTTTCGACTTTTAAGTGATTTTGAGAGTTTTCGAGGGAGAGGGAGGAGATTTGCAAGCGATTTGAGTCTGAGGAGAAATTTTGAAGAGATTTGGAAGAGGAGATTTCAAATGGAGGAGGGAGGAACCATTGTCGATTTGAATGATGAGGGGAAAAAATGGATGATTTTTGTTTATATAGGTGGTGTGAGAAAGTAAAAAAAAACTCAATGATGATGTGAGAAAGAGAATATAGTGGTGCAAGGTAGTCATTGCCTTGATAAAAAAGGACTACTAAAATTATGTGATCACAAATCACAACAAAAATCACCCCCTGCTTTCCTAAATTCAAGTATAAATTTGGGGCCTTCAAGGCATGATGCCTGGTTATGTTAATACCAGCTCAAAACAAACAGTTCGAGTTCTTAAGTGTATCTTGTCACAGTCACAATCACACTTTTTGGTTGGGAGACAATGTATCCCATCTTATGAGTCTTACTGTATGATATGGTTTTACTCGCTTCATGGTGATGGTGATATGGTTTTGCTGGCTACCTTTATCATTTCATTCTAATGGTCATAATTTTTTCATGATTTTATGTAGAATTGTTCAAGATGATCCAATGGCAAGAGGAAAGGCACCGATGCAAAAAGATGATCCAGAAAAAAGATTAACCGGATTTATTGGTTTGTGTTGTAAAGGTTATTTGAATGACTTACTTTCTCATTTATTGGTTTGTAAACCTACTTGTGAACCAAGTCGAAAAATGTGTGAACCATTAGGTAACATTTTGCTTAATCTCTAATGTCAGAACCATTAGCTCCGGTAGTGATATTTGAAGTTAGGAGGCAAGTTTATATTGCAGGTAGCAAGGCAGGTATATATTGAAGTTTGAGATGAAGGGTTTGTGCCAAATAATTCGTTTATTGTTTAATATTTTAGCACCATTGATCTCCTCCTCCTCCCAAGGAGAAGTAAAGATCAATAGTCTTCAGGGAACACTATAGCTTCTTATGTCGTGATTTTCTCTTCTACTAGGTGATTAAAGGGGGTACTTGGTTTGGTTTAGATTGGCTTTTCTAAAATGGAGTTAGGTGAAAAGTACTAATCGAATAAGAGAATGTGAGACAACACAAATGATTAAGAAATTCACAAGCGGAGGTCACAAAGACACACAGTGATTATGCAAAGTGAAAGTGACAAAAGAGGATCAAACAATCCCTTTTGGAATTGAAACTGAGTTCTATCCTTTAAAATGGGATTTTGATTATGAAAAAAATCGGTTTCCATTCAAATGAAAAAAAATAAGATGTCACGATCTTGGGCCAGACCGTCTTGGTTCAAATCGATCTGGGATCAACCGGGTATGTCCATGAAATTGTGCTATCTCGGACCGAGACAAACCCAATCCTAGATCGTGCCCATCCCTAGTTTATATGACATTAAAAAAATAGTATGATGTGTCGATGTGTCCCCGAGTCCTAGTTTTGGAAAATTGTTGAATCGGCGTGTCATGTCCGTGTCCGACACGATGCACGTCTGTGTCCATGCATCCCAGGTTTATTACTTCAATATTTATTAATTTTCAATTTTTTACTCTTGAAGTCATCATATTACTTAGAAGGATGAAAAATATATTTGTAAAATACATGTCGATTAATTCAATTAATCTCATAACCTACCTTAATAGATTAGGGTATGATTAATAATTTAACTGCAACACAACATTGACTAATCATACTTGTATCCAGTTTATTTCATTGAATAATTGATAGAACTTGAGCTATTCGATTTTTTAACCATTTTTTACTATGTAACAACGATACAGACAAGGGGGGTATCAATATCCGACACATCCAAAAAAACACAATACGGAATATGTTTGGGACACTTCTATACATTCTAGTATTATTTATTGTTTTAGTACTAAACTTTGAATTACTAGTCAACTCATTCACTTGCGAGTCAATATTGCTACTCATATACTACTATCTTGTCTTGTCATAATATGATTGTAACATTTATAAAGAATTGACTTTTCAACGATACGTGAAAAAGTTGATGATCTAACAGGAGTATTCGTGAGTGTTGACACGCTTTTTTTGTATAAATAGTATCCTTATTATATAGACTTTTCTAGTATTTTATCAATATATTTTAACATAAAGCTAAAGGTTACGCCTCATTTCCACCTTCATCTCAAGAAACCTTACCACATCAGTGTCTGATTAAGCTTTTTTTTAAAAGAACAGGATTCCTGTTTGCTTATAGTACTCTGATCCTCATCCCTACATTAAAGATCAAAATGAAGTCCTGCAATCTTTCTTTTGGTGGGAGGGGGCTTAAATACATATCCAAATCCATAACTTGGTTAGAGGGATTAGAGTAGATATGATACCACGCCAACTAAATCTAAGAGTTTTTTTTTTTTCAATTCAGATCTGAAGTACTTAATTCAGTTGGAGATGGATTCATATTTTTTCAAAAACTTATAGCTGAAATCAGGACTAATTTAAATTTTGCACTTAAAAGACCAACAAAAAGTAAAAATAGCCTAAGAGAATATACAAATAGCTGGAATGGCTATTTGCAACCTAGAACTGGAAAACACAGGTAGATGCTGCAAAATAAATAACATGATAAAAGATTTTTCGAAATGATAACAACAAGAGCTTACCAAACTTCACCCGTATGGCCATGCTCATGAAAATTTGCCAATTCATCTGCATATGTGGCATCCCAATAGCTCTGTAAGCCCAACATTGAAGGTTCCACTTCTACATCTGGTGCTTCCTTATCAGAACTGTCTCCCAATAATGGTTATTTGAACTGAATTAGAATCATGACATTATCCATAACATAAGAGGATAAAACGTGGATCAAGAATTCAACTGCACCAGCTTATTTTGTAATGATCCTGTGAATAAGTTACAATTCGACCTTTTCAAAAAATAAACAAATAAATGCTTCCCAATAAGTGAATTAATTGAAAAGGTTCAAGTTGATCAGTGTTCACCAATTCACAGAGATTGTATGCCAAAACATTTTGCTCTCTTAGCAAACTGGTCATCTAGAAATAAAGACATCTAAAGAGTTTCTTGCCAAATCAAATTCAAATATGGGTATGGTATATTTGTATGGTATGGTATATTTGTATGAATATGGTATATTTGGGTATGGTATATTTGTATGAATACACTGTGCCAAGCATCATTTAACCATTTAATAGTATTTTAAGGTATCAAAATGGGAGGAATAAATAAAACCAATTAACCCAGCTCCCTTTCTTGGTCAGTGCAGACAGTCCCAGTGAGTAATGAGGATGATCTCAGCCATAAAATGATGAAGTTTTTACTCTGTTTCACAACTCGAGTTTTCTCTCTTCACATTTCTGATTTCTTGATTTGGAACTCAACCACGGTCAAGGGGAAAGGATACAGTCTATATTTACGGGAATTTATTTCTTTTTTTGCTAACTTTTTTACAGATTAAAAAAATACTTATTAAAGAGAAAAGATGGATATAAGATTGCTCCGTTCAACAACAAGTGATTGTTCCATTCAACAAGGGAGAAAAAAGAGATTGTCCCATTCAACAACACTAAGCCATCCATAAAGCAAAATTGATGTCCAAGAAAAGATCACGCACCTTTTTATTTGAAATGTCTTCAATTCGCTCTCAATCAAAGCCCACCAAATCACAAATAAATAAATAAAAGACACCAATTTTTTTTAATCTATGGTCATAATATACAAAACCCTTCAAGCAAAGAAGAGCACCATAGCATCTTAAGGCATCACAGGACAGAAGGATGCCCAAACATCAAAGGAAAAGGACCAATTGAGTAGACGACAGTCTACTGTAACATCATTGGCTACGTATACTTCCCAAGATTTATGGTACTTTTGAGTAGCTGTAATTGAGAGCTCAAATAAATTTTGAGGTGATGTCATCAGTTGCGGGTTGGGTTTCTCAGATACGTCAGAAAAAGGGATAGACATGAATACTTTAAGCATTGGCTTGTAGGAGGGGTAGGAAATTCCACCAGCCAGTTCTTTATTGTTTTTAAGGGGTGGACGTGCTCTATTGTGTTGAACCACACAAATTTGTTTTGAAAGCACCAAAAACCTCAGTTCCCAGATTAGCCGTTGTAAACATGGCATCCCACTGATGATGTATACACACACATGACGCACCTAACCATAGCCATATCACTGCCACCAATCACTTTTTTTTTCACAAGGTTAATGTTTTATAAGACGAGCAACAATTTCAACAGTTTCTTCCAAAATCTCCTCTCCCACGCTAATTAGGACTTTTTCTAATGCTTTTGTCCATTCATTATATTCTTGCATACACCACAAATATCACTGCCACCCAACTATAATCCTTTTTAATCTTAAGAAGGTCAATATTTTACTAAATATAAAAAGAAATCGTACAATAGAGCCTATTCCCCTCCAATAAGGGGATAAAAAATTTTCCAAGGAGCTGGAAGGCCGCAAGAGCTGCCACCAACCCTAAAAGCCAAAGCATAAAGAGTGAATGGATTTGTTATTTTAAACAGGATAAAATATTCATTCACAAACTATGGACACTACACAAAAGGCCTCAAACATTAAGACGACCCAAGATCCTTAAACCCACCTGTTTGAAACCGGGCTTAAAATGCGCCCCATTCTAAATACAAGCAATAATATCCATGTTGGTATTTCTTGCATTCCAAGTAACCCGCATGGTTGCACAAGGTGAATCTTCATGTGATGCTTAGTCGCTCTCCTAAATATTAAATTATGAAACCTTGATTAAAAAAATGGAAAATTTATTATTCTGGTAGAGTTTTGTTGGATTCAGTGATTAACAATAAATTGATACCGGTAAAAGGGGAAGTAAACTATGTTACTATGCCTTACAAAGGCATTTTCCAAAGATATCCTGAATGATCCAACAACTATCTAAAAAGCTGTCTCTTAAAAACTTTAATTACCTCAAAGCTGTTGTTTTAACACACTTATAGCAAAAGTAAAATGTTCAATCCAATGTTAGACACAACTTGCATGTAAGACCTCTTCAGATTAGCAAAGCATATGCACGGATGTTTATCATTCTCTAATTTAGTCATCTTTTTAAGTCATTAACCAGATCATAGTAATAACATTGAGAAGCTCTTAGCATTTCGCTTGTGCTCCTAATGAGGTACTATTTCTTATCTATACGCTATTGAACCAATTATCCATAACTAAGCCAGAAATTCGCTATCAAATAAAATGTAGCAATAAGCCATATATTCAATCAATGCTAATTTTTCTTAAAAATGCTACTAATGGTTTTTTTTAACTGAACTAACATATTCCATTATAGATGTCAGACGATATAATGGTTATACTTTTCGCATCTGATTCTTACATTTATATGTCATATGATATATAAAATGCCAAGATGATATTATGTGTCAGATGATATAATGGTTATACTCTTAGAGGGTGTTTGTTTCTGGCTCTCAATCTAATTGGATATCTGAATTATATGAAATACAACATGTTTTTCACGAAATTCAAACTTCTAACTAGATTAAGGAGTAAAAATGAACACCTCCTAGAGCATCTCCACCAGCAAGCAAATTTCAGGGGAAGTGAGATGTTATAAAGTATATCAACTTGCCAAAAACCCTCTCTAATAGGATGTATAAAACCTCCTCTTTTGCTATACATCCTATTTGAATATTTTAACTTTTAATTTATACTGCTGTTATAACCACCAGTTTCTCTGCAGTGCGACTTTTATTTCATAATTGTTTATGCTGTTACAATAAGTATACTAGCGAGGTACCGTGAGGTCTCGAGTTTGAATCACACTGTCAGAGACATAATTTTCTATACATTCTGCTGTTTTGCCTAAATATTGATACGTTGTAAGTTTTTACTGGTGCAGAACATTGATGTATAAATTTATACATGGGTCCGTGACGTCCATCAATTGGTCCTCAATACCAACTCGTATATTTTTCGCTATTTTACTGTTGCAGATGCCCATAGGATTTAATAGGTTGTATACCAGTCGCATTTAATAGACAATTGGTGTCTAAGTGAACCTTGTTTAAGCCTAGCCAGCCATGTTTGCTAGCTTTTTTTTACACTTTTTACCCCTGCTCTTTAAAACACAAACACTATTTATAGGGGTAGAAGTGACTGAATAATGTCTGCCTTTGAGATGTATGCTTATCCAATTCATTTCATAGTTTGATATGACAACATCGATTGTGCATCGAAACAGCGTGGAGATACCCAAGAAACAAAGAGAAAAAAAAAATTCAAAGTTTCAATAAAAACATTCAGCATTGAATTAGAAATTCAAGAGAAAATGACATAAATAAGAACCTGTAATCAGATGCAGCTCGAAAGGTACCAGTGGAGAGCGCATCGGAGGCGTCGACATGCCTCTGCTCATCGTCCAAAGTGCTTCCATAATCACTCTTTATGGACCAGGAATCTGCGGCAATGGACCGATCGTCATCTGAGATGAGATCAGCAGCAGTCGGAAGTCTGGTCTGGTGGAGCTCTGAGTCCTCTGGAGGCCACCGAATGCCAGCCATGATCGTTATCGTGATCGTTGCAGAGAATCTCAGTGAACCAAAGAACGAGAGAAGAAACCCTAGAAATGAATGAGAAAGAGGATCATTGTTACTCGTTTAGCCATTGCAAGACGAACAAGGCAATCAAGTACCACCACCGTGCCAAGTTTAATTGGATCCTGGATATTTGCACCAAGCAATATATTATGTACACCATATACGTTGTTTATCATTGACACAGCAAGATACGCCTTGATTTTAGGAAGTGTCTGCTACCACAAAAGCCGTTTATCATGCCCCTGGCATAATTATTTATTGTTACAAACACTTCCACAAGTCAACCACGACTTTCTTTTTCTTTTCCTTTGGAATGCCATATGTTATCTATGAGATATTAATCATAACCCTGCCAATGGAACTCTACATTATAAGAGGTCACCATGATTCCTATATTACCAATGAGGCTTAGTAACAAGCGCTAGGAAAGAATTTTGGCACGAAGTTTTTTTTTTTTTAAGCATAGCGCATAATGATATTAAATAATAAGATTACAGTATCGTTGTCCTACCAAAGTGGCTAAGTTGTGAGTCTCATAATTGAGTTCTAGATTAAATAATTACAAAATCAAAGGCTATGAGTAGAAAGCAATCACCCAATGTTGTTGATGGGAGGGAGCCATGGCCAACAAAAGGTCGTATGCACATTCCTTTGGACATCATGCAAAATAGAAACCAGCGTCCCTGAATCTCCCATCATGATCCTTGTTCGCCATTGTCGAACCTGAATAAGTAGTAGTGCAGTATCTGCCGCATAGCATTCTACTATCGTACTGTCCAGAATTTGCCCTACGATGCTTTGCTTGAAAGGTTTACCGCAAAAACACTGATAGCTCCTTGTTGAAAAGAGACAAAACAGCTTGCATCATAAGTGACCAAGACCGTTTCAGGATCCAAGGTGGTGGGTAAGGGGTTGAACTAGAGGATACGAGCATTAAGACGGTGTTGTTTGACATTTTGGCTCTGAATCAACTCTAACCTAGTGGTGGTCAACTCGATGAGTGGGCCGAAAGTAGGACAAGGCGTGGCCCTAGGGTGGGAGGGGAGCTTGGTAGCAGTTACAGTTATTTCAAGGATGTGATGTAGGGAAGCTGGTTTGCTGTTTACGTCTATCAGGTTCCCAAATGGTCAGCAGGCGGAGAGATAGAAGTAAACCACTAATTTTGCCAGATCTTTCAGATATAGTTGAAAGAGGAAAGGGTTTGGTGAATACTGACTTTGGCTTTGCGAAAAACACAATTGTTGCGTGTGGCCTAGATGATGTGGAACATAGCTGTGAATTGAGAGAGCATTTCATCATTGAGCAAAGGGTGGGCAAGTCACGCATGAACTTGAGGAAGTAAGGAGCTATGTGAGTGGCAAAGGTCTCATAATTTCAATTGATTGGGATTGGGGAGATATTCTAGAGTTTGATGATAATTGGGCAAGTTAAGAGCAGGTGGGCATCGTCTTCAGAGTGATTGTGGCATCAAGAACAGAGATTTTCGATTGGAACGTGTAGCCTATGCAAGTTTGAAGTAGTAGGAAGGATGTTTTGCCCAATCTTCTAGAATAAAAGTAAAGCATTGGGTGGTACCGTGATTTTCCATAACTCTCTGAGGAGCTTGACATTAAGATTATTGTCAAAGAGATAAGATGTTGTGTTATCGAAATTTCCTGTATGAATGTCTGTGTATTTTTAACAAAAAAATAAACTTTTTTTTATCAGAGAGTCAGATAAGTTTTTCGGGAGCATTCGAATACCTGAGAAGAATGTTCTGAATGTCACTCACCATCAACAACGGAAATAGAGAAGAATGTAGAGCCTCATTCCATTGAGGTTGCGCTGAGTGGACAGTCCAGAGATCTTGAGAAGAGATGGGGCGATCTGGAATGGATTGGTCAAGAAGGCAATCCTCAAGAAGGACTCCCGATTTGACTCAGCAATCCTTCCAAAGGTCGATGGTGTCACCTGACAAAACTTTCCAAACAAGATACTAGTTCATCATCGCCAAAGCGGTGAAAGATAATCTCCTAGCAATGGAGGCAACGTTTGGGAGTTTAGTGAGCTGAAACATGTTCTTTTTGTGAAAATAAATCATTTTGAGCTGGAGAGCATGCAAGTTTTGTGGCATCATGATTGCTTGCCACACACTTTTAACCATTAAGGCCAAGTTTTTTTCCTATGAGAAGGAATATTCAGGTCACCTAGATGTTTGGGGCGAGTGATTCGGTCCCAAGTGCATAAGTGTCTAGCCTCACTGTCATGTGATCCATTCCACCAGAAATCTCTAGCCAGAGTGTCCAATTTAGTGGTGATGAAGCACAGAAGGATAAAAGTTTGCATGGTATAGACCGAAATCGAATTGAGAACTGCCTTGACCATGACAGTCCTACTAGCTTGAGAGAGTACTTTAGCTTTCCAGCTTTAGAGCTTAGCATTGACTTTATCAATGGGAACTGGAAATCAGAAGTTTTTCTTTGAGAGCATGAGAGGAAAACCCGAGTAATAACTTTCGGGTTATAGAATTTGGAACCCAAAATCATGTTGATCATTTTTGTATGGCGTGGGTGCACATTTGAGCTATAGAACACTGACGATTTGTCAAAATTTACTATCTTCCCCGAAATAGAGCAGTAATGTTGAATAAATTTTTTTGGAGTGAGCTTCAACCAGAAAAGCCCGACAAAAAATCATAAGATCGTTAGCATAAAGTAAGTGATTGATTGACAGGGAGTGTTTTCTCATTTGGATACCTTTGATCCTACCCTCGGTTTCGACCCACTTTAGCAATCTGGTTAGAGCTTCGGCCAGTAGAATGAACAAGGGGATAGAGGATCCCCTTATATGAGACTTCTCAAGGGTTTGATGGAGGGAAGGGGGTTCCATTAAAAAAGAACTTTGAGAGATGAAGAAGAAATGCAATATTCAATCATTGAATAAAACCTTGTGCAAAACCCAATTGGTGGAGAATTTGAATGAGAAAAGACCACTCAACTATGTCATAAGCTTTGATCATGTTTATTTTGATAGTCATCCAGCCTTTTTTTTCCTTTTGCAATGATTCATTTGGAAAAATGTCTCATGGGCGAGGCTGGCATTATCGGCTATGGACCGAACTTTAAGGAAAGTTCCTTGGTTAGGCGAGATTATATTATTTAGAAAAGGTTTCAACCGATTGGCCAAGATTTTGGAAATCACTTATATATATGACATTACAGAGGCCTATCGGTCGAAACTACCCGGGAAAAACAGGATTTGAAACTTTGGGGATGAAGGCAATGAAGGTTTTGTGGCCTAAAAATTGCATATAACCTTAATCACATCATGTTTTACTGTGTCCCGGTAGTATTGAAAAAGGTGTGAAACCCGTCTGGACCAGGAGCCTTATGGCTTCCCATACCAAAAAGGATGGCTCGAATCTCCTTTTCATCAGGGGTTGCAAGGAGTAAATCATTGTCGGGCAAGCCGATGATAGGTTCGAAGAGGGAGGGATTATTTGGGCAAGGCTTTGGGTTTGACGATTTGAAAATATTTTCAAAATAATCATTAAAAATCCGACCCAAAGATTTATGATTAGTATGAGAGATATTAGCGTCGTCTTTTAGATGGAAGATGAGGTTTTCTTCCTGTGAAGTATAGAGGAGAGGTGGAAGAATTTGGTGTTATTGTTACCATCCAAGAGCAAGGATTGACCTAATTTGTTGCGCTAAAACAGTTCTTCTCTCAAGTAGAGTTAAGAGAGATGATGTTCCAAAAAAGAAATTGCCAAAGCATTGTCCGCAGAGGGAGAATCGTTTTCGAGTTTGTCAAGTGCATCTTAGTTTCATAGATGCACTGGGAAATATTTCGGAAATCCTTTTTATTCCAACTGTAGAGCTTGTAGCTGAGTCTTTTGGTCTTTAGGTAAAAATTGTTTGTAGGGAGATGATGGTGTCTAGGTGTCCAAACAGATTCAATAATGTGTCGACACCTCGGATCTCTGACCCTTATGTGGAAGAACTTGAAAGGTTTAGGGTCATTGTTGACTCGGGAGAGAAGTTGAAGAGAGATGGCACGATGATCTAAGGTAGAAGTATGGATCATGCGAGCAAAAGCTGGGGGAACAGATCCATCCAATCAGTAGAAAAAAGAATATGATCTAGCTTAGCTTTATCCCATTTATATTTCTACAGTTGTTATTTCAAGTGAACTGGGACCCATTAACCAGAAAGTCTAAAAGGTGATGGTTGGTTGTGAAATTGTGTCTAAGGTTGGAACACGTAGGTTTATGACCCCATTTTTTTTTCAGGTTTAAGAATGGCATTTAAGTCCCCCTATAATCAGGCTCGGCAAGGTTTGCAAGGTGTAGATGTTAGACATGTCTTCCCAAAATTTGACCCTAAGGGTGTGTTTGGTTGCATGAAATCCTATGTCATGAGAATCCTTGAGGGGAGCCCTACATTTTAGGTTAAATTGATGTATCACTCCACATCTACTATTTGATTTGCGAAAATGGTGGGAATAAAAGTCCCATGAACATGGGAATCACACTCCTTGATCCCCCAAGGCATGTACTTTCCATGTTCATGGGACTTTAATCCCACCATTGATCACAAAATCAAATGGTGGATGTGGAGTGATACCTCAAATTAGCCTAAAATGTAGGGGTCCCCTCATGAATTCTCATGGCATAGGATTCCATGCAACCAAACACACCCTAAGTTTACACAAAAATCACCACCAACTAACGCTAGCATAGTAATTTGCAATAGTATAATTGAGATAATATTTACATGAAGAGAGGATATGAAGATGAATACCTTCTTTCCAAAATAGAGCTAGTTTTCTTGATTGCCTAATAGTTGATACTGTTGCACCATGTTTATGTCCAAGTCTTCAATGGGTGCGTTCCATCCTATATCAAAGTCTCCGATGGGTGCGTTCCATCCTAGTGTTCGAGGATTTGGTTTCTACTAGTTATATCAGCATTGGACTGATTAGAGAGGGCCTTTAGGTTTTGAAATACTTCGAGAGACCTTATTCCCCTTGCATTCCATGCAAGAATCATGGCAACTCCGGTGACCTTTCTCTGGCGATCGCCGACACCTCAGTATGGACAAAGGAATACCTGGTGGGAGTGTGAGCAGAGTCATGTGTATCAACCAGGAGCAAGATCACTGATTGTCTGGATAAGAATGGGTATTGGGCCAACGAGAAGTATTAAACTGATCTCCCCACTTAAAAAACTCAATATGTTTCTTCTTCCTACCAATTGAAACTACTATTGTAATGGAATGTATGGTGTGGGAGTTGACTAAAAAAAGGGGACAACATCCTACTAGAAACTCCAAACAAAATATTTTTGCCTCCGTCGTTAAGATTGACGGCCAAACAGTACTAACGTCGTATGTGCTAATGGTTCCATTGTCACCGTTAGAGTGTGTGTTCTCTGGTACATGATCTTTCAAGGGATCATATTCCAGATGCTCAATCTGACGCTATCCCGTGTTAGGTTTTCCCTCTAGGTGGTAGATAGCACCAGTAGATGAGTATTTGAATGCTCCATTTTTCAGCTGACTGAGAGGAAAAAGTAGAGTATTGAATGCTATTTTTGGTGTGGTGTAGTGAGAAATGGGTCTGAATAGGTTTATTTTGATTAGTGCTCGACTCCCCATGGCCATATTGACATAGAGTGAAAGTTAGGCCATTACTGTTGTCGGTAGAGGCTTTAAGATAGTTGTCAGACAGTGACAATTCAGCAGGTGGTGAGTCCCTGTAGCTCCGGCCAATATTCCCAACAGATCCATACAATGATACTCTCAATTGTTCATCCCTCATGGTGAATGCATGCAGGGAGTCAAAGACTGTCCACACAATGAACACTTGAACGAAGAAGATCTGGCCGCCACTACGGCCAACAAAATGGGACGACTTGAGATGATTGTATCTCCTCTCAACGTGGCAATAAATTTGTCCCTGAGGTTCCAATCTCATCTTGAACATGTAGAATTTGCTGCTTCTAGATTTGCAAGGGAAGGGTTGGCCAAAATTCAATTCGTGATAGTATTGGTTTACATCGATAATAGCTTGCAGACTGTTAGGGCCAGTTGGATCTCCGTGTTACGTTCACCCTTGTGTGGAGTTTCATGGGTGAAATGACAAGAGGTGTGTGGGAGTTGTAATATGATAGTCAATGTTTGTAATAAAGATGTGTGGGTGATGGAAAATGTGTGAGGGGAAGAGTCACAATGGTTGCCATGGGCATGGAAGGGACTGTATAGATCTGAATGGATTTGGGTTTGGGAGTGAGGTAGTCCTTAGAACTGAAGAATCCATTATTAAGGAGAAATAACAATGATGTTCCTAAAAAATGTAAGAGCACACACCATAGTTGAATGAGGAGATGGTATAAGAGTGTTGTGGATGTTGAGAGGGGGAAGGAGATGGTTTGTAAGTTATATTGTGTAGAGTGTTGTTACTGGTGTGGGACACATGAGATGAATGAATGTCCATAGTAAAGGAGGAAGGATAGATTAACCCAATGACTGAAGGTGGTGAGTGGTGTTTGGCTTAAAGAGGGGTAAAACAATAAAAATAGGAAACGGGAACGCAAGACTTCGGAGACCTGCAGAAAACAAACAAGAGTAATAGTCGAAAAACAACAATAAAAAATTAGGAAGGGTATGAATGAGGGGATTTCAGTGGCTTTGATAAAAGGCGATAAGGAATAAGGGTGGATTGAAAAATTAAGTGTTGATTGAAAATTGGAAAGTGATAAAAAGAAAAGAGTTGAGTTCTTTGGAAATTGGAACTCAAAACTTTAGCCACAACTGTTCAAAAACAAAGTTAAGTGGATTAGAATCTAGTATAACTAACACAAACATCATATTAAGAACAAGAAAAAAAAATGTGCAATGGATCAAGGATTGTGATTTCGTTTTTTGAGTTAATTTTGGTCTCTTAATTTTAAGAAATATTCCGATGTATAAAGAAAAAATGTAAAAATTTCGAGAATTAACTTGCTCATTTCAAAACATTTTCAAGTGATTTAAGTTGTGTTTATTAGATAACTCAGAGTACAACAACTTTCGTGTGTTGATGAGCTTGAGAATCAATTGGGGGTTTAAATTGGTTCGAAAGTTACCTTGTTTTTCATTTTTTCGGTTTGAGTTTGGATTTGTCTGTTATGTTAGGTTATGCATATTTATTGAATTTGGGTTTAAGAATTTCAACTTTAAGGGGATTTTGAGAGTTTTCGAGGGAGAGGGATGAGATTTGCAAGAGATTTCAAATGGGGGAGGGAGGGAGGAGCCATTGTAGATTTGAATTGGGGGGGTGGAATGGAGGTTTTTGTTTATATAGGTGGTGTGAGAGAGTATGGTGGTGTGAGAAAGTAAGTAGCTGGTGTGGGAGAGTAGAATGGTGTGAGAGAGAGGAATTGGTGGTGCGAGGTAGTCGTTGCCTATATGAAATATGTGGAAAAAAATGTAAAATTAAATAAATTTATTAAACACATTAAATGAAGTTTAAATAACAAGAAATGAAACAAACATGAAATCAAAATATGATTAGAAAATCAGGGAGTGGTTTCAAAAATTAATATATAAGTAAAAGAAATGATAATTAGAAAATTAGGGAATAGTTTCAAAAATTAATATATAATTAGAAAAAAAAACCTCAAAGTTTACGAAAAAACCCCAAATTTTTTGAAAAAAAATTAATTTTTGGTTGTTGTTTTTTTGTATATTTACGAAAAAACAAAATTTAAGAAAAAATCCCAAATTTTACAAAAAAAAAAAAACTTGAAAAAAATGTAATTATTTCTTTCGCCCAAAATTCCGCATGATTTCGCAAAATCTCAATCCTTTCAATGGATCATCAATTATAGCTAATAAAAAAAAGGCTAAGCATACAATGTGCCTCCTTGGCAATATGATGCATTGTGAACTCACAACCATCATGCTTGTGTTAAAATCAAACTCACATTGGAAACTCACCTAAAAGAACTTTGATTCCCATATCAAAGCTGTTATCTATTCCTCATGATATCGTTCCTATGTTGGATTTGGCAATGGTATTGTATCATTTGGTTTTAAGTAGACTGCAACATAGTGTATATTCTCTACAAGAGTCATACAAAACACTTCAACTGGCACGAGCTGACTACGTGCCCCACGTAGTGGTAAGAATGTTATATACTGATCATTGCAGACATAAGTCAATATCAATCCAAATAAAGTTGTAATCGTGTGGTCTGAGTACGGCATCAACATCCAGTGTCATTTTTTGGTTGGGCTTTTGAACCATTTCAATCTAGTCATCATATCATTAATTATCACATTTCCCAAATGCCAGTGTAAAACCCTTCATTACTAATGAGCTCATTATGCATATTAACTATGACATCCTTCAATTGAAACTCAAACTTCAACTCCAACAACTCTTGTATAACTCAAAAGTCATAATTTCCATCATGCTTAATATCCATGATTTTCCGTATTGCCTAAAAAAATTAGGTAGTTCACTCATGTAATGATTATCACATTTCTTCAATGGAGGCTCCACCTTAGCCTGCTAACGTAAAAATGTAGCTTTGATGCACTAGCTTGAGAGTGAATTTCTTCTTTCGTAAATGCAAGTCAAATTCAGATGGATCCTTATTAGTCGACAATGTTTCAATTTTTTATTTTTTGATAGTTTTTTGTTCGTGGGTCTACTTTTGTTGATAAAGTGAGTAGAAGGTTCACTATAGCATGATATGCTCCTCCACAATAGCTTCTGTCCAAATTTATTTTAGCAAAACTAACCCAGGTTGGTAATCAAAGTCTGCGTTTTCATGGGAAATAGGAAAGCTAGAGAATTGTTTCGAAAGTGGATCAATTGCATTCAATGATAGTGTTTTATTCTCAAACTCATATTGTATGAGTTGATGTGAACACGGTAAACCATGTGTGTGTCTTCTTGTCACAACCCCACTAGCATCACTATCAACCCCAACCAAGTTTTTGCTGCTAGAGTACTCATAAAAAATGTGGTCTAGTGCCATAATAGATATCCAACTCAAAACTTAGAAATAGTACCAACTTGCTGATGAGAATGTTTGATGATAGTTAAACTCTTCGCAAATTATGCTTTCACCTCTGTCATTTGTTCATGCATCACCTTATCCACCGCATACTACAAAATGGTAAATGACCCTTGTGATCCCCCAAGTTATTTCTTCAACCTAGCATTTGCACTCTCCACTCATTGAGTCATCTTATTTTCAAGGTGTTTCACCTTATTTGTCCATACTCCACAGTCCACACACATGCAAAGTATCTTCCGGTCTTCTGAAATGCCTTCAACTTTTTTTTCAAACTCTATCTCTGTTGATGATTGTGTGAGCTTATTAAATTCATCATCGAACTTCCCCCATTCCTAATTAGTCTAAAAATGTTTTTTGCACTTTGCCTCTACATTCTTATTTATGTGCCGTGTACAAAGTAAGCGATTAACATTAGGATTTTTTTCTTAAATCTCATTAGTTAGTGTGAACTCCCTATCAGTTACAATCACCCTTGGGAGATGTTCTGGATCGAAAATTATTTGTACCTTGGACAGTGCCCAAACATATGCATTATCACGACTGTCTCCCAAAACACTGAAATGTCTCGAAAACTGAGACGCGAAACAGCCCTGAATAATTTTATAATTTTTTCCAAGTTCATTTACTTTACTTGCCAAATGGTTACACCTGTTAGCAGATACAAAAATAACTAAACCAAGCAAAACCTTGACCTGAGAATTCAACCTACCTCTCAATTGTACAACCACTCCCAGCGCCTCCTGCAACACCACCAACAACACCACACTTGCACCCAGGTAGGGGTACACCCGTTTGCCATAAAACAAGCAAACGGGTCAGTACTAATTGTATGAGGATAACCAAAGCATTTATTCCCCAATCAAAATACATAATAGCAACTACGACAGTTCAAAGGAATCATAAAACTTAACAATGCACCACCACTTTTCATTTTAACTATTCAATCATGATAAATATGACATGAGATACAATATGAGGTCATATAATATATTTTCCCACAATTGCACCTAGTCCACCGTGCCGAACATGTCTCTCCCTGATATACCTCTATACACACACTGATACCACTCCTGTCAGGCATGTTCCCATGTGGGGTGTCGCCTTTAGGACATTACCCGTTGTCACAGAAGATCGGTCGTGTGGCCGAATCACAAGTCATAGCACGCATCAGGACATTCAACTCGATTAAAAGCCCAAACATCCTCAAGGCCAAGGCAATGATCAACTGTGACAGGAGTTCCTCTATTGGATGTGGGGGGGGGGATCAAACATCCTTAAGTCAAGGTAGCGGTCAACTGTGTTGGAAGTTCCTTTCTTGGATGAGATACCGAGATCTTACACCCTCAAGGCCGAGGCAGTGATCAATTGCGCATGGAGTTCCTTTATTGGATGAGAACCACATTTTCAAAGCCACGTTGCTACTCTCTACAAAGGTTTCGCATAGTTCCTAGTATTGAACGAGTGAAATGCACTCACATAGTATGCATATCCATCTGGCTAGAGTTGTTGGAAAATATAGTCAAAAGTGATGCAAGTCAATTATTGCATTAATTAGTAAATATATATCCATTAGATTTTCACTGATTTTTCAACTATGCCACATATACATAAATACCCTCAGGGCTTTAATGACCCATCACAATTGTCTAGTTCACTAACATCACCTCAGACACATTCATAATCTCAGTAATATCCCACAACATCATAATGCATCAATATTTCGAATAACAATCCACATTTCTGAAATACTTTTATATAAAAGGGGACATTCTCGCTCACCTGAGCGGAATGTGTTTCCAGAACCCAATTCCAACCTAACAAAACACCTACTCCGCAAAACATTGACTTGGCGACTCTAGAAGCTTCCCAAAACTGACTCGTACTCTTACAGGCCATCCGAATGAAACTCGCATTCTGGCGAAATAGTTTCAAACTCCCAAAAACTGCACGAACAATGAAAAAACTGTCCGAAGAATACAAAAACAAAAAAGAAACGATTTATCAAATGACCAAAAATGACATTCGACAACCACTAAGGCAAAGCTCAAATTTCCAACGAAACTCTCTAAAAACCACCCTACATTGGTAAACCTCCCTGACAAACTAGCACACTTTGATTTTCTGGCCAACCCTGACCACCTTTGAATGCAGGGTTTACCAACTCCAAACACCCCTACTGACTTCACTAAAGGGCTTGATCGGAGCAGAACTACTCGCTCTACTTTCGACAACTCTGAGTGAGCTCTCAAACTATAACTCTCTGATTTTGGTGCAGGACATCGAAAGAAAAGGAGAGAGAAGGAAAACTAAGATAAAGGGAGAAGAAATATGAGAAGATTTGGCGGAGAAAGCACCGGTGAAGCCTAGTTGCAGATGGAGAAGAAGTTGCAAGGGTGGTGCTTTGCACGCAGAGAGAAAATGAGGAAGAAGGGGGAAATTCATTTTTATACTTGGGTGGCTATTCGCCTCGTGAGAAATCCGAGGGCACCCACCTAAAAAATATACCACTATTGTAATTAATTGAAAAATTCCAAAATTAAGTAAATTTGCTAGAAGAAGTTTTACGGGTGCTATGTGCATGCTCCTTCTCTAACTCCATAAAAGTATAAGCAACATTAAACGCCATTCCATAAAAGTAACCCCAACAACATCCAAAAGTGGCAACCTACACCAAATGGTTTTGTAAGTACAATCCTATAGCAACATCGAAGGAAAAAGCTTTACTAGCTTGATTGAGTCAGGGTGAGCCCAAAACAATTGGTAACTTAACTAATCTTTTGTCAACAGTGTGCTACTCAACAATATGTTTTTATTGTTAATCTCACCAAACTTGTTCATCCACCAAGTAGGAAATGACATTTATCAGTAACTTTCTTGCTGAAAACAAAGACTTGTAAAAGTCATCCAAATAAATAGAAATTGATTACACTACGTGATTAAATATCACCAATATATTAGACTTGTAGTCTTCAAGTTGATCAATCGATAAAATAACCTTTTTAGACACAACATGTTTAGGCTTTTGTGTTAGTTTTTGCATATCATATCATATGTTAGGGGTTTCGCTTAGAAATTTAACTACAATTAACCAGTATTGACCAATGTGTAATTTCATGATTTCATTTATTCAATATTACTAAAAGCTTATTTGTTTATACTTCGGATATATCGACCATGGCTGAAGAGACAAGACTAGGCACACAACTTCCCAATTGGTCATGTTGGATCAATGACAATCTACACAATTTCTCTATCTACTATAGTGATACAACCTAATTTGTTTTCCTTCATTTTCCTTCCCTAGTCATTAGTAGTTCTGTCAAAGATGGAGTATGGGATATAACACTAGGGGCGGAACAATGGTGAATCATTGTCTCATAATTAAGATTCAATAATAAAAGTGTCTTAATTTCGAGATAATGAAACACCATTACAAAGATACACAGAAAGATCAAGGTTTTTTTTTTTTTTTTTTTTTTGCATATTATACTGTAAGACAGAGATAGTAGATTGAGATATTTAACTCTCCAAATAAAAAATTACACCTATTTGCACCAAAACAGATAAATGAAAGCATCGATCCTTTCATTATTCAATCTAACACCATGCATGCAAAAACCCCATAAAGCTAATTTTATAAGAACGATAGATGACTTCGTAAAAGCAAGCAATTAAGATCAAGAACATCATGATTGAGCAAATAAACGCATTCAAAGACCTTAAACATGATGATGATGTTTCAATAAAACAATGCTTCTTATTAAACCATACATACACCTAGATCAATCTCATTGAACTTGACATGCTTCAATGATTTTTTTATTCCCTTAACTCCCACCCCAAATGCTGCTAGCAAGGTTCGAACCCTAGACTTGTGATTTCATCTGCCACAAGTCTATCGCTGAGTTGGTACCCCATTGGCAACATGTTTCAATGATCAAAACATATTTTTCGATAAAAAAATCAACAACGGGACTAAAATACAATGAAGAAAGATTGAAAGTTACATACATACTTTGTATTTTGCATTACAAACTTTCGCTCGGTTAGTGCATGCACTGAAATCCTAGCTTTTTAAATAGACATGGTAAAAACCCCAATGCATGATAATTATGGAAACGATGTTGCCGCTTTCAATTTATAATTTGTTATTATCCCTTACTAAATCTTTGCGCACCATCACAGTACAACCAACGTGTTCATTTTGACGATGATGATAATAACAATAAGAAAATAAGAGAGAAGAAATTCAGCTAAGATCAATTTTAACAAAAGTTTTAAAATAGAATTCAAGCCCCAACTAATTTTTTAATTTTAACAAAATTTCAAGGACCAAGTTGTACATGAACTATGTTTGGGCTAATCATTTGAGCTAGATGAATTATGTGTATTAACATCAAAGATAATGCGTGACAGGTCCATCTCGACTCAACAAATGATCATCGACTTACGCATCAAAATGTCATTACAAGAACCAAATCATGCATGAACTGTGTTTCTAACAAATTAAAATATGATTAACATGTTAAGGTTTCTGTTAGATTCGATAAAAACTCATCGAGATGCATGTCAAAATGTCATTTCAATGACCAACTTGCACATAAACTATGTATTTTTTAAACCAACTTGTCGATGACTACTAAAATAGGGAAAATGACTTCTAGGTCTTACTTTTGGACAATGTCGACCACTTGAAACCCATAGTTATGTTATTCGCTAATACAACATACTTTACACAATGCATGACCATTAAGGTCTATTGTATTTACCCAAGTTACCCAACAAACTCGAAAAGACAATTGCATCCTTCCAAACACAATCCTAAATGGAGAATTGATAACCATCAAATACACAATCAAAACTGCAAAACAAATCTTCTCCCCTTTTAAAGTAATCAACGCAACAAATTGTGTAAGAAGAAATTGTAACATTTCCTAGTTAATGGATTTTCGCATGAAAAATGTTTGCAAAAGACATGTTTAACCATGAACTTTCAAATTGTGTATGTACAGAGACAAAGGTCATAAGTTGCAACCATGAGAGCTTCACAATGCCATTGTAATGGCTAACCTACCGAATCTTGAACCCAACCCCATTCAAGTTGGAATTTGTATCCCCAAACCTCTCCATTATTTGATTTCTAACAAGAAAAACATGATGATTTTCACTAATTTTATTTTCTTATTCCCAACTAAAGAATCAACTCTACATCTTGATTATTCTTGTGTCTAGATCTTTAAATATCTAACTACTAATCAAGCAAACAATTAATTTTTTTAATGGGTTTTATTGATTTTGAGTAAACTAGGGCTTTAGAAGTGGGCAGGGAAGGATGAGAGAACAAATCATATGGTTCCTAAGAGAGAGAACAACAATAACGGAATGAGGAAGCAAGATGAAGAATTTATATTGTAGAATGAAAAATTATCAATTGTTTATGAAGGATAAAGTTGTCTTTCAAATTTGTTGGGTAACCCGGGTTAATATTATAGGCTGTAGTGGTCATGCATTGTGTAGAGTAAGTTTTATTAGCCAATAACATAACTATGAATCCTGAGTGGACGACATTGTTAAAAAGTAAGTCCTACAAGTTATTTTTCCACTAAAATATATGTGTCAGGAGTGACATCGCTTCGTTTAAGCTTAGGGAACATGCATATTAATTTTGGAAATATTCTGCTAAGGTTTCAGTTCGTTTCAACCAACATTATGGATCGTAGGTCCATGCAAGTTGACATTTTTTAAAATACGTGTATATTTATGAGGCGGGCTTTTTAAAGTGGAATATTAGGAAGGCCTACATTCATATGATTAGAGGGAGTGAGCCAATTTATCATTTGCTTAAAAACACCATGTCCAAAAATCGGTTTCCTTGGCTAAAATTCATTAGGAAACGATGTTATAGCTCTTGACGAGTTAACGACAAATAACTCTATTTCTAACAAGTTTAAGCATTTGAATTGTTATCAAACAACACAAATCAAATACCTAAAACAAGTAACATTACGTTGTCAAAGTGTATGTGTAGAATAAAGTTGAACCTTATATTTCACAAATGGTCTCAGAAGCCACAATGAGTATTCAACTTCACTAATATCTTACAAAAATCTTACATGAGAAATCTTATCAAAATATATGAACTCTAATACTCATTGGTTTCTTATTCAAATGAAAATCGCTTTGGTAGGTATTTCCCAAACGACTCAGTCTAATAAAGGTATCTATTTATGTTTACAAATTTGCTACTAAAATAAGACTTTGCGTGAGAAATTCCAAAAGTTTGTAATGATGTAAAGTGTTTGAAGGTGTTCTTTTTTTTTTTTTGTTAAAGTTGGAAACCAATATTATAAATAAGCTAGGTGCTAGTACATAACATCTGGCCAGCCGAAGCTGCCAAGTCATGAGCCTCAATATTAAGGTCTCTACAAATATAATTACAATGCCAAGATGATAACAAAAAGAATAGACGTTTAATATTACATATTAGTGGATGCCAAACCCAATCATCAACAAAAGAGTGGTTAGTGTCCTCCCCATGAAGGTGTTACACTTAAGTATGCTGAATACTCTTTGAAATAATCAAAGAAATATAACCTAAACACCATTATTGCATCTTAATCAAGAGGATGCAACCTCAAGCATGAATGTAGTTAGGTTTTAGTGAGCATTCATATAGAGTAAATAAAACATAATTGTTATGTACACCCATGTTTTCCTCCAAGTTCCACCATATTTTCCCTTTAAAACTGGGAAATTTTTTTATTAATGCCACCATGCGATCAAAATTCTCTCTCCCACCATTTTTGCTCTAAAAACACAAGGCTCTCTAAGGCACACATAAGCAAACCATTGTTTGGCACATCTCCATCCATTTTTCGGCTATAACCGACCTCTATTGTTGTCATTCGAATGTGCTTGATTCCCATTGTTTGATTTTGGGTTTGATTTCGAATGATAGATGTTGAAAATGGAGGAAGGAGAGTTTGGAGACTTTGTGGCTTCTTCCAACTATTCAAAAAACTTTGGGGCAGATGTTGGTTGCTCAAATCCCACTCAATATTTTTCTTTGATCATAAAGTATGGTTTATCAAATTTTGTTATTTTTTTTGTTAAAAAAATGCTTAAAGCCATTATAGTGTCTATTCTATAACATTGTAAAATCCAACCATGTTCATTATCTATTCAATTTTGAGGTAGGGTTTTAGAAAAAGTTGTAGTAGTCTACTATGCACATTATTATTGGTATGTGCATTGGTTTGATATTAGAACTTTGTTTTCATGCGATTACTTGTTTTACTAATGTTCGTGCATTGCCATTGTTTATTTACTGATCTTGTATATGACTAGTATATTACTCGTGCACGACCCCATGTTTTTCATTGTAGGGTTGTGCCTTCAACACTCCCCAACATGTTCAATCATTTGGCACTCCTCAAAATGGAAAAGGTTCACATACCTCACTAAATTAATTTAAATTAGACATACTCTTTAAAATGAGAGTTTCCTTCCATTGGGATTGGGGATACTTTTTAAATATCTTTGAGGCAAACTATCCTAAATCGTTAACTGTTCTAAGTCATAAAGTGGGATTTTTATTTATTTTTAAATACTTTAACTACTCAGTTTTAGATGAGAATTGCTTTTCACCACTTTAAACTTTTTTTTGGGTGGGGGGATGTAAAAGCTAGACTATTTTTTTTTTGCCAGTGATTGTATTTGTAAAAATACTATGTATCTAATCATTTAAATTAATTCAAACAACAAGTCTAGAGAGCCAGGGACCTAACGCCAGGACCTTCCCTCTAGCACGTGTTTAGGAGACAGAGGAGAGTAAAAAAAAGCATTTGTGGTGAAAAATAAAGTAATAAGAGACTGACAGAAGAAGATAAAATAGATGAGAGGAGAGGAGGGTTCTCTTACACACTGTGTTGTGTTACTATTGCTCATTGGCTGGATTCATAGAGGAGCACACTTTTCTTGCTTCATTGTTTTTCCCTTTCAATTAAGTGGTGTTTTCTTTTTCCTCTCCCTCCATTCACTCTCATTTAAATCTCTCGAACTTTTATTTTATTTTCTTTCACTGCCATCAACACCAAGCAACTGTTGAAACCATCTAGCTTTTCCTCTCATTTCTCTTCATTCTATTTTAATATCTTCCTAATAGACTTCAATTTCGCTGCAAGAAGAATCACAAAAATATAGATTTCGATTTCCAATTTTCATTAGAAAATAAATTTTTGATGGTTGATGAGAGATTTTGATGAAGTCACAACTGTATATTTTTCAGGGGTGTCAACTCTGAAGTTGGTGTAGAAGATGGAATTGGATTTGTGTTGGTTGTGATTGAAATTATTGTTTTTAGTAAGTGTGAGGTTTTTAGATAAGATTTGGTTTGATTAGAAGATAAAGGCTAACAAAGGCATTGTAAGTAAAGTTAGGAGAGAGATCTACAATGTATGCAAATCTTCTTCGTCACCAGCAACAACAACAGATGAACTCGAGCTTAATGAGGTATTGCTCGGGTGCCGAGCTCGTTGATAGCTACCTTGATGGAAGGAGAAACGGAAGGATGTGAGGATTTTGTACATTCATTTATGAATCATCATCGATCTTCAAATCCGGATGCGGAGAGTACGTTAGCAAGGTTCATGACTTTGAGTCCGGAAGCATTTGTGGGGTTTGGGTATGGGAGCTGACTTTTTTACTTTCCCCTCTCTTCTAAACACGTGCTAGAGAGCAGGTCCTGGCACTCTCTTAGCCCTAGGTCCCTAGCTCTCTAGATTTGTTGTAATTCAAATTGCACTTGCCCAAAATCATCGACTTGAGCAAGTTCAAATCTCGAGACAACACCCACCCCAAGATTTATTTTCCAAACCGACTTTTCACTCTGTAAAACCTTACAGCCAATCCAGCCATTACCGCTGTTAGTATTAACTTAATCTTTTTTTTCCAAAGTTCTGGTCAAAAATCAAACTGATAAAGTTTTGGTCAATTTGAAAGCATCCACAAGTGAATGGTGAGAGCATTTTGGAGTTACATCTAAATTGGGTTCGGAGTTACGTCTAATTTGGTTATTTAAGGTTGGGGAATTTTTTTTTTTTATTGATTTGAGATTGATAAGACTATTGTGTCTCCCATGGAGATGATTTAACTCATCAATTTGGGTGGGTTTCGTCAAAACAAGATGAAGAAGACAATGGGCTGTATTTGAGATCGAGAAGACTTGGAAACGATTTAACTCCCAAGGGGATTTGCTGGTGTGAGTTGAAGACGATGCATTGTTGTTGGTGACGAATCTCTGTTCATTTTCAGCCTATGGGGTGAAGAGAATCTTTTGTTTTTCATCCATGGATGGATTGGGCGTGAAGAAACCATGATGATGAGGGCTTGGAAACTTGAGAAAGTGGAGGTTTGAAAAGAAAATATTCATAGAATTGTATTGAATTGTTGTTTTAATTCCTTAACTAAATACAAGCTTATATAAGCTAACTCTGCCCTAACTTTGTGGAAATAGGAAACATAAGACTTTTTATTCTATTCAGACTTTCCTAAATTATTCTGTACTGACTTTCCCATTCTGTAACTTATGTAGAATTTATTTCTTTAACACCCCATTCAAGTTGGAGTGTATTTGTAACACCCAACTTGCTAAGAAGATTATCAAATTGATAAGTGCTCAAAGCTTTAGTGAACAAATATGCCAGTTGATGTAGTGTTCCAACATGCTCAGTTTGAATAGTACCCTCTTGTATCTTCTCTCTAATCAAATAGCAATCAATCTCGATATGCTTCGTTTGCTCATGAAAAACTGGATTAGATGCAATATGGAGTGCAACCTTGTTGTCACAAAATAAGAGGGTTGCCTGAGTGCAACCTATATTCAGCTTCAACTATAGATTTTGCCATTGTAGTTTATTTTTTAGCTTTCCAAGAAATTGGTGAATCACCAAACATGACACAATAACCTGTAATGAATCTCATATTATTTCTACATCTAGCCCAATCTGCATCACAATAAGTTTTCTACTGTAATGAGCTGGTGGAAGAGAAAAAATACATTGTCCTGATGAAGCCTTGATATACCTCAAGACTTTGTGTGCAACATCCAAATGTCGTATTATGGGTTTGTCCATAACTGACTTAGAACATGTACAGAATAAACCAAATCTAGTCTCGTGATCGTTAAGTATACCAACCTTCCAACAAGCCTGCGGTACATTGCTGTATTTGGTAATAAATCTTCATCATCCTATGTGAGGACCAAGTTTTGATCCATAGGATAACATGAAGGTTTTGCTCCAAGATACCCTGTTCCCTCTAATATTTCAAGTGCATATTTTCGTTGAGATAAAGCAATCCCTTTGGATGACCTTGCGACTTCAATGCCAAGGAAATATTTCAATTTTCCTAAATGTTTGAGTTTAAACTTTGCTACCAGAAATTGCTTTGTTTTTTCAATGTATTGGAGATCATTACCTGCCAATATTACATCCTCAATATATACGAGAATTGTAGTAAAGTTGTTACCCTTGGATCAGACAAATAATGAGCCTTAGATTGATTGTAGCTTGCTGATATGAGAGCAGAGGATAACTTAAGGAACCATTGTCTTGAGGCTTGCTTGAGACCATATAAGGAATTGTTCAACTTGCATACTCGAGTCTCCCCCTTTTGGCCGAATCCAGAAGGAACACTCATGTACAAATCATAAAAAAGATCACCATAAACAAAATCATTGTTGACATCAATTTGACTAAATGCCAACCATGTGTAGTTGCAAGAGCAAGGAGAAAATGAACAATAGTCAATTTAGTAACATGAGCAAAGGTCTCTTCGTAATCAATACCTTCAACTTGACTGTATCCTTTGGCCACAAGACGAGTTTTGTAGCTCTCAACGCTACCATCTGGATTAAGTTTGATCTTATAAACCCATTTACAACTAACTGGATGCTTGCTAGGAGGAAGAGGCTGTAAAGTCTAAGTGTTATTGGTTTCTAGAGCATCAATCTCACTTCTCATGGATTGACGCTACTTTGCATCTTGCATAGCCTGCATAAAACTGGTGGGTTCTTTGACTAAAGAAAGATAAGTAGTGTAAGCCTTGTGTGAGGTGGATAAATTGTCATAGGAAATAAAATCACAAAGGGGGTAAACAATACCTTTAGAAGGCCCAATGTTTGAAGCAGATGAGTGAGACAATCTGGAAGGCAATCAAGCATCAATATGATATTGTTGAAGATAAGATGGTTCACGGATGACACGAGTGGAGGTGCGAGATGGAAGGGCGTCTTCTAAGGGTGGAACAGGGGCAGGGGCGACATCTTGGGGTTGGGGTTCTGTGGTTTTCGATCGGTCGATGATAGAGGAGTCAGATTGGGCAACCGGTCTGTGGGAGTGGTCCGACCGGTCAGAGAAAAACACCATTGGAGGATAAAAAGTTGAGCATGGGCGACCGATCGGGGAAGTGTGTCGGATCGGTCAGCGAGGTGATTGTGCATTTTGTCAAAAAAATAAGAAAAAGTTTTTTTCATGAAAGATGGCGTCACAAGAAACAATGACCTTTTTGTGGGTGAGATCATAAACTTTGTATCATTTTGCCCGTAAGGGTATCCAAGAAAAACCACATTGACTAGAACGAACATCAAATTTTCTAGGACATTGGGCGTGTATGGAAGCGAAACATAGACAACCAAAGGCGTTTTGTTTTTAAGAACAGAAGACGATGTGCTTGAAACAAAAGAGCACGAATGACATTCAAAAAACGTCTATGTTTGCGTTGCGCGTCCCCATTTTGTTGGGGCGTAGAAACACAAGAAGTTTGATGGGTAATACCTTTTGAAGCATAAAAATCAGTGAGGAAAAATTCAAATCCATTATCACTGCGAATGGTTTGAATTTATGAAGAAAATTGGTTTTCAATATAATTAATGAATGAAATTAAGAGTGTGCGTGTGTCAGACTTGTGTTTCATGAGATAAATCCAAGTACATCGTATATAATCATCAATAATGGTGAGAAAATAATGCGTTCCAGAAAGGAAAGCAACATGATATCCTCCCCAAATGTCAACATATAATAAGAAAAAAGTAGTTCAAAATATGGGATGACGAAAATTTATTTCTAGTTCGTTTGGCCAAAGGACAAATAACACATTTTTTGGAAACACGAATACTAGCATCGCGAAAAGAGACAGGAAGAAGATCAAGAGTTTTGTCCAAAAGGTGACCTAAGCGGTTGTGCCATAACACAAGGTTGTTGTCTTGAGTGATGTGACAAGTGGTAGAAGTTGTGGTGGTGGTGTCGTCCAGGGTATTGCAAGCCATCAAGCTCAGTTGTTGTCCCAATCATCTTCCTCGAACGAAGGTTCTGTATAAGACAATAATTGTTGAGAAAGATGGTGACCAAAAAGATAATGTTTTGTGATTTTGCTAATGAAAATTAAATTAAGATTAAAAAGGAAACACAAAGAACATCATGCAAGGTAAAAATAGAAGAGAAAGTCATGATACCAATGTATGTAACAACAAGTGTACCATTAGGAAGCTCAATGGTTCGATTGTGGACGGATTTGGAAGAGGTGAGTAAATAAGGGTTATGACCTATATAATCAGTAGCGCCGCTATCAAGGATCCAAAATGAACGGGAACCATGAGATTTGAGGGAGAGTACTTTATCTATCAAATTGTAATAGAAATGTCATTACCAATATTGTGAGCCTTGGACTTGTATGATGGTTTTGAAACCACTATTGTCGCCCATGGTGGCAGCGACTACATGGTGTACTGGTGGATCTGACTAAACGCTAGGGTGTTAATAGTTCGATCCTTTAAAATCAGTTGGTGTACTGGTGGTTCTGGCTTAACCTTGGGATGCTAATAGCCTGATCCTTTAAAACCATATTTTTATTCGCACAAGGTCTTCTTCCTCCTTTAAAATCAGGAAGATGAAAGTGAAGCTGAAAGTCGGTGATCCTATTGAGCAGCAGCGACGACGAGGAGGTCAACGAGGATCTGAGTCGCAAGATCGTCGAAACTGCGAAACTGAGAGGAGGGGAACGAGGATCTGAGTCTCAATCTCTCCAATCGATCTTTGGTTCGATCAGATTGAGCATCAATGGCGGCCTCTCGACGGTCCAATTGATATGAGTCTCAATCTCTCCACTCGATCTCCTGTTGATATTTGGTTCGATCAGATCTCTGGTTGATGATGATTGTGTTGTTGATATCTTGTTGATCTCTGGTTCGATCAGATCTTGTTGATGATGATTGTGTTGTTGTTGGGTATTTTAGAGGAGGGAGAACACTCGATCAATCTGCTGCGGTGATTGAAACAACTCTTTCAAGATTCTATTACAAAATTTGTGAACTGTGAAGAGAGAGAGGGGTGAATCGTGAATCCGTCACTCGTATGAAACCCGTTTGGGCTCAACAAGAAAACCACCGGGAAGCCTATATACAGGGATGTTGCATTTGGCTAAGCTCAAAGTTGTGTCCAAGCACTTATTCGAGCGTTGGCGTTGACAATTGTTTTTGCTATCGAAGCAGTGTGGTTGGGAATAAGGAGGGTAAAGGAGTTTGGCAAAGGGTTTAATTCGGTCGTTGTGCGGTTAGGGTTTAGTTTTGGAGAAAGTTGCTCCGATACTAAGGAAAAAAAATATTCATAAAATTATATTGAGTTGTTGTTTTAATTCCTTGACTAAATACTAGCTTATATAAGCTAATTCTGTTCTAACTTTATGAAAACAGGAAACATAATATTTTTTATTTTATTCTGATTTTCCTAACATATTCTATATTAACTTTCTTATTATGTAATATATGTAGAGTTTCTTTCTTTAACAAAGTTTGCACGAAAAGAGCAATGAGGGAGAGAAAGAGGAAAACATCAAGCGCCTAATTTGTTTGCGTGGACTAAGATTCAACATATGAGCTTTTGGTTGTTTAATTTCTCAAGGAAATCTAAACTGGTAACTAACTTTAGTCAAACTTATCTTTTGAGAGCTGCCAACCAATCCATGTTTATTTGTTATATAGAAAATGTGTATAATATAGTCCTAGGATTTTACAAACTTAGATATTACCATAGGTTTATCAATGAATTTAAACCATGCTTTCGTTAGCGTCAAATTTCCAATGTGGTTTACATCTAGAAAAACATAAGCCCTAATCTCAGCGACAAAATCTCATATTCTTTTTCATTCGACGCTTCATGTTTTTAATCAATTTTTTGCAGGAACGCAAAACCAGAAAGTTTACAAAATTGGTTGCTTTTGGGAAGAGAGAGTTTGTGATGAAATATGAAACTCGAGAAAGGGGAATCCAAAGGACAAGCGTGTGAGAGGTTCTTTGGGTTTTTTCAACTTTTTCTCATTTTTTGTGAATTTTCAAGGGGTCCACGTCAACCTCAAACTGCTAAAAGAGGACACATTTTTTGTGTACTCCTATTTAATATATATAGACAAGGGTTAATTGCAATTCCCCCTATAATATATAGCTTATTCATCTTTGCCCCCAATTAATAGTCATATTGCACTTTTCCCCTAAGACTAACAATCAACGTGCCTTGACTATCAAGGCACGTGCTCACTTAAAAAATGTCATATTTTACTGCCCAAAACACTCTTTAATGATCTGAAGGTTGAGATTCAAACTTTCACTAAGATGTTGGGATAATCTGCCAACTTCTCATTCACCACCACACTTCACCACCAATAACCCTCACCTCTGCTTTTACTACTATATCTACTTGTTATTTCGTTGTAGATTAAATATTCAAGTACCAATAAATGGAAAAGCTTGCCAAGTTTTGATGGCAAACTTGAGTTGCAGCTCATCTTCATCATCTGTTAGGTCAGTTCTGTTGAGGGGGCAAAGTTACATTCAAATTTATTTTAAGGGGTTAAGTTTATGCCAGTAATATATTTTAAGGGGTTAAGTTACTGCTTATTAACAACACTTAATTGATTTTCTTACAGATCCCATGGTGTCACAAGCATAATCAAACAAGTGAATATGAGGTTTGAAGTAAGCAATATTTTGAAGGAGTACATGTACATAGGATGTTAAAGCACAATGTAAATTCATCTTGATGTCCACTACCTCACAAGTCGTACCTCATGATAGATAATATACGAGATACCTCATTCTTGCTCAATTAAAATTTTGCAATGATCAGTGTGTTGACTTGTCAATTCTCATTCCACTCCCACATATTTTTCTATAAATTCTCAAATGTGACTATTTATTGGAAATTTCATGTATAATGATAGGCAATATTGTGACATAATGTACAGTTGATTTTTTTCAACAAATGTCACAAACCATACCTTTAATCCACAATGTTTAATTCATAATTAATTTTTAAGATGTTATATCACGAACTGATCAAGTTGAAGTTTTCAACAATCAACTAGATATTGCATTTTAAGTGTGGCATTATGATATAAGTTGACTATTCGCTTTGCCTAGTAGCTCATGTCAAAAGCTTTTGTATGATATGACCAACTTAACATTTTCCCAAAGAATAGAGGAATACAATTTTCAAGTTTCAAAAATTTAAAACATAGAACATAAAATGAAGTTAATTTTTTGTTCAAATATTTCCTTCCCTCCTTATCTCGTTTTATCCATGCTTTCCTCCCATTTCTTCTATTTGCTCACTTTTTTTTTTGTTCAAAATTACTTTTAATAGATATGTTCCAAAATGATGCTAATTTGTCCCTATTTATTAGATTATACAAATTGTTTCTTATGAGTCACTCAGACCTCGAAAAAGACTCGTGCATACCGAGTCAAACCTTAGTTTTTGTGACCATGTTGGATGACTTCAATCTGACCGAGTTGCAAAATTGGATCGATCAAATATTTTATTCCAATACAAGAATATTCACAAATCACACTATATATAAGGAGGTGTAATATCGCTTACATCACTGATCTGAAAAGTTGTTTATTTTATCTATCTTTCGAAAATTCCAACTTTTTGGCATGTTTATTCTTAAAAAAAAAAAAAAAAAAAATCCAACTTTAAAACTTTTTTTAGATGGTCCTTAAGAGTTACGCCCCAAAGTTGCCACCCCATTTGATCGCTATAAGTGTCTTCATATGATAACTCTATTTGAACCCATGGTACAACACTAACTATATGTCACATTGGATCAAACACATTTTTATTCATTAAATGATGTTGTCCCTTAAACTAAACAAAGAAACCAAAATGGTTGACACCAAAAATGGCCTCACGTTTAACTTTCACGCGTGGAACAAAATCAGTTGAGTAGGTACCCATAATGTCTGCAAGGACATAACGCAACATATTTACTTAAAAATTGCTTAATTTAGCACAAACTTCTCTCCCCAATCTAATGATCTATTATTTTATCTAACTAAATTCTCCATTCCAAGCACATCAAACTAATCACTAGTTTTTGAAACATCTCACAAACAACACAACACAACACACGAAACTCACATCTGGAAGCAACAATCAAAGCAAGCCAAGTTTTAGTGTAGACCCCACACGTATTAACAACAAATACTCTTTTGATCAACACTTGACAATTACAAAAAAATAGAGAAACCAAAAGTACTACTTATTCTTCTCTGACAACTTCCCACGCGGACTATATCAACTATAATGTCAAACTTACACAACCAGATCTCCAATATCTTCTTCACAAGTCTCCCTTCCCTCAGCCCTACAAATTAAACCAATCTCTTTCCATTAACCCCTAAGAACACTACACCAATTCACTTCAAACTTCTCTTGTTCTTCTTGATTAGACATTTTCATCCAACATGAGCAACTACACATCTTGCACTCTATCAAACAACAAGAACTCCAACAAGGCTGCAAAAGTATTCCTCCCAATGGGGAAATCCAACAATACAATGAGCACATCGATGTGGCAGAGCTTATGTTTGAGACACCAAATTACTTTATAGTGAATTCAAATTCTTTGCATATGGGAAGAAGGTTTTTTCTCACTCAACGCAGATGAAGACTTGGAGATGGGTAATGTTTATATCATGTTTCCAATGAGGAGACTCAATTTTATTGTGGCTGCTGCTGATATGGTTGCATTATTTGTCACAACTAATTCCGCCATGAAACAAAGTTTGTCTTCCAATGGTATTACGCGTGTTACACCAGAATTGATCAACAATGCTACGTACAACTATGAGGAAAATGATTCATCACCAAGGTTGAGTTTGGAAGATATTGAAGATATTTTAATTATTGAAACCCAACATAGGTTGTCTATGTGTAGGTCTAGAAAACCATTGTTAGAGACCATAGTAAAAGAACCTATTTGCTTAAGGTGAGATGGACTGAGAAAACTTAATTAATTGGTCTTAACTATTCTTGTTATTCTTTATGTATGTGCTCTCCTGTTTTTATCAAAAAGAGAGAAATACTATATGTTAATCTACAGAAGAACTAGTTTAATTGTATATACACTGGAGAGATAATTACCTCAATGTTTCTGTATTAATTTATGGGATTGTATATGATCGACTTATCTAATAGATGGGATTAAAGTTACTTTGCAATTTTCTATATGAAAATGATTTGCTATTAAACATGCAACAATAGGGGTTATACTTCATTTTTTTCTTCATTTTTTGTTTTAGAGGGTTGACCATTAACCTAATACCCAAATGTTAATTTTTATTGAATTCCTCCTAGTCGAAGGACTTTTTAGTTTTCGAATAAAAAAAATTTAATAACTAAGCGACATGAACTAAATCTGAAGGTCCTTTTAGTTTTAGAGTAAAAAAAGTAACTATGAGACACAAGCTTTTAAGTGAAAGGTTTACTATTCTTCTAAATCTTAAAATCGAATAAGTTGGGATCATCACTCTCCCAACACATGGAAAATTAAACAAAACCAAAACCTTATCGCATGATGATGAAACTGTTGAATTACAATTTTCATATACAAGAAAGACCAAAATCTCAATCACAAATTTTCAATCTCCGAGATCGTCAACATCATCATACAAAATGTCCCTCAAAATCCAAAACTTTCATCAATAGAACATATAAATTTTAAAAAAAAATTAGGCAAAACTATCAATTTCTTCAAATACCACAACCGATCTACACAAACAATTCTTGTTAAGGATTTGATTTTTATTTGAATTAATCCTATATGGATATGTTTGTAATTTTGATGTTTGTGTAGTTATGTTGTTTTAGGAGTGAACAATTGAAGTAGACTGGATATAAGCCTAAGGAGACTTATGCTATTTCTAGCAGGGAGTCTAAGAATGCATCTTCTCCATTCCGGAGTAAGAGCACCAAAGCCTCTCAAAACCCCAAACTTTCCTTTTGTATCCCCTCAAAGTTTCAAGTTCACAAGTATATTTCAAATCAAGAACACTGTAAGTTTTTACGGTTTTCTTTATCAATGTACTTCAAGATTATCAATTAATTTCCAGGTTTTCATGTATCTCATAATTCATATTTAGTTTTCAAATTTGGGATTGAGCATTGTTGCCATTGTTTTTTCTATTTCAATCATTTGTATTCTACATTATCAATTATCTTTTGTGCCATTTGTCTTTGGGCATTGTCCTACTCTTTACCCTTGGGTGTTGTCATAGGTGTCACATTGGTACCAGAGCCATTAGGTCTTTAAATTTCTAGAGGGAATAGTGATCTATCCAAGAGAACGTTAGTAGATGAAAGTCTCTGAGTAAACCCTGCAGTCAAGCGTTGGTAGATGAAAGTCTCCAGCATAAACCTTGCAGCAAGGACGTTGGTTTAGCCACGTTGGTTAGTCATGCAAAACCCTTGAGCCGTAGGGAGGTGTCATGTGTCTTGGTGGTCTCGTTCTATGTGGTCCAGTCTAGGTGATCCTGTTTTAAGAAAAACAGCTAAATCCGAGCAAAAATTTATCGTTAAATGTTTATCCTATCAATGTTCACCCGTTCACCATCCTCTAGGAAAAATGCATCAAACAATTAATAGCTTAGAATGTCAAGTTTTTTAAATATAACAAAAGTTACAACAATGGTCAATCCTCAAAATCCCTAGCAAAGACATCTACGAAAATCAAACCCAATCTTTTCCTTAAATACTATACAAATAGTCAAAGTAGTCAAACAAACACTACCAATAACCCCTTTCCAATAAACAATAGAAATGCACCAACAACAAAATTACAAATACATCCACATAGGATTAATTCAAATAGGAATCGAACCATTAACATGAAAAGGTTTAGATGCTTCAGCTTATAGGTCGAAGAGATTGTAGGCACAACCAATTCCAAGATTCACTGCTAGAAGTTTCCTTAGGCTTAGGTCCAATCTACTTCAATTGTTGCCCAAACCTTTCAATATCCATATAGGATCAAAATGTTCTAGAAACATTCACACTCAATATTCAAACATCTAAATATAATATGCTACCTAGTTCAGAACCATTAGCATGATTGTATCAAATAACCTACAAGGTTATGAAAACCCAAATTATTCCTTAAGAAGACAATTGAATATGATGATGGAACTATTGAATTACAGTTTTCATCTACGAGGAAAACCAAAATATCAATCACTGATTTCCATTCTCCAAGATCATCAACATCATCCTACAAATAGTCTCTCTAACTCCAAAGCTTCACCAGCATAACAAGTAGACAGAACAAAACTCAGACAAAATATTCTATTTCCTCAAATACCACAACCAATATATACAATGATCAACAATTATAAAAATTAGAAAACAAATAAATAAAAATCTCCTACACAATCTGAAATAGGTGACCCATCTCAAATATACGTAATAGACACAAAATTCAAATTAGACAAAATTACATGAAAAAGAATATATGCCAAATTAAAATGCTACAAAAAGAAAAAAGTTTTATTTAAAACCAATGAAGAGCAAAGAATGCAATTAGGCAAAATATTTGATAATTTTTTTGAGAAACTCAAAGTCAATATGTGATTTTACCAATGGTATGAAAATCATTATTTAACAAATCTATATGTTGTAACAAATACTTGAAACTAAAAAACAAAACAATTCAAGAATCCTAAATCCTTATTACTTTAGAAGAAATATTTTATAAAACAAAATGAACTGAATTATTAGCTTCTTCAATAAAAAAATGCAACTTATGAAGTAACAAATCATGCAGGAATCCCATATAGTTAAAGAAAATCATTGAGTAAAATAATTATACAAATATACTACTGCATGCAAGAGGTCAACAAGTAGTCAATGAAAACACTACTCAAAATAATCAAAAGTCTAATCCAACACCAAGGCCAGAACCATACTTCAAGCCATCTACAACAGAAAATGTACAATTTCTTTACAAACAAACTTAATGGAACAAATTAACAAAAGATCAGCACAATAAAATCTCAATGGGGTAGAACCCTCAAAACTGACCAAACACACACAATTAAACATTAATGACATAGAACCTTCAAACCCCAAATTGTCAAAACAAATCAATGTCTTTTTACAGCAAACAAGTTTAGAAGATTTTGACTTCTTCGAGAAGCCCAAAATATTATCAAAATTAAGAAACTACCAAAACCCAACAACTTCAAATACTGCTCCTTTGCCAGTAACAAGAAATTATTATCCAAGACCTTTTTTTATATGATTTTCAATTTCTAGAAAGTGGTTATCAATCAACCTCTCACTATTCAATTGGTCCCATTTCTGAATGGAGCATAGACGGTGAAAGTGAACAAAATATAATGGATACAAACCTAGAAATGACTATGTTAGTTTCACCTCATAGGAATGAAAGGAAAAATTACATTTAAGTTACAAAAATCATTATAACCGGTTTCACTGGTTAATTAAAAGGATGGTAAGATCATTATCTCTCATCCCAAGAACATGCAAACATACAACCTATCAAAATAGATAACCATGTTCAACCCATCAAAACTAAAATGGGTAATGATATCCCAGATGCAATATCAACATTAATTTTTGCAATACTCAAACATTTCATGGTGACCCAACTCGTTTCAAGAAAAATCAAAAGAAATCCTTATGAATTTAAGGTGTCCAAGACTCCAAGCTTTTAGATGGTACAAAGATATGTTTCTTTCAAAATTATTGAAACCAGTAGCAAATAATCCATTTTGGAAGGAAAGATTTTATTTAGACTTCCGTCAACCTTTGCAGAAACAATTAGAAACAATCTTAGGACTCAAAACAATGGAATAATTCAATATGACATATTAACTTCCAGAGACTTGATAGCAAAAAAAACAAAGTTGCTCTAAATCTTTGCAATGATCTCAAACGTAGAACTCAACTAAAACATCAAATATAACAAACACAAAAGAATTATGAAATTTATGTCAACAATGCGGTCATGAACCAATCAAAACTCCTTCATCAAAACTACAATAAAAAAATACAAAATAGATACTGCCAAATATAGGAGAACCAATTATTCAAAAAAACTATTGACAAACCCAATCCATAATATCAAAAGAATAAAAATCAATACAAAAAGAAACCATATAGAAAAGACAAACCATAAACTTCTTCATCCTTACCAATTTGTTTCAAATGTGGCAAAACCAGTCATTATCAAATTAATTGTAAATTAGAAAAGAAAATCAAAGAATTGCAAGCTTCCAATGAACTAAAAAATGCTTAACAAATTATTCTTAGAATCACAATCTAAATCTGATTCAAAAACTTCTATTGAAGAGTCTCAACCCTTTCAAATCCAAACATCAGATTCCGAGTCTGATAATCCTTATTTAAAAAAAAATGCTATTGCAATAATTTTGCATTTATCATTATGTTTTTTTTAAAGGCAAACAGGGTTTTTATAGGATCCCAGAACCCATAAAGATACCTCTAGCTGGGTTTGAACCCATGACCTAGTGGTACCATCCACCAAGCTCTAACCATTGAGCTATCATGCCATTGGCCATTTATCAATATGTTATCTGAATAAAAGATCATATATATTATTAGAATTTATAGACAAAGCAAATGATCCAAAACTCAAATATGATTATCTTGTCCGAGTCAAATAAACAAGAAAAATTACAAACAGAAAAACCTTATTATAATCATCAAGAAATCATTGACAGATTCAAATCTCCAATCCAACAACCAATAATAATACAAGAATTCCAAAAAGAAATCAATGCCCATAAACAAGAAATTCATCAAATAAAAAATAAAAATATATAAATAAATTTTTTTATTATTTTTAAAATTCAACAATTCTTAAGAAAACAATTTTCGAAAAACATCAAAATCAAAAGAAACATATTAAGAAGAAGATTCAACATTAGTTGACTTAGGTGCATAATTTAACTGCATTTTAGAAAACTAATTCCATCAAAATACTTGGAAACAACAAATGCACAATTACACTACAAATCGACAAATTATCAAATACCCAAGTCTGTCATCAAAACTATGGTATACGCCAAGAGTTCTTACTGGTCCAAAATATGGGTTAGGAGAGTATCTTAGGAATACCATTCTTGGCCATAGTCTATCGTTTTTCAAGTTGCCAATAAATGAATCATTACAAAGCTATTAGGAAAAGATGTTCTTTTTCATTTAGCAAAAGCGATACCGCAACGAACCTAGCAACAAATGTTTTCGTTGATCAAAATCTTCTCCAACGAAAATTCAGTTTTTCCCAAGGAAATGTTTTGTTCAAAAACCCGATATTTCTTATAGTCCCCTTTTTTTGTATAAGAGAGTTTGACTCGAAATTTTGCCAAAGGTCAAACTCTATTATTAGATTCTATTTTAGGATTAAGTAAGTCTAGGGAGCCTTGTTTTGGGACCTCTTTTGTGTTTTTTTTTGGTTTTTTACATTTTTTACCCATTTCTTTAAAACACAACTACAACACTGTCCACAGAAGGGGTAGAAGTGTAAAAAAACCCCCCAAAGAGGCCCCTTAACCAGGCTCCCTAGACTTATTGTTTAGGATTTCTTAATTTTGGTTAAACACATTCATACACACACTTTTTATTCCTTTTAACAACTACAAACAAAACAATTTGAATGGTTCTAGGGAGCCTTGTTTGGGGGCCTCTTTTGTGTCTTTTGGGGTTTTTCGATACTTCTACCCCTTCTGTGGTTGTGTTTTGCATAGTATTATAATTATATATCTTTAACACAATATCTATACAACTATAATATATCACAAAATATTAAATAAGTAGCATTTAAATTTATTTAATTAGGCGATTATTACACCAACTTAATGACATGAGCTAAGTTACAAGCTTTAGCTTTTGGTGTCATCAGGCTTAGAATGAAGAGCATAATGGTTCCCGTTTATGAAGTGAAGCTTTTTAGAATCAGATAAGCCTCCCAGATGAAGTTTCTAATAGGATCAACATGATTTAATGTTGAGGAAACACTCCTAGAAAATTATTTTTAGCGCCATAGATTAATGGTCACAAAAGCTACCATTTTGGAGAAAGTAGATTTAGCATTTGGTATTCAGGAAAGGTTGCTAAAGTAGATTTAGCAGGAGAGACTCTCCTTACTCTAGATAATCGTACCTTGCTCCATTTATGCAAAGCTCATCGTTGAAACAGACGTGTCAACTGGTAAGTTTTTGTCGAAAAATTAAACAGGACCACCTATCAATAAGAATGATGAGATGCAAAAGGAATTGTAAAATTTTTAGCAATAAATATGGGGCATTGGGTTCAATTACTACGCATACCCGACTATTTGGCGTGGTTGCACACCATTTTTGTTTCATTGGCCTAAAATATGTAACATCTACTTATGATTTTTTAGTAAATTCATTTGGTGGTGAACTTTTTCTAGTTTAAGAGCATTAATTGGCTTTTGAATAAAAGAACAAAAGTACCAATTATATATTACAGTAAAATTCAGTCACATATTTTTTAAATTTCAATGTGTTCATCAACCATAAGGGGGATGGCAAAACCAAAATGTGTTACAATAATAATTTAAATCAATATATAAATTTCAAAATGGTTGCAACTGTTACATCATATTCGAAAATTACATTTAAAACCTTATAAAAAAACTCATACATCTAAAGATTTACATTATGAATCGTTCATAGAAAGTATCCATTCAACAACATGAGTAATTTTCATTTTCCGTTGTTTTGTTTTAGAGTTACAAATGGGTACACCAAGCAATTTTTAAAAGCTAAATCTAAAAATAAAGTTGAGGAATCGAGCCAAACAATTTCGTACACGTAGCCACTCCCTTATTTTTTCTACTCGAGGACTCTAAATCATTAAACTTTGCACATAATCCCTTTTTTTCTTATACATGTTTTCTTTAACTATCTAAAAAAAAAGGATTTCTTCCTACAACATTTTGTCCGGTCACCATCCAATTATGGCAGTTAGTCGGTTTTTTTTTGTAGTTAAAACACCAACCATTATACCAATCTACGATGGTTAATAAAAAACACAAGGGTTCTCAGTACCATGTCACGTTTTGAAGTGATTTTATGTTCATGTACATAGCATACATCTCTTACCAATGCCTTTTGGGGTAGATTTTTACAATTTGTTTCCATCTCATCATCATAAACTAGTAACCACGCTTTGCACAATTTGATATCTTTGTCATGAGACTAGTTTTCACTTCGGCCTCTAGTGGAGAACCCCCAACCCCTGTGTCTCTTTGTATGCATTTTCTTTATTTTGATTACCTTTTCTTCCACCTCGTCCCCCTTTCTCCCCATTTCTTATATATGCCTCTTATTGCTTTTGGAGGATTGGTTAATTTGAGCTTCTAATATTTGGAATATTCCACGTTTTTGTCTATGAATTAAAACTCAATAATTGTAAGCCCATTTTCATTGCACCCATTGACATTCTTTTTAGATTCGTCCATCTTAAATTTGTTTCACTTATATCTCATGGAATTACAACCACAATGAAGATCAGTCATTATGCCAAACATGAGTGGAAACTGGCGATCACAATCCTTCAAAAAATTTCTTCGATTTGAGAAAGCATTCTCATTAAATGTGAAAATCCTTTTGACAATGTCAGTATCCTACACGGGTCAACCCACTTCAACATCAATGGAGAGTAATTTTCAAGACTACATTATTGCACAATGCAATAATAGCACATGCTTTAATAAAAAAGAAAGGCAATCACATGAGGGAGTTCCAACATGTTTGGAATATTTTGATTACATGTTCACGCAACTTAAATAGTCTGTCATATATCATATGCATTATGTTTATTATGTATTTATTCTTTTTCATATGGCATTAGAAGTAATCTATAATTTCATTCCAAGTATGATATATTATTTAATTAAATATTTGCTTAAATCCCAAGTAAATAAAGTAAATTATTTTTTAAAACTCTGGACAACACTGCTATTGTTGCATGACAAAAGAGTGTATCATATATTTAAGTATTTTTAAGAGTAATCTTACTTAGACCTCAAGCTTTTTGTATGAAACACCAGTGTTCTAAAAAAAGGTCTAGGCGGCTGGGAGCCGCCCAGGCAGGTATTATTATTATTATTATTATTATTATTATTATTATTATACTTTCAGTTCGAAAAAAAATTTAAAACTCTATTTTTCTTATAAATTTTGCCTATTGATGATACATAAAACGGTCACACCTTTTGAGCTGAACACGTGTCATGATGATGATCTCGAGGAACTATGGGCCCAAGCATCGACCCGACACAGATCCAGCCCAGGCGGATCGAAGCCCTCTCAACTTCAATCTACCAAGTGAACCCTCACAGCATGCTAGGCCCACATGTCACAACCATCCTCTATACCCATAGACCCTCTTTAGGCAAGTATATCAAGGATCAGCTTTGGACGAGCAACTACAACTGCTTTTTGCTTCCAACTAGGAAGCAAACACCAGAGTATATTCCACACAGAAAAATTCCTATCTACGGATTGCTCGTGGAGTGGGAACTATCTCCCACGTATCTAGGAGTGCAGAGCTAACATGGAACTTCCCTCTTGCAGCACGACTCTTAATTAGAAAGGGATCTCCACAAAGATCTCCTCTCTAAACTACGCTTACGATGGCCTGGTTGAACCAGGACTCCTTGCACTATAATAAGGCATGAGGTTGGTAAGCTAAGGGACACTACAAATTCCTTGTTACAACATTATACCATCCTCAAATCCCTGTCTGACTTTAGCATCGAAGTGCCATCAGCCACCCCACGGTGGTCTGTGACTCACGTGCGTTACTTGTGTAGGTCAGCAGGAATAGGGTTAAAGCAGGGAGCAAAAATCGACTGCATCAGTTTGGCAGCATTCGCGAGGACGACATAGTTCTTAACTTTACACTAAGCGTCGTCTCCTACCAAATTCTAGAGAGATGGTGACCACCAGGTCACGCAACAACGAACTAGGGGACACGCCCAACACTCCGGTTGTCCCTATACTAGCTCTTGCCATGCATGGGTAGCCTACTCATGCCCCTGTACCAACGACAGTAATGACGGACCTTAGAATAGAGGTGTTGACGTCTCAAATACAACAGGTCATCAAGGTGGTGGAGACAATCACCATACAGAATCCACCCGCTGCTAATAGAGACCAGGAACAACATGAACCTCCACCTCTAGTGGACGATAGGGAGCAAGCGCATAAGAGCCAGGCCCCCGCTAGTTCCCATTGGACTAAGGGAGGTTGCACGGCTAACGCTAATCCCACCGCAAAGACATAAAGGCTCGGTCCTGTGAACCCTCTCCACAGAGTAGCGTACGACCCGGACGTACTATATCGCCTCTCTGTCCCACCCTTTGTGGACTGGATCATGAGTGAAACACTTTTGAGAAAGTTTTCTCGCCCGAAGCTCGATTCCTATGATGGAACCACCGAACCTTTCAATCATCTATGCCATTACTATCACATAATGGCACTCAAGGAAGGATATGAATTCGTCATGTGCAGAACCTTTCCCACTAGTCTTAAAGGCTCTGTATTGACGTGGTTCCACAGCCTTCCACAGAAGTCAATCGACAATTTCAACACATTGGCAAAGGAATTCTTGACACATTTTGTCAGAAGCCAGCGTTTTAGAAAATGCCCGTACTACATACTCTCTTTAAGGCAGAGGTCCGGCGAGACGTTCCGAGAGTATGTCACACGCTTCAACAACGAGTTGACTCTCATCGATGGGTGCAACAACGATATAGCTGTGACGACATTCAATGCAGGCCTCAAAAAAGGAAAACTCTTTGAGGACCTCACATTCGAGCCCACTCTGTACATGGCAGAGCTCCTCAAGAGTTACCACCAGAAACACATCACCCTTGAAGAGTCAAGGACTGCCAAGAGGGAGACCGAAGGCAAGAGAAAGCCCTCAATGAGGGAAAAATACTAGGATGAGGAGTGGAGCAAACGGAAGCGCACTTACAACAGACTGGATCCTAATCGTCCCAGGCCAGAGAAATCATCCAACTACGTTGGATCTAGAGCCGTGACACCTCTAAATGTTAGTCTATCGGATGTACTCAACTCCATAAAAATTTGGAGGAATTTAAATGGCCCCTGAAGACAGGCGGAGACCCTACCAAACGAGACAACGGCAAGTACTGTGCGTACCACAAAAAAAAACGGCCACAACACCAACGACTGCAAAAGTCTGAGGTATGAAGTAAAGTACTGGATCTGTAAGGGCAAACTGAAAGACTTCCTGAAGTCTGAAGAGATCAGGGACAGGGGGAGTTAGTCAAAGAGATAGAAAAGGAGACTCCTAGGATTATATACATCCTTCATGGAGTCAGACCGAATGAAGACCCGTCACATAGGCCTTGCAAGCAAACTCTGCTGGATATGCTAACACGACCCGCGGATGAAGACAAACGTGTTTGCTATTTGAAAATTCAAAACCCCATTCTCAGTTTGACTTTCACTGACAAGGACCTTGATGGAGTCCGAGCCCCACACAACGATGCCTTGGTCATTTTTGTTTCCATCGCAAAATGGGAAGTAAAGAAAGCTCTTGTTGACACAAGAAGCTTGCTCAACGTTCTGTTCTACAATGCTTTCCGCAGCATGGACCTCAAGGAGAAAAACCTAGTGTCATCAGAGCACCTGCTGATCTGATTCAGCGGGGGGAAATGCTTTCCCATCGGAAAGATAAGATTAGCCACGGTAGCTGGAGAACCGCGGTGAAAAAGGTCCTGTTTCTGGAATTCTTGGTGGTAGACACACCATCATCCCACAACCTCATCCTGGGAAGACCGTGGCTACAACAAATGGAAGTAGTGGTCTCCACCCTCCATCAGTGTGTTAAGTATACTGCTAACCACTCCGAAGGGACAATACGTGGAGACCAACCTGCCGCACGAGGTCGCTACTACGCTGCATTGAAACAAATAGAGTGTTCCCAGATTCAGATACATCATGAAGAGCAACCTGACCCAATGCAAGGCCAAAAGACGAAAGATACACCATTTTCGAGCGGTACAGGAGCAGTCAGCTCTCCAGCCCAGCGAGTAGTAATGGCAATGGCAAGTGGGGAGATCCGCCCCTCTGCAAGGTTTACTCTTCAGTGACTTGTGTAAGGCCTCGAGAGTCCGCTAAAAGATTCGTGAGAGCAACCCAATTCAATTCAAGGTTAGGACCAGTTTCTCTCCGTCAATAGTTAGTTTGCTTTAAAGTTGTTTGTTTCCCTTTCCTTAGTCAATATCGAGTTTTAGTTCTTAAAAGGCTGATGTGATTTGCAATGATTTAAGAAGTAAAGGAAGAATTACAAAAAAACAAACTCTATTGATTAATGAAAAGATGTAACAACAAACACCTTGAGGCTAATATAAAAGGCTACATACTATGAATGCCCTAAAGCGTATACAAAAGACTACATATTGCAGGCATCTAATCAGCATGGAGTGAGGACTTGCTCAGACTATCTGGTCCCGTAAGTGTCATAAATAGTCCAGGGCGAGTTACCTGCAAGCAAAATAATGCTCCATGGAATGCCGCCATCAAATATGGTCCGCTGGAGTACCTATGAAAACTCAAACCCAATTCCCACACTTCACTCACTTGGGACAAGTATCAGGTAAACTCAGAATGCATACACCTTCCCACGCAAGGAGGAATGGAATATTTGGGAATCAATGGCCCACTCTAATAGGCCATGCTTGACTCCACCTTCAATCCTAATGTCGATTTCCAGTGCAAGGGACGCAACAATGTTAATCGAGAAGTGGTAGAGGCAACCACCATGAAGTGGGACGTAGTTGCTATCTCTAAAATCAAACATTCAGGAACAACGATAAGGCACCTACACATAAAAGACAAACCCTTCCCTTGGGAGAGTACCCACACTACTTCTCCGTGATATGAGAAGAGATTACGAAACCTCAGCGGGTTAACTACGTACCCACTCACAACAGCTGACCATGCATAACAACAACTATCATCATGCCTGGTAAACGTCAGAACTTTCGAAAACTCCAGCGATGGAGATCCAACTTTAGAAGCATCTTCTCCAAACAAGAACATTACAGGAAATAAACTCGGCAAAAAATGGTGCCTGCAATGATTGGAAAACACCATTATATAGACAAAGTGGTTCACCAAACGGGCACTCCAGCATTAACTGCCTAGGATTGAATGTCGTATGGGAAAATGGAAGAGGACGACTCCCAAGGAAACTGCGCAGACCACGTCAATCAATTAATGGCACTGCACTCAACCCCATCAATTGAGGGGGAGAAATCGATATACTCAAATGTCACACAGCCTACAACATACACGTGTCACCGTGTAATCTACGCTATACACGCAGGAAACCCCAGCCCTTCCTCTGCAGCAGGCCCATGGGATCATCCTATTATTCGAACAACACCCTGTCACATGCTTGGCACGAGCACTCAAGGATCCTAGTCAACTTTGACGTACAGACTTTACCACTTGCTGAGTTAAGGTAACTTCGTCGACACCATGAACCACTAGGTTCGCACACCTCTCAGCAGAAGGAACCTCTTGTCAAGCCGAACAATCTTAGTCAGCCACCACTGATGACCATAACTTCTGGTTCGCCCCGACACCTAGTCTGCTTAGCTTAGGAATCGACGGTTTAGGAAGTGGGAATCTAATCAGCGCTGCCACGCCTTGTGACGACGACTTTTCAGATATCACTGCCCCATTCACGGTCAGTGTTTGATGAACCTAATCAGGTAAGCCTACCTGGTGACGACCAGCAACGAAAGCTTATGATCGAACCCTGGACTTGTAGCCCCCATTGCGAGGGTGTAGATAGTCTAGAAAATGAGAGCTTAGTCAGTCCTGAACTGATTTTGATGGCTTGCCATGGGACCACTGCTTTTCAGCGTGGCCGCCGAAAAACTCCCAAATTTGTAGCTTAGTGCACTCAGGTGTAGATAATTTGGATGGTGGGAGCCTAGTCAGTCCTGAACTAATATCAATGGCTTTCCACGGTGCCATTGTTCACTACACCAAAAGGGCTGTTTAGCTACGGGGAGGTGGCCATGGCTCTAAGCCGTTGGTTTATTTGCAACGGCTAAAAACCGTGGCTACAACGGCCAACGGTTTATAACCGTGGCTAAAAAAATAACACCAAAAGGGTTGCCACGGTTTTAAACCATGGCTATAACTGCCAACGGTTTATAACCGTGGCTAAACTTGCCAACGGTTTAAAACCGTAGCTGTCAGATTTACACATTTGCGATTTGGTGAAAATATTTTCGCGCTTTGGAGGGAGTAGTTTCGCGCTTTAGCTAAAAGAATTGGGGAGAAATAGGTTCTCACTCTCTCCACAGCTCCTCTTCACAAGCACAGATTCTCGAACCAGAGAAGAAGAAGAACTCAAGAAGGAGAGGACGATAGAAGAAGAAGAAAAAAAAAGTTTGAGAAGGTAAGATCTCATTCTTCTTCTTTAGATCTTGAGAGAACCGAACTGAAGAAGAACATGAAATTGGAACTCCATTGTCAGTTTCTTCATTCCAGTCGATTTCTTTCTCTCTCTGTCCAAATCACAAGTAGAAGAAGGATCTAAGCTTCTCACCCCCTTCAGCTAGTAATAATCGCGTTGGAACTTGGAACCCCAGGTTTGCCCATTCTTCCAAATCTCAGTTTCTCTTTCACTCATGCTCATTATCAACCATTGAGTATCTTTCTAATCAACCAAATGATCACAGCAAGAAATGGGTTTTTTTTTTCTTCTGTCGAAACTAATTCGTGGGTTTAGTTTTATTTTTGTTAATAGTTTCTCAACCGTTCTGTTTGGTTGAGTTGGCTCTGTATTCCTTAATTGGGTTGTTTTTTGTTTTTATCAAAGTGTTGTTCTTTTTCTTTTCATCATTAATTGTGGTATGTTTTTCTTCTTGATTACATGCCACTGTTGAATTCTTGTTGTTTGTGTTTGTACTATGGCTGTTTGGCTTCATATGAATGAATCATCACTTTTTCTTAGGGGTTTTCATTTACATCTTCACCATATAAGTCAAATTGCATTGTACAATTCGATCTCCGGTGCTTGCTCTCAATCCACTCTCCTATTCTTGTTGTCTTAGTTTTGGGCTTATACCCAATCTGTACTGAGATGACAGCTCAATGTTTCAGATAATTGAAGGTCGACCAAATCTTGAAGACAATATATAATGGTTTCTATATCTAGATTGGGTGTTTACTGATGCACTGAGATCATAATAATTCTCTCAGGAATGGTGCTGACACTTTGTCTTTTATAGACTCATTGAGAGCATATTCTATTATAGGTATTGGATTTTCACAAAATTATTTTGTTCAAATGCTGGTCTTGTTTGTTCAATTCAGAAGGTCATTCTGATCTTATAGAAGCTTGGGCCAACCATGCCTTTTTACTGTCACCTGTTAGTTTGAATTTGTGATTTACTTGAAGGATACTACAATACTCGAGTGGCGAGCAATCTTTCGAAAATGTGGGGGATTTTCATTATATTTCAAACAGTCTATTGCTATACGTCTGTTATGTTATTAGTATTACTGTGGAAATCTGATTTAATTTACCTTAACACTCACGTTTTTATGTGTTCCAGAGCTTGATCACCTTGTTTAAGACCAACAATGATTGGTTAGCACTCTGATTTTGGACTGGAAGCGTTCAATTGAGATAGTAGAATGGAGAGGAAAAGGGTGGATGAATTTGAACCTGGATCAGTTCCACCTGTGAGACAAGTGGATAGATTCGGGTTCGTAAAGCAAAGAAGTAAACTCCCCCGATGGTCAACCCAGGATTAGGTCTGCGATTGATCAAGAGAGGTGGGTTTTTAATTGTTGGAGCTGATAATTATTTCTCATTTGTTTATAGTTTCATTTATGTCTACAATAGGAAACGATTTTATGAAATTATCATCTGGTGGTTCTTATTTTGTTCCTGTCTATATGCTTTGTTGAATTATTGAAGTGCTGAACAATTGGTATTAGCTTGAAAAAAATGTCAAACATAATTTTATCGAGTGTGATCATGTTGGTAAGATGCATCATAATTGAAAGAACCTTGTCTTTCTCTTCCTCCATTGAGATGACACCAAAATGTTTCTTCACTTTCCACAAAAATAGATCAGTTCCTTCGCATCCCTGAACCAACCATTGTCTTGGGCTCTGAAATCTTTGATCTTGTGTTTTTGCACTTGGACGGGAACATTGTTACCATTGCTTGTTTCAACAAAGCCCAATCATCCTTCAAAATATCACTTGAACAAGTACGGCTGCTTGTAGCTGCCAGGGGATACATTGTCAGCACTTGCTTGTGCATAATCAATATCATGATCTTACGTGTACTTAAATTTACCAAAAACGTTAATGTTTTAATTATATTTTCTCATTCTCATTAATCTGTATGATAATTTATAATTAGAAGATGTCTCAAGATTAGATGGTTAAAATGTTAAATCTGTGTGAGTGTTTATGTTACTTGAAGTTTGTGCACACTTCATTCTTCAGAAATGAAGTCTTGTTTGACATGATGGTGTGGTGTACAAGGAATTGTGAAAAATAACTATTAGCTGTCATTATATTTTGCAATGGATCCTATATTTTCGACAATTGTTCTAGAACCTGTTCTGATTTATTTCAATCTCAGTTAACTATTTTTTTTCTTTTACATATTATTTCCATGTAAATCAGGTAGTGTATGCTTCCTGTTCTGCAATCTGATTACTCATATGCTTTTCTTTTGACATAGCATATTTAGTTGTAAATAATTGGCTTCTTTTTTGAAGAGGTTTATGATGCACGGGAGAAAAATGGAGTTTACATTCCAAAAGAACGTTACTATCAACAGGAGAGTGAAAGAAAGGTATTCATTCAACCCTATTTTACAGTTCCATGATGGACAGTGGCAGGTGATAGTGCTTTTATCTAGAGTTTTCTTCTAAATATTGACCAGGGATTATTGTGACACTTAGCTAGTATCTCATATTTTTGGATTTCTCAAGTAGAGATTTGTTTACCTTTGTTATATGTTTTTGGATCTCAGATGTAATATCTTGTGGGCGGGTATCAACCCTGGACCCGTGAAAAATATATGTGAGAGTAATGAACATCACGATGTGGATATTTATGCTACTCACTTGAAAAGCACGTGGGTCCTTGCGGCTCGGCGTCGTGAACGTCAGCTATGTACTACCACCACTGTTGCTGCTGGTTCTTTTGGGTCTTCTTCAGCTGTCAAGAAACCTAAACTGTCTCAGACTACAAATTCACATACTTCAACTTTTAATACTACTCCTCCTAGAAACTTAGATACTAGCACTAGCCACCAAGGTATGTTAAGATTCTTCTCTAGCTCTTTATTTTTTGTGATTTCATAGATCAAAATACTTCAAATGGTGTTTTTTTATTTTTTATTTGTGATTTTATCAAATTCTAAAATAATTTCAATAGGCATCTCTCCTATGACCTGTAGATCAATGGGTATCTCTCTTTTTTATTGAAAGAAGTTCAAATGAATTCTCATTGTTGAAATACCATAGAAGGAAACATGATTCTTGATACTTAGGTTGATCTAAGTTGGAGGTGTGACTTTAAGAAATATAGCACACCTGGCAACAGAATTAGGCCTTTAACTAAGAGGTAAAAAAGGGAAGATAACTAACAGTCCTTGGCATAGAAATAGTAAACTTAACAAAATATAATCATTTCTATATCCCCTTTCATTTTCAAAGTAGACTCTTGTATGTTTCTCAGGCAATTCTTGCTATTGGAAGGCTTTGAAAAACTTTGGAGATCACATGCAAGATTTATCTTTATTTGAAATAGTTTGTGCAGCGTGAAGATTTAGTGGTTATCTAACCTTGTCCATTGTCTTTCCTTCATTATCAATTTTGTGTCCGACAATATTTTCTGTGATTTTCTGAGTTTCATTGCAATAATGTTATCTTCAAAATCCTTACCACTCTTTGATAAAGCTCATATTACTTTCTGCGAATGGGATTCTTCTATAAATTTAGTCATTTATAACATCTGAGGTGCTTTTGGTTTTGAGATAATAAATTTTGTATTCCTTACCACTCTTTGATAAAGCTCATTTCACTTTCTGTAACTTGGATTCTTCTATATGTTAAGTCATATATCATCCCTGAGGTGTGTTTGGTTTTGAGATGATAAGTCTAGAGGAAACAGTGAAAAAGAGAGGGGAGCGGAGAATAAGATTTCCGGAACAGTTATTAGCTCTACGTGAAACTTGCTTCATAATTTTCTAATCATTCCAATTCAACTCTCTTTAGTTTACTGAACCATTCCCAGGACACTTTTGAGCTTGTCTCATCTCTCACTATGATCTCCCTTTATTGTATTTTGTTGTTTCTGGTCATTTTGCTTCATGGACATATAGGCATCTGTTGAAGTTAGTTAATGAGTATATATATATATAATGTTAGACTTGTATTCTATACCGTCCCAACTAAGCTGAAACCTACATTTGCATTATTGGATGAAGGTTATGGTCCTACTTATAGTCGCAACTTAAACAAATCCTATTTCTAATAAAGTGCTCTTCATCTTCATGTGTCTCTACTCTTTCCAAATTTGCCACGACTTACGTAGTTTGAACTCTGCTTCTTTCCTTGCTTTCATGTTAAAAAAATTTTATTCCAGGAAACTATCGCTTGAGATTTCCATAGTTTTTTTGCAACTTTATCCCATAATATTTAAGCCTTTACAGAATACAAGTAGCCATTACATTTTCCTTTGAGAGCTGCATAAACTGTGTACTTTGAGCTTTATGGCGCTATATGTGCAATTGTCCATGATTGATGCTATTTCATGGTGGTTCCCTAGAACTTACAGCAGATAAGAATAACATATGATCTGGTACACCTGCTGTAGCTGAAAAAAAAAGTAGGAATCTTGGAGATTATATTTGTTATAGATATTCATAATCAACTCGAGATTTATGCACATCTGTACGTTGAAGAATACCATCTAGCATAAGGAGCAACTCTATCATCTAAATCATATGGCTTGCACATCCATCTCTAATATAAAAGAGTTGTGTAATACAGTGCAATAAGCTTTCCGAAGTTTTTCTTCTTAGTTACCTATTTAAACCCAACAAAATTGATAAGTTGTATATGTGAATTCAATCTTTGAAATTTTTTTCAGTTTTAAAGGTTTTTACTTGGATTGCTAGTAGAGATTCTCCAAAATACATCGTATAGCTCTTTACTAACTTTGATGCTGTTTGTTTGTGCTCTAATTCAGTTACCTACTTGAAACTTCTCAGCCTTGAGGTTTGATGGAGGAAACAAGTAGTGTTCAAGGAAACTCTCCTGAATCTGTTCCTCCTGCTTCATCATCTTCGCAAATTGCTGCACAAGCTAATTCAGATTCTCCTATTTCTTCTAATATTGCTGACAAACGAGAGTCTGTTTATGAGAGTGAAGCAATAAAAGATTCAGGTGCAGAAAATGCACCAAATACTTCTGGTAGCTCACCTGTTGGAAATAACACAATTTCTCCTTTAATGGAAGAAACTCTCTGCAATGAATAATTGAGTTGCAAGGAAGACCAGTAAGGAGGTTAGAAACTGACGTTTAAAAGACAAAGGTAATAATTTCATTTACTTAGTCTACTGCGAGTATTTAAGTAGCAATCTCAGAGTGCGTTCTTTTTAGTTAAGGTTGGAGAGGTGAGTAGCTTGAAGACAGGTAAAAACCCATTGGAATTGTTTATTGCAATTTCGTGATTTTGTTGTGAGTAGTGAGGAGAAACACTGATTTTGGGTTCATATATTTTGCAAGATTTAACATGGTAGTTGTACTTGCTATATATATGCAATTGAGTCTACACAATTTCTTTTGAATTAGAGATCATAACAATTTCTTCTGAATTAGTTGTAGTTGCTAATACAGGGTATTGTTTTGATAACATAAATTATTCAAATATTTGTTTCAAACCAGCCATTAGAACTAATTGAAAGTTTATGTTGTCTTTTGCAGCAAAGAGTCTTATCAGTTCGTACAAGTTAAAGTTTATGTTTAGAACCATATGCAGTAGCAATAGCAATAGCAAATACAAGTTAAAGTAATGTACTTGCTTGGAATCCAAGACCTGCGGCAGGAATGAGTGCAAGCAGTGAAATGTAGCACCCAAATTGCATTAAAAAATCCGCAGATCATAACTGCCAGGACAGTGGGTACTCTGCAGTGAAATAGAGCGCACTCTGGCAGAGAATCAGTTCATCCCTCGCAGCAGCAACAATGATTCCCTCGCAGTAGTAGCAGCAGTGCGTACCTCGCATCATCAGCAGATCGTCCCTTGCAGCAGTAGCATTGTGTCTCTCGCAGCAGCAGCAGCAGCATCAACCGCAGTTCGTCCCTGGCCCTGCCCATAGAATCAGACCAAGAGGGAATACCTGAATCAACACAGGTTAGTCAGCATTGCGTCTCTCACAGGTCAATCAGCTCGGCCACATCTTTGGTATTTTACAGTTTGCAGTTGCCATTACATCATAATGATTCCTAAACCTTAAATTTGTTTTTCTAAAAATATACCACATTGATTAATACACGGTTAGTATTTACTAAGTTTTAGCGGATTAATGAGGACTATGTTATTTCGGGAGAATTATGTTATTCTTGTTCACTACGATAATTTTGAATATTGTAGATAATAGGAAAAATCTATTGAGGTAGGTGACCTTATCGGGTCTCTCTTTGTGACATTAATTTAGTTTGGCAACCGTTTTAGCTTCTCATGCATTCCTAGTTTTTTTGTATAGTTTTGTCTTATTACACTAGTAACTTTCTGTGACAGGTTTTGAATATTTTGCCAAAGGACATAGCTGCATCAACTTCCCGAGCTATAAAATACTTGTGTAAGGTAATTTTCAAAATTTTTTTATTTTTTTCTGTACCTTTCCATGTTCTGAGCATGCTATCCAAGAGTACAATTTCCTCAGTTTGGAAGATTAAAGGCTTTTATCTAGCAGCTCAGTGAAGTAGTTTGGAGTATTGCATTGTATATAATGATTTCTGCATCCCATGTTGTCTTGTGCATTTTGGTATTGAATGCAGGCGCTCGTGAAATCATGGAAGTATGGTGACACAATGCCCTTTATCTTTGACACGGTAGAACCAATTTCAATTTAGTTTTGCACTAGTACAACTACTACTTATAATTTGATAAGACGTACCTTCCAAATAAATAATTGATATTCTCGACGCTTATTACTTTGTTCGTATAACATCTTTTCTAAGTGAATTTTACGTGAAATCACCACAGTTAATTACTTATTGTTACGGAAAATGACAAACTAAAACAGAACTATGGCAGGTGTGGGACTTGATAAAGTTAGTTGATTATCTCACTCAAAGAGAAGATATTGATCCTTCTAAGATTGGAATTACTGGTGAATCACTGGGAGGTTAGCAAAATGAAAGTTTTAACCAATTGTAGTTTAAGTTGTCATTTGCAGCAGCGTGTAGCAATCATAGTAGTTCTGTATTGCAGGAATGCATGCATGGTTTGCTACTGCCTTGGTTACCCGGTATGCAGTAGTTGTCCCAATAATTGGTGTTCAGATACCTGTAACTGCACTGCTCTGGCTTTTATTTTGACATGCTAAGATCTATTATTTATCACACTCGGGAAGTTTACGAAAAAAAACTGAATATAATGTAAAACTTTTGCAGGGGTTTAGATGGGTTGTAGATAATGATAAGTGGCAAGCAAGAGTAGACAGTCTAAAACCTGTTTTTGAAGGTGAGCTTACAACCATCAACAATCAGTTGTTAGTTCCCAGTTTAAGTTTTGAATGTTCTTCAGGATACCTAATTCTCTTCATAGTTTTCACTAGATATGGTAACAAAATTTCTTGTTGACTGTGGAATAGAATCATATCATATGCTGCATTTTTTTAATATGAAAGTTCAGGTGTTTGCAGTAACACATATTGGACCTGGAGTGTTGAGCATGGCTAATGCAGGTCCTAATACTAATGGGAGCCAGTTCTTCATTTGCACAGTAAAAGTGAGTTGAAGTTAATTCACAATCAAAGTTTCAATTTCACCTTACAGAAACTGACCTTCAGGAACATTATAAATTGTATTTCTTAGTGTCTTTCTGTGAACTTGTTTAAAAAGAAAGTTTTGAATAATTCCTTTCTCAGTTTTCTTTTTCAAATGATTTAGGTTTTTCATATATTGATTTGTATTCTTAATGCATGTGAGACGGACTCCATGGTTGGACAAACGCCATGTTGTGTTTGGACATGTCATCGATGGCATGGATGTTGTTCGGAAGCTTGAATCCCAAGAAACAAGCAGAGCATATATTCCCAAGTTACCATGCAGGATTGTCAACTGTGGCGAGCTGCTGGTGGATGGTTGATCGATGGTTGATTGAGCTAACTGCTACTTTACTATTTCCATTTGAATATTAGATGAACATCAGTATGGTGTGAACATTGTTAAGCTAACTGCTTCTCTTAATTGACTGCCAGGTACTGCTGCTGCCAGTGACTCTTTATTCTATAGAGAGCATGTCCATTAAGTCCTTCACATTCACAAGTTTGCATGTATTGTGTATACAGTTCAAATGTGTTGTGACTTGTGAGTTTGACATATGTTATTCATGCATTTCGCAGGGTCTATATTTTTTCGATTTTGAGGCAGCAGCCAGAAATTCGTTTGGCTGTAAGAAGAGTTTAACCTGGACTAATGTAAGTGAATGTTATTCTTTCATGTGAAGTTGAGTTTCCTAATTTCTAAAATTGATGAGTTGTATACTTGTTTTGCTAATTTCGGACTCTTCAGGCTGATGGGTACTTAACTGAGAGCCAGAGGCATGGGAAGGTTGGTTACAGTCTGACTAAACTTCATGCGCGGTGCCATCATCAACTTTCACAGAAGTGAGAATGACTTACCTTAATAGTATTTTTCTTTTAAATGCTAGGCACTTAATTGTTTGATATATCATAGAAAAATCATATAGTTGAAAAATTATTTTGTTGGGAATATCAAAAGCCTAGTGATCCTGAAGGATGAATATGGCTATTCAAAGGGCGTTGGATTTGTGAATTACACAATGCATGACAGTGCCAAAAACGCTATTGAGGGGATAAAGGGAGTGGCATGTGGTAATTTAGAAGTGTAGTATCATTTTCTGTGATTAATGAAATGTCGTTCTATTTGTCATATTAAATGTTGTTTATTTCTTGTGTAGGATCAAAGGCTTTATATGTGGCAAGACCAAAGTATGGTGTTAGATGCTTTGACTTGAATCTTGTTTCCCTTGAGTATAAGTGAAGTCCTTGTGTTCTCTAGCATAGTTAAACAAACTATTTCCTAGTAGCAGCTATTCATAGTTACATGTTTTTTATTCTTAATGCTTACTAGATGTCACATGTTTGTGGCTCTGTTGCCTGTTCATTTGCAATTCGAGTAACTAATTTTGTTTCGTCATGACTTGATTCTTGTAGGATTGGCTGCTGAGGAGTCAAGTGAGGTAAGAGATGTGGAGAAACAAAAGGTGGCTGTAGCTGTTAACATATTTTCCTTGCTTACACACTATAGTGAGCTAACAGGCAGATTGGTGTGTGGGAAGAGATGTGGCTCAGTTGGGATGGGTACTCTTGGTTCATCCAACCTCTGGACGAGCCAACCTCTGGACTTGGCGCTAGAGCAACAACAATTGTGATGAGAACAGTGAGAAACACAGTGGACACATGACGAACTGTAGTGTGCACCATTCACCAGTCTAGCATTGACATATTTGAAGCTTTCAATGAGCTATGCAAACTTCAAGAGTAGAGAACCAATGATGTTGTTCCACTTTATTTGTATTTGAGATATTATTTGATAGATTTTGTGACTTAATGTAACACATTATCTTATTAATTACATTACTTTGCCTTCATTCATGGAAATGTTTAAGTTTGGCACATTAAACCCTTCTCGAATACATAACCCCCACCACTCGGGGAGGGTTTCGACGGTTCGAAATGTGGGAGCCTAGTCAGTTCTAAACTTATTCCAACGGCTTGCCACGAGACCACTACTCTTCAGCCTGGTCGCCAAACCTTTACTCCCCGAATTTGTGTACCGCTTTGCTTGATCATAAATAATTCAAAAAAGTGGAAGCCTAGTCAGTCCCGAACTGGTTCCAACGGCTTGCCAAATCTTTACTCCTCGAATTTGTCGACCGCTTTGCTCGGTCATAAATAATTTGAAAGGCGAAAGCCTAGTCAGTCCCGAACTGATTTCGACGGTTTGCCACTGAACCACTGCTCTTCAACCTGGTTATCAAACCTTTACTCCCCGAATCTATTGACCGCTTTGTTCAGTCATAAACAATTCAGAAGGTGGGAATCTCAAACAGCTCTCCACACGACCTCCGCCATCCCTCAAGACAGCGGACGCAAATATGAGCTTAGCTGAGTCAATGCCTTCAAGCTCAAACAGATTGACATTCTAACATTAGAAAGAGGTCACTCGTGCTAATACAAGGATAGTACAACCGGTGCCCAGATGAAAGCTAATTAGGATGCCAACCGAAGCTTAAGACGCTTGACTCGATGCGAACGCTCTGACATGTACTTTCAGCCACCACAGCTTGCTCGTGGCAATAGCTACAGACGACCAGTCAGACAAACAAGAAAAAGCTCAAGCAGCTTACCTATGGGACATGACACAACTCGGACGACTCAACCCCTAGTTAAACTGTTTGCAACATGCCCACTATCAGACATAACTACGCAACTATGTCCTTGAGTCATTCACAATATAAAGCGGTCAAGCTATCTGCCACAGACAAACCATACAACGTCTATTGATTCAACCAACCTATGCCAAAATAAGACGACAAGGCAAAATGAAAAACATGCAATAAAGACGCCAAATATGAAATGAAGAATATTGTTTTCATTAATGGTCAAGACAAAAAGTGTACAAGCACACAAAGTTTGCTCCTAATCAGGTGAAGGTATAGAAACAGAAAAGCTAAGCCTATGAGGAACAGGGGCTGAAGTTGCATCTATACACGCTTCAACCTGGACGTTAGGGATCGAACTGTCCTCCTCGCCCAATGTCTCAGAGATAACAGACAAGTCCACATATGACACCTTGTAATGGCTAAGATTCCACTCTGGATGCTCTTGCTTCATCAGCGCCAACAACTCCAACCGGCCATTACCAACAAAGCGAAACTCACATTTGCCTTGTTCTTAGAGAAGTTCTTCCTCTCGCACCTTTGCATCAATAAGGTCACGCTCCAGTAGCTCCAACTTGCCAGTTAGCGCATCGACCTGAGACTGCTCTATGATCAGACTGCTCTTAACAACACTGAGTTCATGCCATCCTAGTTTGAGTTGGTCCTTGACCTTTCTCGCCTCTCAAGCATAGAACTCCACATCGGATTCCAACTGTTGCTTCTCAGCAGCCCAGTCAGCTTCTTTCGAAACACTCTCTTCAGCAAAAGATTGCAGCTCAAAATACGCCTTAGTCGTAGCTTTCTGCGCAACCTCGACCTCTAGGAGTAGCCGACTCAACTCTCGCTTAAGTCTGTCCCTCTCGGACACCGCCTCGGTCAAATTACACTCAAGGTTTTCCAAACAAGCCCACCGAGCCTCTGCGGCTAAGGTTGATTGATCCAACCGTATATCTTCGGCCTGCTTCTTAAGTCGCTCAATTTCATTGAGCGCATCAGAATACAACGTCTGCACGTGCGAGAAGACACGCTCCAAAGTATATACTCTCTCGCGAGCCGCCTCTACTTCTGTCCCAACAACGGCCACGTGGCTCATATGAGACATACCCAGCATAAGATACTTTAAACCCTTGTCCACACGTTCTTCCAGCGTATCCTCCTCGGGTTTTGGAGTGTGGTCCATTAGCCAACAGTGACACCTGCTTATATGCTTCCTCGAAGCATACTCAACATCACCCTCTTGGTGCCAGGCATGTGAGCTCATCTTCACCAAGTCCGGTGTGAACAAACTTATATGTGCATCGGGATGAAGCTCCTCCTGATCAGGAACTATGCCAGTGCCGCCCTTTACGATCGCTACTACCCTCAGACTCTCCTCCGTGGCTTTTCCTTTGTAAAAAATGACTGACCCTTTATTATGAGATGGCTCAACAAGATCTGGAGGTAGAGGAGGGACCAAAGTATTCAAAGGACCTTCCAACAGTTCTAGTTGTGGCTTAGAACGAGACGGTGAGCAATGGGGACTGCAGCCTTCTTCTTCCTGAAAGGGGCCCCATCTTCCAACTTAATGCGCGATTCTCGATAAGAATGGGGGCGATGTGCCAATTGTCCCACAGCCCACTACGGACAAAATTGGAAACTCTTATGATATCAACCGCCTCCGTTTTTGCCATTACACGAAATGTCTCCATGGTGGCTTGCTCATCTAAGTTAAGGGGAGCAGTGGGAAACCTTGCTACAAGATAAAATAAGCAATGATCACTCAGCTCGCTATCAAGCACATCAAAGTCACATGAAAAAAGTTGAACTAAGCGGCCTGAACTGTCGCTCAAGCGGACGACCCTTGCATAAAAAATATTTCGAATCAGCAGGGGCTAAAAAACAGAACTTGAAATCATCTGGCAGGTTAACGAAGAAATTTGGTGACTTCATCTTGCAAACAACATTGCTCCGCAGTTGAAGAGCGATCAACAACTGAATCACCCGCGGGGTCACACTAACGTCGGCCTCTTTAGCACTGAGTAGAATCATGAGAATGATCCTGTATCTGTTGGATCCCAACTGAGCTGGAGGAATCCTCAAGAAATTCAAGAACTCCCAAATCACGTTCAGAATTGGGAAACACACTCTAGTTTGAAGCATCCCTCGATATAAACACATGAAATCGACCGGAGGCGACATTGGTGTCTGGTCGCTCATTAGAAGGTACAATGACAAGTCTTCAGGAACTCCAAACTTTGTATGGATTTCAGCGAGACAAGGCTCAGACAACAGCCTGTTTCAAAAATCTCTAGGCTCTTAGCTAGAACAGCATCATCAAGAAGGTTTTCTCGAGCCATGAAGGAGACGAACGAACCTTTCAGAACAATATCTTCAAAAACAAGTAAAATAGAAGGGTCGGTATCAACACTGTGGTTGACCTATATAGAGGATAGGTTCCCGCATTTTTTTCGCCGAACCAACGCACGCCCAATTAATGCAGTGTGCGGCTCAAGCAACAATTCAGACTCAATCATCATGAGCGCCGCATCCTTTCAAGAGATGACTTAGCGAACCGATGTGACAGCCCACTAACTAAGGGGGAGTAGCTGATGATACATAAAAATGGTAACACTCCTGAGTCGAACACATGTCATGATGATCTCGAGGAACTACGGGCCCAAGCATCGGCCCGACACAGATCCAGCCTAAGCAGATCTAAGCCCTCTCAACTTCAGTCTGCCAAGCGGACCCAAACTCTCACAGCATATTAGGCCCACACATCTCTCAACCATCCTCAATACCCATAAACCCTCTTTAGACAAGTATCTCGAGGATCAACTTCGGACGGGAAACTAAAGCTACTCTTTGCTTCCAACTTCCAACTTGGAAGCAAACATCAGAGTATTTTCCACACAGGGAAACTCCCTTTTACAGATTTTTCTTGGATTGGGAACTATCTCCCATGTATCTAGGAGTGCAGAGCAAACATGGAACTTCTCTCCTACAACACGACTTTTAATTAGATAAGGATCTCCACGAAGATCTCCTCCATAAACTACGCCTACGATGGCTTGGTTTAACCAGGACTCCTTGCACTATGAATAAGAAATGAGGTTGGTAAGCTAAGGGATGCTACAAATTTCCTGTTACAACATTACACCTTCATCAGATCCCTGTATGACTTTAGCATCGGAATGTCATCGGCCACCCCATGGTGGTTTCTGGCTCACATGCGTTACTTGTGCAGGTCAGTAGGAACAGGTTAAAAGCAGGGAGCAAAAATTGACTGCATCACCTATGTATCTTGTCATTGAATTGGAAGTAATTTATATGCTATTATGCTGAATTTTTATAAATTATAAATTATAATAAATAAATAACCACCTAGGCCCCCCGCCTAGGTTCCACACTAATGAAGGGTGAAGACCACTGCTTCCATCTGATGGAGCCATGGTCTTCCCAGGATGAGATTATATGATGATGGCGGATCTACCACCATGAAGTTCATAAATAGGACCTTCCTTAGCTACAGTTTTCTAGCCATCGTAGCTATCCTTATCTTTCCGATGGGAAAGCATTTCTTGCCGCTGAATCTGATCAGCGGGTGTTTTAAAGACATCGGGTTTTATTCCTTGAGGTTGAACGAGCTTCCTGTGGCCACCAGAGCTCTCTTTACCTCCCACCTTGCTATGGAAACCGAGATGACTAGGGCGTCGTTATGTGGCGCTCGAACTCCTTCGAGGTTTTTGTTCGTAAAGGCCAAAGTGGGAATGTGGCTCTGAATCCTTGAGTGGCAGATGTGTCTGTCCTCATCCGTGGGTTGTGTCCGCATTTCCAATAAGGTCTGCTTGCGAGACCTATACAACTGGTCTTTATTCGGTCCGACTCCATGAAGGACATATTTATCCCTGGAGTCTCATTCTCTATTTCTTTAACTGACTCTCCCTTGTCCTTTATTTGTTCTGTTCATTTCACAAACAACATTAACTCTTTCAATTTGCCTCTGCGGATCCAGTATTCGACCTCATACCTCAGATTCTTGCAGTCATTGGTTTTGTGGCCACCCCCTTGGTACGCGCTATACTTGCCATTGTCACGCTTTTAGGGGTCTCCGCGTGTCTTCGAGGGCCACTTCAGTTCCTCCCAGTTCTTCATGGATTTAAGAGTGTCTGACAAGCTAGCATTTAGGGGTGTCATAGCTCTGGATCCACCATAGTTGGATGATTTTTCTAGCCTGAACCGATTAGGGTTCGACCTGTTGTCACTGCGCTTCCTTTTGCTCTGTTCCCCATCCTCACGTCTGTTGCCCTCCTTTTTTTCCCTAGGGGCGGAGGGCTTCTTTTCGCATTCGACTTCCCTTTTAATGGTCCTCGACCCCAATGTGTTGGTAATGGCGTAGGTGGTCGAAAGGATTGGTGGTTCCGTCATAGGAGTCGAGCTTCAGGGGAGTGAACTTCCTTAGAAGGGCCTCATTCATGATCTGGTCCACAAATGGCGGGACGAAGAGGCGATATAGTACTTTCAGATCGTGTGCCCTTCTGCGAATGGGGTTCCCAGAGCCAAGCCTCTCTGCCTTAGCGGCGCGCTTAGTGTTAGTCGCTCAGCCTCCCTTAGTCCAATGAGAACTAGTAGGGGCTTGGCTCTCTTGCGTTTGCTTCCTATCATCTTTTGTGGGCGGAGGTTCATGTTGCTCCTAGTCTTTATTGGCAGGTAGTGGATTTGGTCGTGTGAGAGCCTCCACTGCCTTGGCTATTTGCTGTATTTGAAATGTCAGCCTATTGATTCGGGGGTTCGCTATTGCTATCGTCAACACAGGGGCTTGAGTCTGTAGCCCGTGTATGATCGGAACCGATGAAAGCGGCGGTACTATGCCAACCATAGCGTTTGATGTGTCCCCCTATTCTCTGTTGTTGCATGACCTAGTAGCCACCATCTCTCTGGGTTTTTAAAAGGAGACGACGCTAATGAAAAGTTAAGAATTTCGTCGTCCCCACGAACGACACCAAACTGATGCAGTCATTTTCCGATCCCTGTTTTGACCCAGTTTCTGCTGACCTGCACAAGTAACGCACGTAAGCCACAGACCACCGTTGTGGTGGTCGATGGCACTTCGATGCTAAAGTCGGACATGGATCTGAGGAAGGTGTAATGTTGTAACAGGGAATTTGTAGTGTACCTTAGCTTACCAACCTCATGTCTTATTTATAGTGCAAGGAGTCCTAGTTCTACCAGGCCATCTTAGGTGTAGTTTAGGAATGAGATCTTCGTGGAGATCACTCTCTAATTAGGAGTCGTGCTTTAGGAGGGAAGTTCCTTGTTGGCCCTGTGCTCCTAGATACGCGGGAGATAGCTCCCAATGCGAGAGTAATCGGTAGAAGGGGGTTTCCCCATGTGGAGTGTACTATAATATTTACTACCTGGTTGGAGGCAGAAAACAGCTGTAGTAGTCCATCCGAATCTGATCCTCGAGATACTTGCCTTAGTAGTACTTATGGGTATTGATGATATCTGTGAGATGTGTGGGCCTAGCATGCTGTGAGAGTTCGGGTCCACCCGTTAGAATGAATTGAGCGGGTTTAGAACCGCTTGGGCCGGATCAACGTTAGTCTTATGGTGGGGCCCGTATTCTTCGAGATTATCATGAAACGTGTGTGGCTTAGAGGTGTGACCATTTTTATGTATCATCAAAAGCCTTTTTCTCTTCATATAGGCGAAGCTATCCAGCTTGGGAGTCATGTACATTTTCCAACAGTATGACAAGGATATGATGTTATTATTTTTCACCCTTTCATTTTCAACTTTAATAACACATTTTCAGAATTGCTTAAGCCTGCACAAGTACTTCCAAGTTCGTTATCAAAAAGAGTTTTCCATAAATTAACAACGAGAAGCAAAAGATCAAGGGAATTTAGAAGGAATCTGTATCATGAACTCGAGGCAGCTTATGTTGCATAGATTTGCTTGACATGGGAAGCTTTGAATTTAAATTACATGAATTTCAAGTGAATTAGATTATGACTGGGAGAAGATCCTTACTTTCTAGCATATATTGGTCAACAGTTTTAGATTTTATTACAACGATTCATAGAAAATGAGCCTTACGAATATGGAAGGAAACACGCAAGTGTATGCTAGAATTAAGATTTCATCACCAAAGCTACTTCAAGTTCCTGAATTCAAAGGTACTTATGGAACAATGTGTTTTGGATGTGTCTCCTATTAAGAAGAAAAATAAATCAACTTCTGCTAAAGACAATGGATTTACTTATGTTTCATGAAATGCCTATTGAGTTGAAGCAATTATATATATGAAAATTGGTGTGAATGAGGTTTTTTATTTTCTTTTTGTATGTCTATTTTTCCTAGTTGGTTCTTGGTTTTAGGAAATAATTTAAATGCAATTAATTACAATTGACTCCTTATGATTAGTCTAACCGTCGATGTTAAATTTTATCAATTTGAATCGGCTGTGTAAACTGATAATAAATGCCTCAAGTAACATTGAATGTTGTATTCAGATATATAAATTACTAATGACTCTTGGTTATTGGCATATTCCACGAACTTTATCACACTGCACAAGTAGCACCATTTAGTCAACAAAACTCTAGTATATATGTCTGTACAATTGGCATGGTATCAGTTATTTTCATATTAGATTCGTAGAAAGTTATAAGTACTTTTTTTTCTTCAAATTACGTATGTTGTATGTGTAACCAGGTGGATGTTTGGATTTTATGTTGTATACAAACTTCACCTTATAGGTGGCATGTTTTGATCTTTATCAAATCTATAAATTGTCATATGAATTATATATCATATCATTAATATATATTGAGATGATACTTACTGCAGATAAACTTGATAGAGTAGCAGTCTACTTTACATTCTTCATGAAAATTTTGAGGAGACACAAGATCCACATCATAGCAATGTTTGTAGTTGGGGTCCTTGCACTTAGTTGTCTACGTGAAAAGTGTGCGGTCGTGGCACGACAAATGCACTAGTAAATAATAATACCAATGCATGGAAAACATCATGCAATAAGTGAATTTATTAATCAATTAGTATCTTACATAACTGAATATATGGTGTATTCGAACAAACAACTGAGGTTTATGCCTCATTTCCACTTCACGCCTCGTCAAAAGTTTTTGCCACAGTTCCTGATTACGATTATGATTTTTTAAACCGTGCTTTTAATCATGGTTATTGTGTGGTAGGCAAAAGATGTGAGTAGGTCCTTATTTCATAATGAAAAATGGTAAGGTCCTAGCCAAAACACATTTTTGTCCCTTCCGTATCAATTTTGAAATACGGGCAGAATCAGGGGTGGACCTACAAATGGGCCATCTTCCTCCCCCACCCTCAATTTTCAAAAATAAATAAATAGGTATACGTAGCATTTTTGAATTATTTTAATATAAATGTAAAGACACGATATTATAAAATGTTATTCAATAAAGGACATGTCAACTCTTGCCTTGTTAGAGTAGCCCCTTTCGCCTTGGTTACAACTTCATTACCAATTACCCAAGTTTAATTCCCTTTGAGCATAAAGTTTTTTATAATTTTTCTGAACATATATAGATATTTTTTGTATTCTCTTTAAATGTTATTGATGATACACCAAAACGGTCCCAACTCTGCACCATACATGTGTCATGATGATCTCGAGGAATAGCAAGCCTTAGCATTAGCCGAACACTGATCCGCCCCAAGCGGTTCTAAGCCTACCCAATGCAGTTCGCCAGACAGATTCTTATAGCTCACTAGGTCCACGTGTCTCACAACTATCCTCAATCCTCCTAAGCCTTACTAAGACAAATATCTCGAGGATCGGATTCAGACGGGCAAGTACAGCGGCTCTTTGCTTCCAACTAGGAAGTAAGTTCCAGAATATGTATCACATATAGAGACTTCTACCGATAGACTACTCTCGGAACGGGAACTATCTCCTGCGTATCTAGGAGCACATAGCTAACAAGAAAACTTCCCTTTACAACCTCATAATTAGAGGGATTTCCACGAAGATCTTCTTCCCTAAACTACGCCATCGATGACCTGATAGAACCAGGACTCCAACACTATAAATAAGACATGAGGTTGGTAAGCTACAAAATTTTCCGTTGATAGCATTACACCTTCCTCAGATCCTTGTCTAACTTTAGCATCGGAGTGTCATCGGCCACCACAATGGTGGTCTGTGGTTCACATGCATTCCTTGTATAGGTCAATAAGTTTGCAGGTCAAGGTCAAAGTAGAGGGCAAAAAATGACTGCATCAGTTTGACGTTGTTTGTGGGGATGACAAAGTTCCTAACCTTTCACTAGCATCATCTCTTATCAAAATACTAAGAGATGGTGACCACCTGATTCGCAACAATGGAGAACAAGGGGACATGTCAAACGCCCAGACTGGCATTATACCACCACTCTCAGCGGTGCCGGTGGTACATGAGCAACAGACTCATGCCCACGCGCCAGCCACAACAACAACGGACCCCGGGATATATTTGTTGTCGTCTCAGATACAGCAAATCACCAAAGCGGTGGAGGTGTTCATACAATAGAACCCTCAACCTACTAATGGAGATCAGGAGCAGCACGTGCCTCCATCTTTGGAAGGCAACAGAGAGCAAGCACATGAGAGTTAAGCCCCTACTAGTTTCCATTGGACCTAGTGGAGGCAACGTAACTAATGCGAAATTGACTCTCGGAGTAGAGAGGTTTGGCCTTCAAAAAGCCATCTGCAGAAGGTCGCACAACCCAGACGTGTTGTGTCATCTCTCTATTCCACCGTTCGTAGACTGTATCATGAACGAGACTCTTCCAAAGAAGTTCACATAGCCAAAGCTCGACTTCTATGACAGGACCACCGTCCCATTCGACCACCTACGCCAGTACCAGCATGTAATGACACTCAAACAAGGATCCGAGTCGGCGATGTACTGAACTTTCCCCACCAGCCTGAAAAAATCTTCAATAACGTGGTTCCACAGCCTCCCAATGAAGTCGATCGACCTGTTCAAGACACTGGCAATGGAGTTTCTGACGCGTTTTGTCAGAAGTCAGCACCTTCAAAAATGCCCACATTACGTACTCTTTTTCAAATAGAGATCCAATGAGACACTCAAAGAGTATATCACATGCTTCAACAACAAGCTGACACTCATTGATGGTTGCAGTGTTGACACAGTCGTGACGGGTTTTACTGTGGGCCAGAAGGAGGGAAAGTATTGCAAATGCCTCACCTTGGAACCCCCTAGATATGGCGGAACTCCTCAAGAGTTCCTAGAGGTACATCACCTTAGAAAGGGAAACAAAAGGTGATAAGAAGCCCTCCGCTCCTAAAGACATGAAGGAGGGAAGGAGGCATGAGGAAGAAGAAAAAAACAAGCGAAAGTTGGGCCAGGCCAAATAAAGCATCCAACTACGTTGAATCCAGAACCGTGGCCCCCTCAATTCTAGTCTATCAGACGTCCTGAATTCCACGAAAAAATGGGAAGATCTGAAGTGGTCCCCGAAGCAGCGCAGAGACCACTTCAAACATGACAACAAGTACTGCTTATACCACAAGGAGGGTGGTCACGACACCAATGACTGCAAGAGACTAAGATACGAAATCGAGTACTGAATCTGTAGGGGCAAGTTAAAGGAATTCATGGGCTCTGAAAAGACCCAAGGATCGAGGGGAGAAGGTCAAGGAAATAGAGAAGGAGACTCCGAGCATAATCTATGTCTTTCATGGATTCAGACTGAATGAAGGCCAATCGAATAGGTCCCGCAAGCGGACTCTGATGGAGATGTGGACACAGCCCGCAGATGAGGACATACGCGTTTACTACTCGAGTATGCAAAGCCCCATTCCAACCTTAACCTTTACAGACAAGGATCTCGAAGGAGTCCAAGCACTGCACAATGGTGCTCTTGTCATATCGGTCCCCATTGCAAGGTGGGAGGTACATATAGTTCTGGTAGATACGGGAAGCACACTCAATGTCCTGTTCTACAACGTGTTCTGTAATATTGACCTCAAGGAGGATAACCAAACGTCCTCAGACTACCCGTGGATTGGATTCAACGCGGAGAAATGCTTCCCGATAGGGAAAATAAGGTTGTTGATTGATAAGACCCAAAACATCAATTTTACACTCCCAAATATACAATTGTTAAGTCCAATTATCAAATAAAAATATCTGATTACGTGTATTTTGTACATTTTGTAGGAATTCAAGTACAAATCTCAAATTATGCATAAAGTGGCACAATAAGGCTAAATTCATCAACTAGAAATCCCAATGGGAATTCGAATGCATTCATCAGGATTAAAGAATTTCAATCTCAAGACCCACGAAGTCAAGCCCACAAAGCAACAACGACTACGGATCTCAAGAAAATCAATATGAAGATTTGGATGTCCACATGGCTAACTTTATCATAAAAAGATCCCTACAAGACATGTTTCCTTAGGACGGTGTTCATAGGATCTCAATAATACATCACCCCACCAACTCACTATTTTTCATTGCAGGGACGATACAGATGTTCAACAAATCACCTGAGGTAATCATTTCTAATTTTTATTTCTCACTTTTCATTTCATCTGTTTAACACTGGGGATAGTGTTTTATTTGTTTGGGGGTGGGGAGATTTATCAAAATTTATACCTCTTTTGAAAATCGTTTTCTAAAAAAAATAAAAAAATGGTGTGGTATCCTAGCTATGATGAGATTACTTGATTCATTACATTTAGGCAAAGAGATATTGGAAGTTTATTGCTAGAGTAAATATTGCATTTGAGCATTCAGAAACAAATAAATTTTTGCACACTGACCACAGATGTAGTTTGAAATACAAAAGTAAGTTACTTCATGAGAATCTAGAGGAATAATAGTGGAGACTTTAACCTTGTGAGTTATCAGGCCTTTCATTTTATTCAGAGTGTTTTTACACAACTCCGAGTCATATGATGACTTAAAAATTTATTGGACATTAACTTGTTGTGAAGTGTCATTATTCTTCTTTTTGGTTGCTCACTGAGGATGACATCTTTTTCGAGTTATGAGAAACATAGGTCTTGTAGTCTATTGGAGACTTATAACCATTACCAAACCTTATAAGGTAAATTAGGCATCTATTTTCCATATGAACCTTCTCAAATCCATCTTGCTAAACATTTCATCCAATACCAATGTGAGCATTTGTCTTGTTTTTTTAGATATATAAAAATAACCCCCCCCCCCCCCCCCCCCCCCCCATTTTTCCTTTTATATTTCTGAAAAATGTTAGGAAGATTTATGAAGAAAAATAGGAGTGCAAAGTGAAACTACAAAGTCCAAGGTACTTCAAAAAGAAAAAATAAAGTTGTAAAGAAAGGAGAATAAAAGGAAGTGATTGATGAGTCCCCTATTAATCTATTTGAAACCCTATATTTTCAGAAACATCATTTTACTTGCCATTTACCCCACTCTTCCTCATATATATATATAAACAGATTCATTGCAAGTGATCAACATTCCTTCCATGAGACTATTATTATCTTTCATGTCCATTTATTCTTATGAGCATTTGAGAAGTTTGCATTTTCGCATTTCCTCTTTTCCTCATATGCAAGAGAGAAAATATTTTACCCAAACTCAGAGTGATCATTTCAGATATATTAACTAGTGAGTTTTGAAGTCAAAACAGCTATTCCAAAGGTGGATTAGGATGTACTTACTTTGACATGAAAATTTGCATTTGTTGGTTATTCACACACACACACACACCTTGTTCCAAACTTGCTCACTTGTAATGTGCATTTTAGTAAGAAGTTACATATGTCTCTTGACTTCTATGTGGTTGAATAACAGGGACATTCTCTAAGAACAATAGGTCACACATCAATTTTGTTTCATCTACAAAAAATGTTTGTGGGTGTCATCATGGATAACCCTCAGGAGGCTAAAACTCCTCCTTTAGTGTCATGCTAGGGGTTCAAGGCGTTGTTGCATATTGTAAATGCAATCGAGTCATATCAGCGAAAGTGGCATTGATTTTTTTGAGAAGTTTATGACAAATAAAAATATTTTGTTTTGTGTTCTTGTCTTTCTTTTCGTTGTTCTCTGATAGAGGACTAGCAAAAGGTTGTTTGGGGGTGGTGTGATAAGCACCCAAAACATCGATTTTACACTCCCAAATATACAATTGTTAAGTCCAATTATCAAATAAAATATCTCATTACGTGTATTTTGTCCAATTATCAAATCTCAAATTATGCATAAAGTGGCACAATAAGGCTAAATTCATCAACTAGAAGGCCCAATGGGAATTCAAATGCATTCATCAGGATTAAAGAATTTCAATCTCCAGACCCATAAAGTCAAGCCCACAAAGCAACAACAACTACGGATCTCGATAAAATCAATATGAAGATTTGGACGTCCACATGGCTAACTTTATCATAAAAAAATCTCTACAAGACATGTTTCCTTATTGAACTCCAACACCAGTCTTTGTTTCATTCAACCATGTTTCACTGTTTAACTCAAACCATGTTTCCTTGTTTCACTCAACGGGCGCCTTGTTTAACGCAAACACAATCTTGTTTCATTCCATGTTTCATTGTTTAACGCAAACACACTCAAACCTACAAGCATTTGAATCTGATGCGACATAAAGTAAAGACTCGCTTAAGCAATCCAACTACATTAGAAGACCCGAAATAGAGCAACGGTACCCAAATTAGGCTCCGTAAACTCTCTGATGAACGTTATCTGTGAGCAACAGCAGGACGAAGAACTGGCATGTGCAAGGGCAGCAAGAAATAACACGTCCAATCCAAGGCCTCTACGGGCACAACCCTCAAATATGGTTTGAGGTGGTACAAAATCGGCAATCGGGGGCCCGCGAAAAGCTACGACCAACTCACACGCTCGATCCGGTCAACTAGATGAACTTGGGACAAGTATCAAGTTGATACAGACTGAGTGTACCCTCCCACTGAAGAGACGCAGGGGACATCCAAAAGTCAATGGCTCAATCCAGTAGACCATGTCCAACTCCATCCCGTCCCGAGATCCCGAATTCCAGCACAAGGCAAGACAACGAGGTTAATCGAGAAGTGATGGAGGCGACCGTTCCAGAGTTGGTTGCATGAATTATCTCCGAGATTAAGCGCTAAAGAGCAGCAACATGGCACCAATGCATAAACGACAGACTCATCCCTTGGGAGGGAGTTGGTACTTCTTTTCCGCAATATGAGAAGAAATTACGAGATCTCAACGAACTGATTAGGTACTCACCCCGAGCAATTCAATTTATATAGCAGTAGAACCCACCAAAACAGATCCGAATAAAGAGCCCTAATATAATTGATATTTTAACTTTTGAACAATAGATGTCTTTCACATTTAACTATAATAAAGAGTAACCTCTTCATTTTTTAATGGTAATTCCAAATAAACGTACTTCTATGTCAAAAAGCGTATTCGTAAAAACATTTGGAAAAAAACATATTTGCGGCGATAAAAGCATTTTACCCTGGCAAACAAAAAGGAAAAATGCCTTACCAGGTTTAGTGGTAAAGATATTAATGGCAAAAGGCAAAAGAAATAAGGAGTGGTTACTAAGCTTCATGAGGAGATCGAGCACGAACAATTCTATATTGAAGAAGGGTGGGATAAGTTGTCAAGGGACTTGTCATTAACCATAGGTGAATTTTTGGTCTTGCGCTACTATGGGGATATGAATTGCAGTGTGAAAGCCTTTGTTAGTAATGGATGTGAGCGAAAATGAGTTAGATTTCATGAGCATAGTTAAGAATGTAATCTTTATGCATGTTGGCTTCTTACATATAAGAGAATGTAATCTTTTTGTTACTCCTATCTCTTCATAACTCGTCCGCACAACGCACTCCGCTCACAGATATAGGCTCGTTCGTTCGCAATTGGCAGAGCCCCTACCTGGAGAGGCAAGCTTAGTCAGCTTTGGGCGACGATGACGACTTGTGGTTTACCCCAACACCTAGTCTATCCAATGTGGATGTCGATGGTTTAGGAAGTGGGAGTCCAATCAGCGCTATCACGCGTGGTGACGACGACTCGCTAGGGACTGTTGCCCCCTCTGCGGACAACAGTCGTCGAACCCGATCAGGTAAGCCTAACTGGTGACGATTGGCAATGACAACTTTTGATCAAAGCCCAGACTTGTAGCCCCCGCTGCACGAGTATAGATGGTTTGGAAGGTGAGAGCCTAGTTAGTCCCGAACTGATTTTGATGGCTCACCACAGAACCACTGCTTCTCTACAGACCATGGTCGCCAAATATTCCCAATTTTGTAGCTCGATGCTACGGGTGTAGATGACTTGGAAGGTGGGAGCCTAGTCAGTCTCGAAATGATTTTGACTACTTGCCCTGGGACCACTGTTTTTCAACTTGGTCACCGAATCCCCTCGTCTCAAACTTATAGCTCGCCATGCGCTGGTGTAGATAGTTTGAAAGGTGGGAGACTAGTCAGCCTCGAACTGATGTCTATGCCTCGCCATTGAATCATCACTCTTCAACAGACCATGATCGCCGAATCCTCGCTCCCTGAACCTATAATTCACCCTGCTCGGACATAGATGGTGTGGAAGGTGGGAGCCTTAGAAGGCTTGCCATGCGACCACGACACTTTTTTGAAATAGCAGCCACAGAAATAAACCACAGCTCAAGCAACGTCTTCACACTCACACGGGCTGACATTCTATTACCAGCAAAGGCCACTCATGTCGACCCATAACTCGTCCCGCCAACACGCGAACGAGTGCTACATGGAGTGCAAGCCTGAGCTTGTGAAACCTGACTTACTCTAGACAAACGCTCTAATTAAGAGACAACACATGTACTCAACTATCACAGTTCACTTATGCCAGCAACCACGACCGACAATCAGATGGGCAAAACGGGCCCCCAGCAGCTTACTTTAAGGATGGGCCACAGCTGGGCAGCATAGCCCGCTTCTTAACCATTCGTGGAACGCCCACTATCGGAAATGACTAAGCAACAGTGACTCCGAGTCACTTGAAACACAAACAACAAAACTCTCAACAACAAATAAACCACTAGAATTCCTATTAACCCAACCAGCCTATGAGTAAAACGACAAGGCAAATAGGAAGTGTGCAATAGGGAACGAACTTAAAACGGATACAAAACGTATTGAGGATAAATTTGCTTTCATTAACAGTTAAAGCAAAAAAATTACCAAGTTTATAAAGTATACTCCTCATCATGAGAGATCACAGAAATAAAAGAGCTAAGCTTAATGGAGGAAGAAGCAGGAGCTGCGTCTGTACGCCCCGCAATCTGAGCATCATTATCCGGATTACCTTATTTGTCTGACGACGCGGAAGCCACTGATAAGTCTACATACGACATCTTCTTATAGCGATTGAGGTCCCATTCTGGATGATCTTCTTTTATCAGCGCCAGCAGCTCCAATCTAATGTGTAAAATCCAACGGAATTCACACTTGCCTTGTTCATGGTGAAGTTCTTCCTGGCGCGCATTCGCTTCAGCAAGTTCACGCTCCAACAGCCCCAGCTTCCCTATCAGCGCATCAACCTGAGATTGCTTCGTAGTCAAACTGCTCTTACAACACAGAGCTCATGTTGCTCCAACTCAAGCTGGTCCTCGACCATCTTCGCCTTCTGAGCATTGAACTCCACATCGGGCTCTAACTGATGTCTCTGAACAACCCAATCAACCTCCTTTAAGCCATTCTCCTCAGAGAGAGATCGCAATTTCATAACGCGCCTCAGCCGCAACTTCCTCCGCAATCTTCAGTTCACGACGGGTCAAATCCAACTCCTGTTTGAATATGTCCCTCGCGGACACCACCTCTGCTAAGTCAGACTCAGTGACAACAGTTGACTGTTCGAGTCTCCTCTCCTCAACTTGCTTCCTTAGTAGCTCAATTTCATAAAGTGCGTCAGAATACAATTTTGTCTGTTCGAGAAGACACGCTCCATGGTGTACACCCTCTCACGAGCCGCCTCGACTTTTGTCCCAGCGATAGCCACCTGGCTCAAGTTAGACATTCCCAGCATAAGGTATTTTAAACCCTTATCCATAAGCCCTTCTATTGTATCATCTTCCAGTTTTGTAGCGCGATCCATCAACCAGCTATGACGCCTGTTTATATGCATCCTCGAAGCATAATCCACATCAACCTCCTAGTGCCAGACCTAATTGCTCATCTTCACTAAGTCTGAGGCAAACAAACATATCTGCGCATCCGGATGAAGCTCTCCCAGATATGGAATTAAGCCAACACCAACCTTCATAGTCGCCTATGCTCCTAGGCCCTCCTCTGCAACGTTTCCTTTGTCACCAACAATTGACCCTTTATTGCGAGATGACTTAACCGAATTCGAATGAAGATAAGGAAGCTCACCTTGAGATGCGGCCTAAAACGAGACGGGGAACAATGCGAACTGTGAGAAACTTGACCCGTGTCACCACAGCCACTATCGAACAACCCACCAGTGGGACAATTGGATTCCAAAATCTCAGGCGAATCCTCATCGGAACCTCCTATCAGAACGGTCTCGTGCGGATCGATACCAGTAGAAGATGCCATTACAGCGAGCGTCGGCTTCTCGTTCAGTGCTTCCATCTGCGCGACACTAAGATTCGATGCATCTTCAACCCCTGCTAATCGCAAGTGGTATCTCTCCCAACCGGGTACTTCGACCTCCGCCCTGGCAGGTTGATTAGGCTCACGCTCTTCAAATACTGGAGCAAATCGTTTGGAAGACGACCCAGTTCTAACACGGGACTTCTTCAAACTCACAAATGAGGCAAGCGTCTCAAACAACCCCTCTGGTGACTTTCCTTTTTCTACAAGGGGTTCCACCTTCAAACTTAACTCGCGATGATCGGTAAAGAGTGGGGGCCTCATGTCAGTTGTCCCATAGCCTACTATGAATAAAGTTCGTAACACATATGACCTCCACCACCAATCTCCAAGATGGTTTTGGTGAGCAATGAAAAATTGAACAATCTTTTTAATCAGAAGATGAACATAACAAAATCTCTAAAAGTAAAGAACATAAAAGTAGTGTTCTAAAAAATGGCCTAGGCGCGCTAGGCGTTAGAAAAACGCCCAGATTAATGGTTGTGTGGGGTGAAAAATCGGGTAGGCACCTAGGCAAGTTCTGAGCGAGGTCTAGGCGTTTTTTTTTTCTTTCCTGGTTGCAAAAATTTATGTGAACGAGTTGAAATTGGTTGTTCTCATACCGACGAAAGAGGATGCTGAGACTAATTTGAATAAGGTTGATTGTGTTTTATTTTATTTTTCTTTCCCTTTTTTTGGAAATAAACAATTTAATTGTTTTTTATTCAGTATATGTTTGAATGTAGCAAGTGATGATTACTTAATGAAATTCTCAAATGATCTGTCGGTACCAATTTTAGTAATGTAGATTTTATAAAACATGACTAAGGTCATTCACGCAATTTGTAAAAATAAAAATAAAAGAGTAGGTTTGGATATTTGTCCACAAATTCAACTTTGTATAAAGTACTCATCATGACCAACTTCAGTCATTTGAGTTTTGATAAATTTTATTCATAATTGTTAATTTTTCTTGTTTATAAATTTTGCATATGTATCTTGGCATTAAATTGGATGTAATTGATAAGGTATTATTCTTAATTTTGGTAAATTACTAAAGCTAAAATTCAAAACATAAAACCACCGATGTCCCTGGGCACTAGGCACCTGTTTGTCGTTCGCCCACCGCCTAGCATTAGTCGAACATTGATCCGGCCCAAGCGGTTCTAAGCTCGCCCAATGCAGTCCGCCTGACGGATTTAGATTCTTATATCCTGCTAGGGCCACATGTCTCACAGCTATCTTCAATACTCGTAAGTAATGCTAAGGCAAGCATTTCGAGGATCAGCTTCGGAAGGGCAAGTACAACGGCTCTTTGCTTCCAACTAGGAAATAACTTCAGAGTATGTATCACATATGGAGACTTCTACATATAGAAAACTCTCTAAACCTGACCTATCTCCCATGTATCTAATAGCACATGACTAACATGGAAACTTTTCTCCACAGCACGACTCCTAATTAGAGAAGGATTTCCAAGAAGATTTTATTCCCTAGACTACACCATCAATGACCTAGTCGAACCAGGACTCCAACACTATATATAAGACATGAGGTTGGTAAGCTATGGTACGCTAATAATTCCTTGTTTACAGCATTACACCTTCCTCAGATCCCTGTCTGACTTTAGCATCGGAGTGTCATCGACCACCACAACGGTGGTCTATGGCTCACGTGAGTTCCTTGTGTAGGTCACCAAGTTTGCAAGTTAAGGCCAAAGCATGGAGTGGAAAACGACTATATCGGTTACCATCCCTGAATTTTTTTTCATAAGATGTTTTTATGCAATTATATGTGATGATAAATCGCGTGTCATAATAATCTCATCAACAAAACAAAGCGGGCCTGATTGCCCTCCCAATCTAGCTAAGCCCAGACAACACTGAGCCCATCTTGGAAGGGTCCAAAAGATTGGACCCAAATTGCAGTGCCTTATTAAGCACACACATCACATGGTCAAGTCCAACATCCGTAAGGCCTAATAAGGCAAGTATCTGGGGAATCAACCTAAGACGGGCATGCCAGCAATACATTGGTTTTGACTAAAAAACAAATATCGAAATATAAGTCATGCATGAAAACTCCTCTGCATGGACAATACACCACAAGAGAATAATCTCTCGCAAATCTAGGAGCACAAATTGTTTAGGGAAATTCTCCTACATGGACGATTTCGAGCAAGGAAAGGATTTCCAACAAGATTTCTTTTCCTAAACAACGCCACCAAAGGCCTAATCAAACTAAGACACTCGCATTATAAATAGGACACAGGGTTGATGAACAAATGTACGCTACAGAACCAAATTTACAGCACTACGCATTTTTCAATTCTTGTTTGACTTTAGCATTGGAGAGCCATCGGCTGCCACAATGGTGGTCTTTGGCTCATGTGTGTTCCCTATGTAGGTCAAGATCAAGGAGAACATGATTCGACAATGAGGGAAAGAAACAGGAGGACAACGATAGAAATAAGAGGAATCATAATGACAGCAAGCCAGATTCTGGCGGCACAAGGCGACATAAAGCCTCGAGCTACGTCGACTCCCAATCCTTCATTTCCTTCAACTCCACTCTGTTTGATATCCTCAATTCCATTAAGGATTGAGGAGAAGTGAAGTGGCCCACCAAGTTCACGGAGATCCCTCGCAACGAAACAATGGAAATACAACTTTTTTCACAAGGATAGTGGCCACGATACCAAAAACTACAAGAATCTCAAATACGAGATTGAGTACTAGATCAAGAGCGGGAAACTCAAGGAATTCTTGAGCCCAAGTGTGAAATAGGATTGGGCGAAGGAATGAGAATAGGTCGTCAACGAAGTTGAAGACAAGCGGCGGTGTATATGTCCTGCACGGAGTGTGCTCGTAAGCCGAACAGTCTAACAGTCCCAAAAGAGGATGCTTCGTGAGATGCGAGCCTAGTTGACCTACGAGGGCCAACTGGTGTAGCATGCTCATGTCCAAAACCCGATCTTGTCCCTGACGTTCATGGATAGAGACCTCTACGGCGTCAAATCTTCACATAATGATGCCCTAGTAATTTTGTTTTCATAGCAAAGTGGGAAGTGAAGAGATCTTTTGTAAACACCGGGAGATCCTAGATTGTTCTATTCTTCAACGCGTTCCGCAACATGCAACTAAAGGAAGATAACCTAATACCTGCTAATCACCCCATGGTCAGGTTCAGCGGGGAGAAATGCTTCCCTGTCGAGAATGTCAAATTGACAGTAGTGGCGGGAGAACCACAACTTCATAAAGTCTTGTTCTAGGAGTTCATGATGGTCGATGTCGCATCCACCTACAACATCATCATGGGAAGGCCTTGGCTCCACTAGATGGATGCGGTAGTTTGTACTTTGAACCAGTGTATCAAGTACCTTACCAACCAACCAATAGGCACCATATGAGGAAACCAACCAATAGCCAGAGACTGCAACTATGCAACACTGAAACAGCTTGACAACTATCAATTACAGTCTGGGCCCGCGGCTAAGACATCTCAAAGTCTGAGTCCAAAAATTGAAGAAGAGTCTTCCCACTCAGCAGTGTTCTAAAAATCGCTAGGCGGTGGGCGGGCGGCCAGCAGGTGCCTAGGCGGTTTTATATTTTATATTATAATTTTCATAATTTACAAAATTTTAGCATAATACATTAATATTTTATCAATTACTTCCAATTTAATGCCAGAATACATATGAAAATTTTATAAACATGAAAAATTAAGCTTACATTAAATTTATAATAGCATAAATTGCATAACATAGAGTTTCATAAAGATTAGAGAGAAAAAAGAATTACATACTTGATGAGTTGATGGTACCAACCTATGTTCTAAAAAGCGGCCTGGAATAGGAGCTACTTGACAAAGAAATAGTCTCTTGGCATTTTTCCATGGCAATTGCTGTACATAAGCATTAGCTCCCCAAAAACAGTAACAGGAGCCACAATTTTTAGCTGCATGAGTGACTTAAGTTGGAATATCTGCTTGAATAAACTCCAAAATATAAGCAACAAACAACACATATCTCATTGAATAAAACGTACCTTAATCAAAGAGAACTCAAGACCCAAAGCAAAAAGAAGAAAGACAACACCAAACTGGGCAACAGTTTCAACCTAAATGCACAAAGAAAATGCGACTTTTTAGGACAAGTATCCAATAAAAGTTTCTACCATCCTGACAACAAAACTTACTTTGTCAAAAAAACAAAAAAAAATTGAAAGGAAACTAACAAAGAACAGGATCAACACTAAGATTAATTATTCCTTCATCAGTAGAAACATTAATTATTTCCATTCAAAAGAATCAAAACTACTTAAAAAGTCAGCATAGCTAGCCTAGAACTAAAGGGATAAATGGAAGCATTACAGGCAGCATAATATGAGCATATACTTCAAAAATCAGCATATCTATATAGTGTATACAGGCAACAACTTGGATTACAGGCAGCATGTCACCCTATACAAAAAGAAATTAGCATATCTTTTTTTTTTAATTTATACACATTCACCCTATACACATCATAATGATCATATGTCTGATTTTTTAATTACAGGCAGCATATTGTTAACCAAAAGTATACAGGCAGCATATTGTCACCCTAATATGTAAATTCACTAAATTGTAAAGACCCTCTCTAATCCCTATTCTATACCCAACTTACCACACTCGTGACAGGTTCATATGAAGTTTCTGAAAAAATTCAGTGTCCAAGAAGGGTGATTACTGATTAGATATTGAAAATAAAAATTATTGTTGTTACTAAAGTGCAAAGAACAAAATTAAATGGAAAACAAACTGTTATTACCTACCAAAAGTGGAGCGAAATGTTTCGCTTGCAGGCTTGCAGCAGAGAAGCAAAAAAATTTCAATGGGAAACCGAAATGGTCGAATGGTTCATCTTCTTCGTCTTCCCCTTCTTCCCCTTCTTCCTCTTCTCCTTCTTCTTCTCCTTCTTCTTCTTTTCTTCTCTCTGTTTTGTTTGCAAAACCTAAAAAAAAATTTCGAGGTTCATATGAAGTTTCTGAAAAAATTCAGTGTCCAAGAAGGGTGAATACTGATTAAAGTGCAAAGAACAAAATTAAATGGAAAACAAACCTACCAAAAGTGGAGCGAATCAGCGAAATGCTTCGCTTGCAGGCTTGCAGCAGAGAAGCAAAAAAAATTTGATGGGAAACCGAAATGATCGATTGGTTCCTCTTCTTCGTCTTCCCCTTCTTCCCCTTCTTCTTCTTCTCCTTCTTTCCCTTTTCTTCTATCTGTTTTGTTTGCAAAACCTAAAATTTCATAATGGTCGATTGGTTGGTTTTGGTTATTAACTTATTTCACTTATTTGCAACCAGCGAAAAAAAAAATACGCCCAGCCCGCCTAGGTCCGCCTAGACCCGCCTAGGCGCCCTGTCCGATTTTTTCCTCCGCCCAGCAATTAGTCTAGGCGTTTCTCTACCTACTAGCGCCTAGGCGGCCGCCCAGGCCGCTTTTAGAACACTGCCTCTCAGATGACGAGACTCCAGTTAATCCGAGGGGAAGACCCAACATCAGTCAACCAGAGGAGGAATCTATCACGATTTACCTCGACAGCCCCAATAACAACATAGTCATTCAGATAGGTTCTGGAAAAAATAAAAGCCCAACGACGTTTACACAACAGACATAGAGACAAGATAGATGAATCCCATCATTGAGTACATTAAAAACGGAGTCTTCCTAACTGAGAAGGCAGAAGCCAGAAAGTTGAAAACAGAACAGCGTGGTATGCCCTCCTAAATGACAAGCTATATAGAAGGTTAGCCACAAGACCCCTACTCAGATGCCTAACCTCCTTAGAGGTGAACTATGATTTTAGATAGATTCATGATGGCATCTGTAGGAACCACCCCGGCGGGAGAACTCTGGCCAACAAAACCCTAACCTTAGGGTACTATTGGCCGAAAATGCAGTAGAATGCCAAAAACACTGTCCACAAATGAGATAAATGTCCAAGGTTTGCGTCATATACACATATGCCCGCTCAACCCTTGACTCCGATGACCAGCTCATGGTCGTTCACGCAGTGGGGAATGGACATTGTCGAGTCGTTCCTCATTTCATCATACAAAAAGTTCCTTCTCGTAGCAGTTGATTACTTCACCAAATGGGTTGAGGTCAAGCCCCTATCGAAGATAAGCCAAAATCAAATCGAGAAATTTATATGGGCCTCTATCGTCTATAGATTCGGCATTCCAAGGACCCTAATCAGTGACAATTGAACCTAATTCGAAGGCAGAAATGTTGAAAGACTATGTGAAGATCTTGGCATCAGTCACCACTTCTCCTCGCCAAGGCAACCACAAGCCAACGACTAGGCGAAAGTTACCAATAGGGACAATCTTAGAAGCGCTCAAAAGAAAATTTGGCGTGGCCAAAGAAAAATGGGTTTTGGCGTTATTGGGAATACTTTGGGCATATCGAACCATCAAAAGAATCCCAACTGGGGAAACACCTTCTACCCTAGCTTACGGATCGGAAGCAATGGTCCCAATGGAGCTAAAAATGCCAACTTTTCGAATGGAGGAGTTTAGGCTGGAAAACAACGACAAAGCTTTGCGCATCGGATTAAACCTCCTTGAGGAAAAGAGATATAATGCTTCCACCAAGATAATCGTCTACCAATAAATAATGGCTTAGTACTACAACAAGAAATTCAGCTCGAGTTCAAAGTGAGAGAATGGGTACTTAGAAAAAACTGGCGCAGGCAAGTTAAACCCGAATTGGGAAGGGCCCTAGAAAGTGACAAAGGTCAACATCCCGGGGACATATTGGTTGGAAGACATGAACGATGAAAGCCTTAAGCGGCCATGGAATGTAGAGCACCTCAAAAAATATTATCAATAAAGGGTATTTACTTTTACTAAACTTCCATTGTTGTTCATCAAATCTAGTTGGATATCCATTCAATCTATTACTGTCTGATTTTCATATTGGATCCGCTGAACCGGTCCCCATGTCTGACCACTCGATGAGTTACATAAGTCAAGACTCCCAAACCAGACTTATCAATCTCGACCAAATCTTAGTCAGTTTCGACTGATAACTATGGCTTCTGGTCCGCTCTAATGCCTAGTTCGTAGAACGTGGCTTCTGATCCGCTCTAATGCCTAGTGCGTCGAATGCTGATAACGATGGATTAGAAAGTGGGAGTCTAGTCAAAGCTCATGCAACCTAATGACGATGGCTTATCAGGGATTATTGTTCTACCATAGATAATGATGGTTGTTCGACCAAGGCATAGTCAGTTTCGACTGATGACGATGGCTTCTAGTCCATTCTAATGCCCAGTCCGTCGAGCGTGGATGATGATGGGTTAGAAAGTGAGAGTCTAGTTAGAGCTCATGCATCCTGATGAGGATGACTTGCCAGGGATTATTGTCCTACCATAGACAAGGATGGCCGAACCAGACCAAGGCTTAGTCAGTTCCGACTAATGATGATAGCTTCTGATCCGATCTACAACCTTGTTCACAAGTAAGCGGATTAAGATGGTCTAAGAAATCTGAATAGCAATGACTTCAACATCTACTATGCGAGTTACAAGTCTAAGTGAACGACGCAACGACATGATATGCAGCTAAGCTCTAGTAAGAACAAGTATAAAAAAACTACCACTTAACAAGTTTTCTTCAAGTCATATCTTAAGGATTAGAGTTGTTGTGGAGAATCTGCTCCAGAGGGCGAAGGGCCAGTTACATCAGAAGGAATTACAGAAGATAAGTCAGCATCGTCAAAGGCCAGTCCCAAATTGCGAGTCGAGGGCTCTGGATCGAAAGCTTATTCCTCTTCAATATTCCAATAAGCAGCCTTTCTGTAGTGCTCAAAGTTGAGTTCAAGGTTAGGGTTCTCTTTTTCAATCATCCCTAGCAGTTTCAGCCTGCCACGAACAATCTCAGGAAAGTCCAAAATTGCCCACCGCTTCTATTCACAAGCTTCAGACTCTGGTAGACTCTTTTTTTGCATTCTTCAACCTGTCTGCAAGCGCGACCACTTAAGATTGCTCATATACCAATTGCTATTTTAGTGGATTCAGCTCAACTAACACAAAAGCAGCTTGACCCCCCGCTCCGTGGACACGACAACGCCCGTTAGCAACTTCAGACTCAAGCTTCTAACGCAAGGCAGTCCATTCAGATTCAGCTCGCTCTCTTTTTGCAGCTCGAGCTTGTAGATCAGCTTACGCCTTGCCTACCACCTTTTCCACGCACTTCAAATCCTCCCAAGTATGACCCAACTCTGCTTCAGCAGACACCAAGCCAACCTTGATCAAATTCAGCTCAGCCTTTGAGGCTTCCAGCTTGGCCTCAAGATTAGCCCGCGTGGACCGCACTGATTCAAAATCCATCCCAGCACTAGACTCCTCCAACTTCTTGTTAAGGAATCTATTCGATAGAACGCATCATGATATGGCTTCTGCAATTTAACAAAAGCTTTCTCCAAAGCATATACTCTATTATGGGTGTCGGGGTGCAGCTCACTCTGATTCAATGACACGCTTGCTCCGCCTCTAGACATCATCATTTTCCAAAGGGGACCCTTCTGATAGGATCATAATTAGGCTATTTTTAGTACCATATTTCTACAATTGTGAATTTTTATATCATTGCTATGAACATGTGTTAATTTTCGAATGATGTGCATTTAATCTTGTATTTACAAAATATCTTAACATGTCATGATTCGTTCAAAATCTCTGAGACAAATGTTGGAAAGTATAAATTGAGTCATTTAAGTCTTTTATTTTTGTTTCTTAGATTTACTCGAGGACTAGCAAAAGATAAGTGTGGGGGAATTTGATAGGAGCATAGTTAGGCTATTTTTAGTACCATATTTCTATATGTATTTTTGGTTATTACTTGTTAATTAGGGTATTGATTGCTATTTTCGTGTTTGTGTAGGTTTCCAATTACAAGATTCCAAAATACAAGTTAAGTAAAGCAAATTGGCAATTTAGAAATATTGATTACAAAAGGAAACCACGCAAAGAAGGAAACCAAACAGAAAACAATTATAAAAGGGATGATACCTTGCTTTGAAAAAATCACCCATCCATAGCCTTTTCATCCTCAACACATCCATCCATAGCATCGTCAACGCAACAGTCCATCAAGCATCAACAGTCACAACAAGCCTCCACCCCTTTATCGTCTTCATCTCTCTGTTTGTTGAAAATCAGGAAACCCTAGCCCATCATCAAAACCACATTGCCCTGCTTCGCTCCCTTCAAGCCACGCCAAACAGCCATCGTCCTCCTCTTCATCATCTAGCCACATAACTCATCAAATAACACCTCAACAAACCGTAACCCCTCCTTGAAACAACAACCTCACCAAACCCTTCAACAACGCCACTGTCTCAGTCCCTTTCTCTCTCTCGCTGCCCCTGATCGTCATGCACAATCGCACCATCGCCAGCATCTCCTTCTGTCCATCTCTCTCCCACGTTTTCCCATTCTCTCTCACACTCATATTCCTTCAATTTACAACCAAGAAAAAGAAAACACGGAAGAGAAACAGAGGACAGATCGTAAAAGGGAAGAATAAGAGTTCTTATTTCTCTTCAATTTGCTATCCGCACCCACGGAGTCACTCTCGCACCACCACGCAGGCGGCGGCAATGTTTTCATTTTTAAACCTCTCTTTTACTTATTTTAGTTTGATATTTGATCATGGATTACTGTTTGAACATAATTAATATGTCTAGCTAAACTCTTCTTAGTTAGGGGTGGATTCGAAGCCCCGAACATGTGTTTTATAAATTAATTGAATTTATTCTTCCTTGCTATTAGTGATTGTGTTTTGCTTAACTGCTTTATAGATAACTTTTCTTTGTATGTTTGTTAAGGTGGTCAACTTAGTAAGCATACTAGGATCTGGGGCTAGAGTATAGGAGAGTTTCATCTAATTGTTGTAATCTTGTACTCACAAGTAGTAAATACCAATGAACGTTGGTAAGGTTAAGTAAAAACCTAGGTAAGAACAAAATGTTGATCATACTTGGAATTGCCTAGTCAGTGTTCATATTTTCCACAAAACTTAATAATCTTAGATTGTTATCTAACTTGTGATTCCTGATTAGATAACATGATAAGAATAGTTTGAAAGCGACGCTAAATTTAATTCAACGAACTTGGAAAATAATAAGATTAATGTAGTGTTGATTATGGTTAATCTTGAGCATTGTCTCTCACGAATTAGCAAGTTATTATTGAATATTGATTTATGAGCATATGTTTGGTGTGTGGAGATAAACCCTTTGCTAATTTCTCATCTTTGCCATCCTTTTAGTTTTATTATCTTTATAGTAATTTTCGTAGTTATTTTCATAGTTTAACTCAGAAAATCCAATCCCCCATTATTTACTTAATTAGGTTGTTAGTTGTCTTTTAGCTATTCTTAGTATTAATTGGCAAACCCTCTAATCCCCAGTCCAAAATGATCCCTACTTATTCTATACTACAATCACAAAGCAGAGTGTTAAGTTGTGTGCTACTAAAATAGCACATCAATTTTTGGCGTCGTTGCCGGGGATTCGTAAAATTGTTAATTACTTCATTATTATTTATTTATTTATTTATTTATTCTTGTTATTGATTTTTTCTTCTTTCTGTCTTTATCTCAAGTACCAGTTCATGCTCAATAGGAGATCCAGCGAAAACTTATTAGAATATGATTCAGAGCCTGAGAAAACATTTAGAAGACAAATGAGATAAACAAAATAGTCACAAACATCTAGCTCTGAATCTGAAGAGTTCAACATGGGAGACAATAGATATATTAAAGAATTTTCGGCATCCACTTTGGACAATGTCGCACCCCTGTTCATTCAGTATCCAACAGTCGCGCAGAGCAAAACATAGTCATTCGAGCTGAAATCCAACCTACTTCATCATATTTCAAAATATCATGGTATTTCTATGGAGGATCCAAATAAACATTTAAAAGAATTTGAAGTTGTATGCTCCAGTATTACGCCAATGAGTATGGATGAGAACATCCTGAAGCTGAGAGCATTTCCTTTTTTTCTAACTGATAGGGCTAAGAATTGACTCTATGAACTACCTTCTGAAATAGTATATCTTGGGATAGTATAAAGAAGGTGTTTCTAAAGAAATTCTTTCCAACTTCCAAAATTATCTTGTTGATGAAGAAAATCAGTGGTATACAGCAAGGTCTAGGAGAATCATATCCAGCTTACTATGAGCGCTTCAAAACTCTCATTGCATCATGTCTGCAACATCAAATGAAGGAGGAACTCCTGATTCAATACTTTTTTTAGGGATTGCTTCCTCTTGAGCAACGATGTTAGATGCAGCGGTAGAAGGAGCTTTTATTGATAAAACTCCAACAGCAGCAAAGACTTTCATTGCAAACCGAGCCTTAAACGCTTAACGATATGAATGAATTGGAGAGCCTTCACGCCAAGTCAATGAGGTAAGTACTAATTCTAGTTTGGAAGCTCAAATAGCTAATCTTACTTCACTTGTGACTCAGGCTCTGGGGAAGCCAAATGTGTTAGGAGTTGCACAAGTTTATGGCGTGTGTACTAAGCCAGGACATCCATCTGATCAATGTCCTCAACTGATTGAGAATGGCGGTTGGGAGAATGTCAATGCAGTAGGTTTTCAATGACAAAATCACTATAGGAATAACCCTTATTCGAACACTTACAATGAAGGTTGGAGAAATCATCCCAGCTTTGGATGGAGAGATTCAGAACAACCTCAACAACAAACTTCGTATCGGCCTCCCCCTGGTTTCTTTCAAGAACCGCCAGAACTATCTCAGCACAATTCAGGTATGCCCCTTAATTATGATGAGATTCTGAAATCGTTAACTATTTCTCAGCAGAACCAATCAAAAGATATAGCAGATTTGAAGCTACAAATGGGACAAATAGCTGAGTTTATTGACAAATTCGCGAGCAAGGAAAACTTCCTAGTTTTACCATTCCAAATCCGAAGGGCGGGTTTGAAACCGCAAAAGCAATTACATTGAGGAGTGATAGGCAAATTGAAAATGAGCCAATAGTCCCTAAACAGAGTCGAAAGAGGGAAGCTGAGTTACAGAAGGATGATCCAGCTATCGTTGAAACACCAGAGCTCCAAGGTAAGAAGGTAAGCATTCCAAATTCAGTTTCTGCTAATCTTTCTCCACCTTTTGTGCCTTTTCCAGGTAGGTTTGCCAAATCTAGGAAAGATGAACAAGATAAGGAAATTTTGGAAATCTTCCAAAAGGTCCAAGTCAATATTCCGTTTTTTGATGCTATTAAGCAAGTGCCTAAGTATGCAAGAAAATTTAAGGAGCTTTGCACAACAACGAGACGACTTCGAGACGGTGAAGTAGTTAAGGTGAGTGAGAATGTCTCCGTAGTTCTTAAAAAAATTTGCCGCCGAAGTGTAAGGATCCAGGTAGTTTCACTATCCCTTGTGTTATCGGTAATACTAAAATTGAAAATGCAATGTTAGACTTAGGTGTTTCAATTAATGTTATGTCGTATTCTATTTATTGCTCTATGAATCTCGGGAAGCTAAAAAATGATGGTGTTATTATTCAATTGGCTGACCGTTCTAATGCATATCCTCAAAGTTTGTTGGAAGATGTGTTGGTGCAGTTAACCATTTGATATTCCCAGTAGATTTCTATGTGCTTGAGATAGAAAATTCAGTGGTATATAATTTTCAAAAATGGCGTATATTCGAATATGGTTAAATTTTTATGAAAAAAATGTATCCAACTATCACCTACAACCTAACCATTTTTCAATTCAAAAATTTTGTAGAATCCATATGCACTTATCCGGATTTGACATCAGTTGGTTGTTGCATTTTATCAAACCATTTTATGCCCTAATTCTACCCAATTGCGGACCCATGATTTCAGAAAAGGAGAGGCGAAATGATAAAGGATTATGAGTAGTTAATAAGAGTTATCAGGGGTGAAGCTAGAAATTTTGTACTCTAGACCAAGGATTGTGATTTCACGAAATTTCGTGAAGTGTTTCTTTTTGAGGTCTCAAAATTTAAAGTGTCGAAAAAAATATGTTATTTCGAAACATTTCGTGTTTTCTTTGTAATTTTCGTGTAAAAACTTAAATATTATTAAGCAAATTACATTTTTTCTATCAAAAGATTTCATAATTTTTCTTAGATTTTTTTAATATATTTTCGTGTAAAACTCATAAAGTTATGAAGCAAATTACATTTATAGGGATACTAAGTATTTAGGCTTCATTTAATGTATTTATTATGTAATTTACTTGTATATTACTTATCCATATATTTATACATGTTTGACATACACACAAAAATTTCACATTTTTTCTAGATACAACGAAATATTTCACAAAATAATTCTTAAAATTAGGGGACCAAAGTTACTTTGAAAAACGAAATCACAATCCTTCATCTGGATTGATAATTTGACAACAAATTTCTACTAACATCTACAAGTAACACTAAAATTAAAAATATAATTCTAATTATATTCTTTATGAACTTAATCTAGTATTGAGCATTTATCTGCACAACTATAAAAAAAACACATTGTATATATCAAATAGAACTGGATAATTTATTTTAAAGCCAAATTGTGATCAAGTCGTTGACAATTTAACACATGTAAACAAGCCTAATTACTAGAATACATGATTAAAATTGCAAAATAATTCAGATAAATATGCAAGTTTAATTTGGAAAAATTAGAAATGTGCGAAAATAATAAGATCCTAATTACGAGCCAATCCAACCCCTAAATTTTATATGAGTTGAATAATGATATATATTTTCATTGAGCTCTACAGTTTGTTATCTTAGATTTTAATTATTATTTTATGACATTGTTATTTGTTTGGGTTTCATACTACTTATGAACAAACAAGTCTCTATTAAGCTATAATTTGTTTCTTTTTAACGTATTCATATTGATGTAGTTGAATCATGTTCTTCTTGACCTTGACATGACATGCACAGGGAACACATGTGAGCCAAATACCACCATTGTGACAGCTAATGGCACTCCAATGCTAAAGTCAGACAAGGCTTGAGAAAGGCGTAATGTTGTAATTTGGGTTTGTAGCATAAATTTGTTCATCAACCCTGTGTCCTATTTATAATGCGAGAGTCCTTGTTCGGCTAGGCCTTTGGTGGCGTAGTTTAGGGAAAAATATTTTGTTGGAGATCATTTCCTTGCTAGGAATCGTCCATGTAGGAGAGTTTATCTACACGACTTGTGTTTCTAGATCTGCGGGAGATTATTCCCTTGTGGAGTGTTGTCCATGCAGGGAAATTTCCATACACAACTTATACTCTAGAATTTATTTCCTAGTCAGAATCAATATATTGTTGGCCTATCTGTCTTAGGTCGATCCCTCAGATACTTGCCTTATTAGGCCTTACGAGTATTGGGCTTTACCATGTGACGTGTGGGCTTAATAGGGCACTGCAATTTTGGTCCAACCTTCTAGACCCTATCAAAATGGACTCAGTGTTGTCTGAGCTTAGCCAGATTGGGCGGGCAGTCAAGCCACTTTGCTCTGTTGACGAGATTATCATGACACGTGTACGACACAAATTAAATGAAGGTTTGGTGTATCATCAGTTCCCCCCCCCCCCGAGTTAATAGGTCATCTTGCCGGTCCACTAAGTCGCTTTAATAGGAATTGTGCAGTCGTGATGATTGAGCCCGAAACATCGTCTCGAGCTACGCACATCATTAAATGAGTATGTGATTGCTCGAAAAAAGGGCGCGAATCCCTGGCTCTGTATAAGTTTTCATTTATGCAGAGAAGTGTTTTTTTTTTTTTACTTTTGTAGCCTTTATGAAACTCTCTTCACTCAAAAGTTCATATTTTCTTCTATGGATGGCAATGTTGAACTCACTCTCGAACATGAGTTGTCCTATGCTTGCCATGAGTTTTTCAGTGATAGGTTGGTCGGTGAATTCGATCTGGATAAAATCCGGGATCAATGTTGGATTTCTGAAGACCTGAAACTTACCCCCTTGGGTACTGTTCGAACCCTGTTAATGCCTCCACAAGGGTTCATTGCCTTGCGTAAAGGCATGTTTCAATCTGGACTCCGCTTTTCTATTTTGAAAGATATTTGGCGCTTCCGGGCATATATTCGCAATCCTCTCGCTTAGATGGCACCGAACGGGTTCAGGACCTTGATCGTTGTCTTTATTAGGGCGAAGGACACTGGTCTTCACTTGATTCCAAGAGTGGTCTATCTGTTGACTTTTCCTCCGCTGAACGCCCACGAGGCCTGTCAGCTGAGCATGCCGGATTTTTTGGGTCTGTTGTTCGGACGACTTCAAGTCCTGACAGAAGTATTGTTTTCTTGCTTCTTCGGACTCTTCATATTTTAAGCTGTAGGGGCGTCTGCTTGTTAGATACTTCAAATTTGATTTTAGTAAGCATAGTGTTATAAAAAACGGCCTAGGCGTTAGAGAAACGCCCAGATTAATGGCTGGGAGGGGTGAAAAATCGAGTAGGCGGGGTCTTGGCAGTCTAGGTGGTCGGGCGGGTTTTTTTTAATAAGGATGATTGTGTTCTTATTTTATTTTTCTTTCCCCATTTTTGGAAAGAAACAATTTAATTTTTTTTATTTAGTATATGTCTAAATGTAGCAAATGATGAATACTTAATGGAATTCTGAAAGGATCTGCAGGTACCAATTTTAGTAATGTATATTTTATCAAACATGATTGAGGTCATTCATGCAATTTGAAGAAAAATAAAATAAAAGAGTAGGTTTGGATATTTGTCCACAAATTCAACTTTGTAAAAAGTACCCATCATTACCAACTTCAGCCATTTGAGTTTTAATGAATTTTGTTCATGATTGTTAATTTTTCATGTTTATAAATTTTGCATATGTATCTTGGCATTAAATTGGATGTAATTTATAAACATGTTTATAATTTTTCATGTTTATAAATTATGCTTAAATTTTGTAAATTATCAAAGTTATAATACAAAACCTAAAATCGCCTAGGAGCCTGCCTAGGCCCCTGGGCGCTAAGCACTTGCTCGTCACTCGCCCACCGCCTAGAGCTTTTTAGAACACTGAGTAAGCATAATGTTCCTCTTTCTTTTTTCTTTCCAATCATTGTAGATGTTGTATTGATTGTCGTTTTATTTCTTTGCATAGAAATTTACGGCTCCAACTCTTACTAAGGAGAAGGAGTCAATAAAGAAAAAGTTCGATGATCTTTCTTTTATGATCATCAAAGAGGTTATGGTTTCGAGCAACATCGTGCAGAGTGGGTTGTTTGATAACTTTCATGAAGCTCCCATTCTGTTGATAACGTCGACTAAGGAGGTCGATAATCGTCGTTCAAAGAAGAGAAAACTGATAATGCCTAGCCCGAAGAGGCAGGCTGAGTTGGAGTAGGCCCTGCCACCCATTATTTGGCCCAAGAGGAAGCGGGTTGGTCATAAGACTGCTTCCTCTTCTCATCTGTTGATTCCACTGGAGAAGGAGGTGACACTCGCAGAGCTTAGACATACCCAGTCCACCCATTTCTTCGCCCGAGATATGGTTTTGGCAAAGCAGGGTGTCGTGCTTGAGCCTCCCGCCCCCGTTTGACCTAGAGGGGGATCGTTCGAAGTTGGCAGGTCTTTGTGTCGTCGAAGCTTCGCATCTTGCTGGGTCCTCGGATATGGATTATGTCACCGAATCTACTGATGATCCCCATTTTGTTGAAGTTTTCGCTCTAAGGAGTAGATATTCTCCCTCTCTTCCCACCCTCAGACCCCGATGATGGACATTGGGCCAAGTCTCCAGTTGAAAAGGCCTTGGCTACGGAGCGGCAATCTTCGAAGGTAATGCGCTATTTTAGTAGCACACAACTTAATACACTGTTTTGTGATTGTAGTATAGAATAAGTAGGGATCGTTCTGGACCGGGGATTAAAGGGTTTGCCAATTAATACTAAGAATAGCTAAAAGACAACTAACAGCCTAATTAAGTAAATAATGGGGGATTGGATTTTCTAAGTTAAACTATGAAAATAACTACGAAAAATACTATAGTATAAAGATGCAAATATGAGAAATTAGCTAAGGGTTTATCGCCACACACCAAACATATGCTCATAAATCAATATTAAAAAATAACTTGCTAATTCGTGAGAGACAATGTTCAAGATTAACCGTGATCAACATTGCATTAATTTTATTATTTTCCCAAGATCATTGAATTAAACTTAGCGTCGCTTTCAAACTATTCTTATCATGTTATCTAATAAAAAATCACAAGTTATATAACAATCTAAGATCATTAAGTTTTGTAGAAAATATGAACACTGACTAGGCAACTACAAGTATGATCAACATCTTGTTCTTACCTAGGTTTTTACTTAACCTTACCAACGTTTCTTGGTATTTACTACTTGTGAGTACAAGATTATAACAATTAGGTGAAACTCTCCTATACTCTAGCCCCAGATCCTAGCATGCTTACTAAGTTGGCCACCTTAAGAAACATACAAAGAAAAATTCTCTATAAAGTAGTTAAGCAAAATACAATCACTAATAGCAAAGAAGACTAAATTCAATTAATTTATAAAACACATGTTCGAGGCTTCGAATCCACCCCTAACTAAGAAGAGTTTAGCTAGACATATTAATTATGTTCAAACAGTAATCCATAATCAAATATCAAACTAAAATAAGTAAAAGAGATGTTTAGAGATGAAAAACGTTGTCGCCGCATGCGTGGTGGTGCGAGAATGACTCTGTGGGTGCGGATAGCGAACTGAAGAGAAATAAGAACTCTTATTCTTCCCTTTTACGATCTCTCCTCTGTTTCTCTTCAGAGTTTTCTTCTTCTTGGTTGTAAAATGAAGGAATATGAGTGTGAGAGAAGGGGAAGACGTGGGAGAGAAATGGACAGAAGGAGATGCTGGCGACGGTGCGATTGTGCGCGACGATCAGGGGCAGCTAGAGAGAGTGACTGAGATAGTGGCGTTGTGGAAGGGTTTAGCGAGGTTGTTGTTTCAAGAATGAGGGGTTACGGTCTGGTGAGGTGTCATTTGATGAGTTTTGTGGCTAGATGATGAAGAGGGAACGATAGTTGTTTGGCGTGGCTTGAAGGGAGCGAAGCATGGGCGATGTGGTCTCGATGATGGTTGATGATGGGCTAGGGTTTCCTGATTTTCAACAAACAGAAAGATAAAGGGTGGAGGCTTTTTGCGGCTGTGGATGCTTGATGGATAGTTGCGTTGAGGATGCTGTGGATGAATGTGTTGAGGATGAGGAGGTTATAGATGGATGATTTTTCCAAAGCAAGGTATCATCCATTTTATAATTGTTTTCGGTTTGGTTTCCTTCTTTGCGTGGTTTCCTCTTGTAATCAATATTTCTAAATTGCCAATTTGCTTCACTTAGCTTCTATTTTGGAATCTTGTAATTGGAAACCTACACAAACACGAAAATAACAATTAGTACCATATTTAACAAGTAATAACCAAAAATACATATAGAAATATGGTACTAAAAATAGCCTAATTATGCTTCTATCAAATTCCTCCACACTTATCTTTTGCTAGTCCTCGAGCAAATATAAGAAACAAAAATAAAAGACTCAAATGACTCAATCTATATTTTCCAACATTTGTCTCAGAGATTTTCAACGAATCATGACATGTTAAGATTCTTTGTAAACACAAGATTAAATCCATATCATTCGAAAATTAACACACGTTTATAGCAATGATATAAAAATTCACAATTAAATCAATCCAAGTGACTCTGAAACTCAAGCGCGTGCCAAGAAGAATTAACCCAAAAATCTCACTGGGTGCACTTTTTCCTTTTCACTGATTGTTTGGTAAAATCACTATTTCTTTTCTAGTTATATGTGAGAGGATTGATGTAAAAGGAAAACAAATAGCTCACATATGATATAAAACAAGATAAAAAAAAATTCTGTTTTTTAGATATATGATCTAATGGAATAAATGCTACTACTTGAACGCAAGAACTAGTGACACCATATGCTCACAACGTGACATTGCAATACACACTCAATCAAAATGTCTTAATTCAGGTTGTAATGGGGCCAATGGGTCAAGGAAAGAGAAAGAACGGATAGAGAATTTTCAAAGGGCTTAAAAAAAATGGTGAAAGCATGCAATAAGATGCGAGACATTAGCAAAGAATCATATGGTTCAAGACATAAGTAAGAAAATGAAGATGTCACCCACTGACAATGAAGAACCATTATTTTGTATCTACCAAATGAAAAGAATTGTACTATTTGTATGCTACTGTAATACTGAATGAATATAGACAAGGACTTGTATCCCTTCTGTAACTTTGTACCAATTATTATTTATTTTATTTTTTTGTTCTTTACCTTTTTTTTCAACTCTTTCTTTTTGAACTGTCTACCATAAGGGTTTTCCCCCACACTTGTTTTTCAATATACCTTGAACCACAATAAAGTCTCTGCAAATCAAATTATGCTCCACTCTTCTGATTAGGTTAAGGATAGAAAATGAGGGTAATGAAACCAAAGGCTTAATAACAGGCTCAACGGGATTAACCTGAAGGAAATATATCATGGATCAGACTTATTTGGCAAGTATGTCATGCAATTCAATATGATGCTTTGAACGAAATTAATATAAGTTTTAGTGTTTAATTCTTAATTATGAAAACAATCCAAGTAGCAACCAAAACAAACATAATTGAGATCTTGCAACGAATTATTATTGACAAAAGAAATGAAAGATGACATAACTAAAAACTCTCAAAATCAAAGAAACAATAGGCTCAAAACTCACATATGGGTTATAATGAATTAAATTCAATTAAGCATGCTATGAGTACCAATTACTAAGTTGATTACATGTGAATTTGCATATGATAGCCATGAATAAACATTAACCAAAAAATAATACTTGACCTTAAATCATGCTTATAAATCATCTAAAAGTCATGCAATTAAAAATCAAATCTCATCATTGTGTTGGAAAATATCCTAAGACTCAAAACAACTATAAAATTTTTTTATGACACTAATACCAACAAAGAAAACAAAAACCAACATTTTTTTTAATGGACTGACACTTTTTATTAAAAAAAAAATTCAAAATAAAAACAACGTTTGTCCACAGTTAAACCTAACATTATCCTCAATGTTAATAGATTATAACACATGCAATGAAAAAATTAAAAGCGGAAAAAACAAACTACTAACAAACAAAAACAAAAATAATGAAAATAAAATAAAAGGATAAATAAAGTAATCTGATTGGGTTGCCTCCCAAGAAGCGTTTTTTTAACGTCGTACAGCCTGACGGTATTTTCAATTAATTCTCATGAAGTGATACATCATGCTTCACAAATAACTTATAATAGGGCTTAAGTCGATGATGTCTCACCTTAAACTCCTTACCAGTTGTGACATTCTTAATCTGTATAGCACAATGAGGAAAAATATTAGTAATAATAAAATGACCAAGCCATTCAGAACATAACTTACTAGTTCTAAGACACGATTGAAAAAAATCCAAATATAGCAAAATCATTGCAGCTACCGGATTTTATCAAACTCAAAACTAAACATGAATCGAATGGAGTAAAATTCAAAATTATTCAGGTTAGATAACAGTTATCCATTTTGCAGTCGTATTCAGATTTGGCATCAAATTTTAAGATCCGGTCGGATTTGGATCTGGAGTTGTGTGTATTGAATCGGATCTGGATACCGTTTTGCTTGTATCTGAATCCGACTCTTGTATCTCTAGGTGGAACAAAGTAAATCGTACGGATGTACATAGCGTAGGTATTCTCCAAAATCTCCCTCTTTCTCTTCCTTGGCTTTTTCTCTGCTCCATCGATTCATTCTACTTTCTTTCTTTCTGTCTTTTTTTTGTTCCAGTCAGGGTTTCAGCTTCTTCTCACTCACCGACGTCATGACGAAGTTTAGGAAGCTGAACCGACCCACTGGTCATCGAATGTCTATGCTCAGGTTTCACTTTGATTCTCTTATCCTCTTTTTTCTTTAACTCGCACTCAATTTGGAATTTTTTATTAGGGTTTTGGTTTTTGGTGTTTAGGACCATGGTTTCTCAACTGATTAAGCATGATCGAATTGAAACTACCGTCGCTAAGGTAACATATATTAAACCTTATTCTCCTTCGCTCCATTTTTATTTTTAGATGATTGAAGATAATGTAAATTTTCTTTAAATTTCAGGCAAAAGAGATTCGTCGTGAAGCAGAGAAGATGGTGACACTTGGGAAAGAGGTAAATTACTTTATGTTTGAGCTCAACTGAGGTACCATTCAGCGAACGATTTTTTCTTTTCTTTTCCTGTTTGTATCACTCTACTCTCCCGCCAATATACTACTGTTCTCATAATTATTGTATACCTTGGAGGTTTTATGAAATAGTAGCAGTGGGGTCTGTTCGTCTCCTGATGGTGTTGGCTAAAGGGGCGGACCTACTAATGGACGACCCCTCAACTTTCAAAATAATTTGAGTATATATCTAGTATTTCTAAAAACGTTTAATATATAAAAACATTAGATCATTAATACATTAAGTATAAAACGTATCCATATATTCGTCTTTGGCCTAGTGGTTGATTATTTGACCTGTGTTTGATTCTCTTGGAGCGCAAGATTTTTTTGGCTTTTTTTTTTATGCATTTCCAAAGCTAATTAATTGAAATCATTAAAAAATTTGTTTGTTTACTGGTGGTATAAAACCCACAACAAAAAACAATATTATAAACCCGCAACAAAAAATGTATTTGAAATAAATATATAAAATAATAACTATAGAATCAATTAAAATATATACCATTAGTCATCTTATATAAAATTTGAGGGTTAGATTGGCTAGTAAAACCCATTTTTTATATAAAATTGTATTAGGATCTTATTACCTTCACACATTTCATTTTTTTAGTTTAAACTTACATAATTATCTTATTTTTAATTATGTATTCTAGTTATTACGCTCGCTTGTCTTTGTTATGATTGTTGACAAAATGATCTTATGGCTTAAGATAGGATTATATGATTCATTTAGATATATACAATGCACCTTGCTCATTTTTTTAATTATTGTACTTACCAATGAATAACCTTATGCCATTTCGCCCCCTCTAACATACATTCTTGGGTCCGCCACTGGTTGGCTACACACCACTGGAATAGAGCCTTAACCTAAAAGTTTTATTTATGCAGTTGTGTGGACTGATATAATAAAGAGAGGAAATTCTTGAATCATTAGTTATCTTCATATATATATATATATATATATATATATTGTATAACTTATCCTAAGGAGCCTGGTCGCTTTGGTCTTCTACTTGAGGATCCTCTCTCCTCTCCAACATCCCCCCTTCTCTGTCCCAATCCCAGTTTATGTTTCTTCGCCTCTTCCCTCCATCGACCCTACGAGCTCCACAACTCTCAAGGACAGTGTGGTGCAGACTTCCCTCATGAGGACCAGTTCAACCCCAAAGCCACTACCTGTATCCAGTGTTCTAAAAATCGGCCTAGGTGGCTGCCTAGGCGCTAGAAGGTAGAAAACCACCCAGATTAATGGCTGGGCGGTGTGGGCGGCCTAGGCGGTCTGGGCAATTTTTGTTTTGTTTTTAATAAGGTCGATTGTGTTCTTATTTTATTTTTTTCATATTTTTTAGAAATAAACTATTTAATTATTTTTATTCAGTATATGTCTAATTGTAGCAAATGATGATTACTTAATGAAATTTTCAAAGGATCTGTCGGTATCAATTTTACTAATGTAGATTTTATCAAACATGACTGAAGTTATTCATGTAATTTGAAGAAAAATAAAAGAGTAGGTTTGGATATTTGTCCACAAATTCAATTTTATATAAAGTACCCATCATGACCAACTTCAGTCATTTGAGTTTTAATAAATTTTGTTCACGATTGTTAATTTTTCATATTTTTAAATTTTGCATATGTATCTTAGCATTAAATTGGATGTAACTGATAAGGTATTATGCTTAATTTTTGTAAATTATTAAAGTTATAATACAAAACCTAAGACCGCCTAGGCGCTAGGCACCTGCTCAGCGCCTAGCGCTTTTTAGAACTCTGCCTATATCTTAATGGCCCCCTTTGAGTCCTGGAGGAGTGCGACAAGGTGATCCCCTCTCTTACATGTTGTTTTCCTTTATTGCAGAAGCCTTGACCAAGATGGTGTTATCTGCAAACAACTTTGTTGACATATCAGGCTTTCAAGTTAAAGGAGGAACCTAGATTTCGATTCTGCATTTCCCGGATGATACACTGATAATTCTTTAGTCTTGTATCAAGTTTTGTGTTCTTTTATTGACATTACTCTGGTTTGAGGTAGTTTCCCGCCTAAAGGTGTTTTTTAAATATTCGAAAAAGGTCCTCATCCATGTGGGAGAGGTGCCTAATTTGGATGGCCCCTCTCCCAATCACCTGCGTCAACTCTAATCAAGAGTACATTATATTTCTAAAAGAGTACATTATATTTCTAAAGCTACATTATATTTCACCTGGAGTTTGAGGCGGTTTCACCTGCAGTTTGGAAGATACATTATGTTTCTAAAGCTGGGAAACTAACACTAATCAAGAGTACTGTCAATAGCATCCTAGTCTTTCTTCTCTCCCTAGTTACCATCCCAACTTTTGCAACGCAAGCCATTGAGAAAATTATGCTGAATTATTTTGTGGGGTGCTTGTGAATCAGCTCATAAATATCATCATATAAATTGGAATTTTGTATGACTTCCAAAATCCAATGGGGGGTTGGGAAAATTAAGTTGTTCAATCAAGCCTTGCATTTTAAATAGCTTCAGAGATTTTATGTTGAAGACCCTTATGGAAGTCGATCATAGTTGAGAAGTACAGTGGATTCTCATAAATGGTCATCTGAAGACATCACAACAACCTACGGGTGTGCTTTGTGGAGGTCGATTACAACTCTAAAGTCATTATTTAAATCCCATATTGGCTACTTAGATGGTATCAAGGATGCATGAACACGGACACGCACATCGTGTCGGACACAGATACGACACGCCAGCTCGACAATTTCTAAAAAAACTAGCACTCGAGGATACGTTGACACATCATACTTTTTTTTAGTTACTCATAAATATAAATAATAATCTAATAAAGTGCATTCCTAGAGTGTTGTCTTCAAGACACTCTGTTGCAAGAAGAAAATAAAATAGAGAAAAAAGTATAGTAGAAAAGAAGTAAATTAGAGAAAAAAAAGCTCTATGCTTTAGTGGTTTTTTTGCCTTATTTGTCTGAAATCACAAGCGAGAATCATTCACTTCAGATGGATCAACAACTATTAAATTAGGTTGTTATTTGCAAGCATCTAAAAGTAAAAAATAAAACAAAGTTGGTTTTCATGTCTTGAATGTGTACTTGCCAAGTTTTGAGTGTATCAGAGGCATGTCCGACATGTTGACCACATTGACCGTGTCCGACACTTGCTGACACGTTGGCCAAGTGTTTAGCCTAAGTGTCAGTGTTGAATACGTGTCGGACATGGATACGACAAGTTTTTGAAGAATCTGTGCTTCCTTGGTTGGTATAGCATGTAGGTAACTGGGTGGAATTCTGGACAGACAAATGGCTGGGAGGCATTCTTCTCAACTCTCAATTTCTATATATGTTTTGGGTTAGTCGCATCTTTTGGACTTTAGCTCATGGGAGGACTCTCACAATCGATAACTTGTCAAAAGGGATCCTCATCGTCAGTCGATGCCCCAGTGAGAATCACAATGAATCAATTTAGCATCTCTTCCCCGGATGCCCCTTCTAGCATAGGGTCTGGATTCATAATATTTAAGAATTAAGTGGGATTTATTCCTAACTCTCTCTTTGTTGCTCAATGGATGAAGCAGTGGAAAAACAAAATTTAACTCTACAAGGGGAAATTGGGCTTAGGACAAATTACTAATTGTTGGAATCTCAGAGCTTTGGAGAGAAAGAAAAAAAGAGAATTTTCAATAGTAAGCTGCAAGATTCAGATCAGATTCACGGTCGTAGGAAAATCAAAGGGGGGAAATGGAGGATGACATGCTATGTTTAATTTAGCATTTCCTTTCTGTATCTTTATTGTTTTATTTATTTTCCATTATTTTTTTTTTGGAAAGCGAGCTGGGTTTTTATAGGATCCTATAACCTATCAACAATGTGCGACCTATAGGTCAACACCATAAGAAAGTAACCATGCCGCTGGCGGATCTCGAACATAGGACGTGGGGGATAAACCCATACAACCCTAACCACTTGACCATAACACCATTGGCTTATTTTCCGTTCTTGAGAACTCCTAGCTCTTCTGTTTTTGTAATGAGGTCATTGGTTTGTCTTGCTTATCAAAAAAAAAAATACCCTTATCCTTAGGAGGCTTAGGTCGAGATAACATGATGGATATGCATTTGCCAACACATTTAATGAGTCCTCGTCTCTTTGATGGTAACATCCCATGGATAAATGATTGGATGACACAATGTTAATATGTTGTCCAATTGCCATGAACAAAAGGTAATTCAGATGTCTGTTGTTAATGCTAATTTTGTTTACTCTAATAGAAGGAGACAAGTGTTTTCTTGACATATAGGTTAATTTTGCAGATTGGAGCATGACTAGATTTACTTTCATTACTTGGGCTGAAGGACGAGAAACCACAATTGTTCTTGTTGTTTTTTGGTGGGGGCACACTTATGATTCTGGTGGCTACTTGTTGGGTTTCTATTTACGTTAAAATGTGTATTTTAATTGACTTTAACAATACTTTTGATGGGAATTTCTATAATGAATATTCAATGAAAGTGATGTTTGGTTACCTCATTTTATTGTGTTAGTACTTTTTTACCACCACAAAAAATCTGGAGATGTAAAATGAGGCCATGAGCTATGCAACATCTCTTCTGTAGTTTTTGGCTATGAGCTGTAAATGGGTTTTCACGAAATCTGAGCATTTGACTCAGTAAGCGCTTGGAGATCGTTCCTAGGTGGAGGCGAGTTTGATATGTGTTGGGTTGGCTCGGACTGATTTACTTGCCGATGTCAACCTCTAGTTACTTTTTTCTTTTCTTTTCTTTTATTTTCTTGTTAAGTTAGAGGTGAAGGGGAGCTAATAATGTGAGATTGAGTACAAAGTGAAGGAGTTAGGTTAATGACAATGTGGTCAATGAAGAAGATAAGCACGTGTGTGTGGTTGATGTAATTATGGAAGGTGGAGAATGTGTTGAAGAAAGTCCAATGTGGTGATGAGGATGTGGACATCGAAGTTGAATACGATCAGTAGCTTATCATTTGCACATTAGCCTATGGAATTTATGGTCAAACCTACATTGTGGGTCACGTTTTTGGAAAGGGACCAAGATACGACTTTGGTAAGGTAAATGGTGTCGATGGATGGTCTGGATGAATGCATTTCTGAGGATCTCGCCTCTGTAGAGTATCTTTGCTCGAGTTTGGAAAGGTTTGTGACTTATATGCGACTCCCCAGTGATGACAGGTGGAACCTCTCTCTGGGAGGAGGCCGGAGGTTAGTGGAAGCACTTGCATTGATTAGATGATACTGGGATGGAAATGGGAATGGTTGAACATAGGGTTTTTTGGCTTCCTCCTACAAATCACTTGGGAGATTTGGAGCCCCTGGGTACTAGACCCAATTTTCCATTGCGCTTGCTTGGAGAAACAGAATTGCTCCTAAGGGTTCCCTTTTTTGTGTGAATAGTATGGAATTGGTTAGCTATGAAGGATACATTAAGTTGTTGACCCATAGGTGCATTTTTTTATTTTATTATTATAGTTTTATTTTTTTTCAATAAAATTAATAGGCAAAAAGTTGATTGAGCAAGTCATTGAGTACAAAAAGAGTACAAAAACAGGGGAAGAACCCCGAGGAAAAAAAGCTTTCCCATTCTTCATGTGGGGAATGGGAGAGTGTCAAGGGCATCTTCATCTTCTTCTCCACAAGATTGGTTCCATCACCTCAGCTTATGGGGTTAATTGGGTGATGCCGCGATCCATTGTGGATGTGTTTCATGATTGAAAATGTAGGGCTTACACTAAAGGTAGTTGTTTGGTCCATCTCTTGTAAAATTTTATAGGTTATTTGGCAAAAAAGGAATACGAGGGTATTTGACTTTGTTTTCGTTTTTCAGAGTGTGTCATGGATTTGAAGGGATACTTTTGGAATTTGTGTTTGTTTATTTGTTTATTTCTAGTTTAATTGAAGGGTGTTTGTTTATTTGTTTATTTCTAGTTTAATTAAATTTGAATATTCTAAAAAGAAAATCATATAAAAGACAGACTTATTCATCAAGGAGGTTTTAGAAAGCACTTTTGAAATATGACTTTGTCAAACATATACAAGTTATTTACAATCGTCCATCCATTCATTCATGTCACTTGGAAAAGAATGATACACCCTTACAACATCCTTATATCAATGTATTTGTGTATTGTAAGATACATACTGATTCAACTTAGATAGGAATCATACGATATGCATCACATATCGTATTGTGTGTATCTTAAGATACATACAATTATGGTCACAAAAATGGTTTAAATGTTGATATTTTAATAGTTAATGATGTAATATCCAATTAAATGTTATATCCAATTAAATCGAATTGTGTGTATCCAATTAATGATGTAATATCCAATTAAATGTTATGTAAAAGGAGGTGCAAAAAACCTTATTTGGGTCAGTTGTCCAAAGTAATTTCCAGTTAGGCCCTAAATAAATCGATGACTCGCTACTCGCTCTATTTTCCAAGTTAACAGCATGAAATTGGGTGTAATTTGACAATGAAAGGGGCATATTTCATTGTTTGGTAATCAAATCAACAGCCAATGAGGTATATGATACGTGATCTGATTCTTTTGGATGACTAGGATTGTGTAATCCAGTAAGGATCCTTGTGATAGTATTTGAGAAAGTAGCTTATATTTCTATATTGTGCAAAATAACCATGTAACACACTTCTTTTTTTTGAGTTTAACTGCATTGAGTAGCTTAACTCCAAATTTATCACAGCTGGAATTTTACTTCTCATGTTTTTCATGGACCCATATGCTGGCTATTTTCAGGGTACCCATCATGCTGCAAGGCGTGCAGCTGCTTTTGTTCGCGGAGATGATGCCATTCACAAGTTATTTACTGAGATGGCTTATCGATACAAGTAATCTTCGAATTATATTTTTTTGTTTGTGTGATGTTATCTTTGAAAGCTAATACATAATTCCATGTAAGCAGAGATAGGGCCGGTGGATATACAAGGTTGCTTCGAACTCGCATACGAACTAGAGATGCTGCAGAAATGGCATATATAGAGTAAGCTCCAAACCTCAGTTTTTTATTTTTCAGATTTCTTTGCTGAATTCTTAACAATTTTCTAGACGCATGGAAGCCTCTTTTCTTGACTTCTGCTGCTGGTGCATGTCACCAATCCAGCTTCTAACCCTCCACCATATCCCATGTTCATTTACTTTTGCTTGGGGTTGTCAAGAGATTTTAATCTTGGATCAGGTCTGCGTGGACCAAGGCGACAAGCTATGTAGTCTCGGGCGATGCCTAGGCACACTAGGTGGGCGTCCAAGACTATTAGTGCCTCGCCTTTGCAAGGCAAAGTGCTTTTTGTTGTGATCTCAGGCTGTTGCTCTCCTGTGACTTTTTTTTTAAAGTCAAGGTCAAATGAGACCAGTTTGTTCAATTTGAATTTCATGTTATTAGTCCAGTTTGTGTGAAATTAATTTATAAAGTATCATAATTTATAATGTAGCCAATGGTGTTATGGTCGAGTGGTTAGGGTTGTGTGGGTTTATCCCCCACGCCCTAGGTTCGAGACCCGCCGGCTGCATGGTTACTTTCTTATGGTGTTGACCTATAGGTCACACCTTGTTGATAGGTTATGAGATCCAATAAAAATTCAGCCCGCTTTCCAAAAAAAAAATATCATAATGTATCACAAAGTTGATGGACACATCTGTTTGTTTTGAAACCAGGAACCTTCTTGGAGCAAGTCATGGACCAGGTGCCAAATGCTTTAGTTACAAGATAAATATAAAATAAAAAGGGTTTCTTTGAGTTTGACTCTCGTTAATTTATATCTATTAGAAATTGGCCATCATTTTGAAAACTAATAGAGTCTGACACTCATTTTTTTTACGGAACCATTAGGTTTATATCATTGACTGGTCAATACTAATTTTTGGACTATTTTGCCTACCTTGGGTTAATTGAGTCTAACTTTTGGATAATTAAGTTTAATTTTTTGAACACTAAAACCCAAAAAGAAACCCCACCCACAAATCCCAACCCCACCCATTTTGCTCCCATCCCTTCCTTCCATTTTGCTTTCTCCTTGTCGTTCTTCTTCTTCTTCTGCTAAAAGAAACCCCACCCACAAATCCCAACCCCCATTGCCAACACCACCTTCACACCGATAGTTATTACCTATGGGTATGTGATGAGCGGGGTTGCTCCGAAGTTGTGGTATGAGAATTACAAGACTAGTATGATAATTAGCCATTGATGATTGAATAGCAGTTAGGAAAATGAAAACACCCAAATATAACAAGGATCGGTGATGAGAGATTTTAGAAGCAGTGAGGCTGCTCTTTATCTTGGACTTGAAAAGCAATGAGTGTTTGATGCTTTATAGGGGATGAATGAATCGACGATGTGCTGCTACAATCTACTGCGATCTTCTCTGCCTCCTTGAAAACTACCAAATGAAGTACTGCTTCTACCACATCCTCTCATGGCCAGTTGGCCACAACTCCTATAAGTCGCAAAAGATTACGGAGGTCGAATTGTCCGCTTGCTTGCTTTATTTTTGGCTACCATAACTTATTTGGAAATTTGGAAGAGAAGCTAATACCCAAAAGCCTTCCCCCGCCATCGCCATGGAAGACAAGCATGAGCAGCAGACTACACTGATGTTAGATTCAGAAACAGAGTTTCTTGTCTCCAAGAAACGAACAACCAATGATTTGAAACCTTCAAAGAGAAGGTTAGAGCTTTGAAGAGAGGACAAAACATTACTCTCTTGAACGATTCTCTCAAATCTCACACCCGCAATCATCTCAATGCATCTCTTCTTCATAAAAAAAATGTATTCTTACTTTTCTCATATTTCATATTTTTATTCAATTACAATTCAGTATGTATCCATCCTCATCTCTATTCATTTTCTTCCATTTTTGTTTGTTTCTTCTTTCAGGAGGTTACTTCAAGCAATTGATGAGTATTAAGGAGATGATCCTCTTCACCCATGGCTCCAGTAACCATTTCTCTCGTGACCACATTTTCTCGCCGTTATTGGAACTGATTGCAAACTTGGCTTCGCTGCCAAACTCATGACCATTGCTCAGAACGCCATGAAACAGGTCTTTGGAGCTGAATAAGTCTCTCTTCACGTGCAAAGAGCAACCGTGCTGCTTTCAATCTTTATACCGAGACGTGGGGGTGGTGGTGAACAATGGGTTGGGATTTGGAGTAGGGTTCATGTTTGTAGTTGGCAGGAAGAAGAAGAATTGCAGGGACACAGAAAGGAGGGGGTGGGAAGGTTTTGGGTTTTAGGGTTTAAAAATTAGACTTGATTATTGAAAAATTAGGCTCGATTGACTTAAGCTAAGGGTAAATTGGTCAAAAAATTAGTCATAACCAGTCAATGATGTGGACTTAACGATTTCATTAGAAAATGAGTGTTAGATTCAACAGAAAATGATGTCGTACACTAATATATATAAATTAATGAGTGCCAAACTTAAACTCAAATAAAAATTACTCTTGGGTGCCCACTAACAGTGTATCTATGCCTTGTGCCTTATCCTAGATATTGCAGTTGGTAACCGGAATTATATTTGTGCATTGGTATTTGTAACTTCAAATCTAGAAGCTGAATAACAAATGCTATGAAGGGTTGCCATATTTAACCTTAGTAAACCATTGTGTGCTTAAAGTGGCCCACCTTTATGCAACCATTAATATAACCGAAATGGAAACCTCATGAAATATTGTCAAAGTTCTTGTTGATATATCTCTGAGGTTTGACTTATTACTTGAGCAAGCTTATGATAATCTTATGTTGTCAATATGTATGCAGGTTTGTTGACAGAGAAAATGAACTTCGACAGCCAAAACCATCAACCCCTCAACCACCACAAAGACCACCCTTGGATCCTTGGTCACGGTCACGCCTAACCAAGCAATTTGCACCTCCCAAAGGAGAGAAAAACATGTCATTAGACATTTGAAGCTTCCCCATGTAGTTGAGGTCCGAATAATTTTGCTTGCATCAATTGTTTCATGTGTGGAACTTTCATGCTAAGAAGGTCACCAATTTGCAACTGTAAATTGTATCGTGAAGCTCTTCAAACTACATTTTAAAGTTCAGGACACCAAAGAATTGACAATGTAATCAAAGTTGGAAGGCATGATGACGGGTTTCATAATTGATTAAGTTGTAAACAATTTAAAGCATTTCATCATCCGGAAAATAGAATCGTCATTAGATGTGGGTTTCATCTAAGTTTCCTTGATGCTAATTTACATAATGAAGCAATCTTTTCCTTCACGGTGTGTGTTACATCATACAAAACCTTAGACAGCATTCTAAGGTTTCCCATTGGGCAAATCTGTGGTTTGACATGCCTTTGAAAAATTTAGGGCCTTGACATGCAGAAAATCGCCAAAATCTCACTGTTTGCAAAACCCAATGTGTATCTCAAGTGGTATCCAAAGGCTTTAAAAACATATAAAATTCTTTATTGTCTGTATCCATCATATACAAGATAATTATTCTAAGGGGGGTGTATTGTATCTGGATTTTGTGGGCAATTTAATAAATTTCATGGATTCTGAAAATCCAAGTGTATTCAATTTGGATTTTAAAAAGTCCACAAAAGTCTAGGGGTATTCAATCAGGATTTTAAAAAGTCTTTTTGAAATCCACAAAGTCTAGGGGTATTCAATATGGATTTCAAAATGTCCACAAAAGTTTTAGGGTATTCAAAATATCATTCATATTTATGGATTTGGAAACTCATGGATTCTCATGGACTTTATAGTGTTAGGTATAAATAACAAAGTTCAATAGTTTGCCAGCCTCCATATCAAAGATTTCAACGTGAAAAAAAAGTCTCTCAAAGTTCTTCCTTGTGCCACCCGTGAAGAGGTTGGTTCTCATCCTCTTGTTTTCTCAATTCTTTTTCTATCTTTTGCATAGTGTTCATTAGTTGCATCATTGATGATTTTGAATTAGGGTTTGAATTAAATTATTAGGGTTTATAAGTTGTGTTAGGGTTTGGATTAAATTAAAATACGTATGCTATCATAATTGTAACATCTTTTTGCTGTTACAACTTATTCATGTATAGAAATTTGGTGATCGTTGGTTTTTGTATTTTCTGTCACACAGGAACACAATATACCTTATGAATACTTGGAGCTTCTTTGTCATATCTAAGGAAGAAGAAATAAAAAATCTGTTATAATCACTTAATAAACATGTGCGTGCATGTGCATTTTATATATGCACACATAACAACTGGCTTGGTAACAGTATGTCAGACTGTATGATGAAAGAAGATTCAGTGGGCTTAAAACATTAATCTAATATGATAGAGGTTCTTTCCTATGAGACTTTTTTTCTTTTTCTTTTTTTCGTGAATTTCCCACTAATAATTACCTCCTCTTATTTTCCTGTATTTCCTTTTTTATTCTCATCATTTTCGTTACCTGATGAGAATCCATTCAGTTAATCTTTACCAGGGTCATTGATGATATAGTTCAATGGTTTCTCATTGAAAAATGAGGCATCATCATCAAAGCCCATTGAAAAATGAATAAATAAATAAATAAGAGACAAAGAGAACTGGAGAAAAAAAGGATGAAAGAATGAATATGTGTTAGCTCTTGTGAAGAAAAAATAAAGAATGATAGGTTGAATTTGACAGACAACTTTTTTTTGATAGAGCAGTGGTTTTTCTTTCATCCTACGACATAGATACAAACTGTAGTTATGGTTGTGAAGAAGCGGTTGTCCCCCAATGATGGAACCTGGATTTTAGTCAAGGGGTGGTGAAATAGCCAGTCACTATATATTTGATTATGATCATCATGTAGTTAGTTTATCACATTTTCTAAATTTGGAGAATAAGTAAATAAAGTATCTAATTATATTCGGATTATACTGGAAATTGGTGATGATGTTTGTGAACCTATTGTCACACCATTTCCTTACAATACACAAGCGGAGCTTGTTTTGGCATGTGCTGGATTGCATAATTTTCTTCGACAAGAATGTCGTTCAGATGAATTTCCTCCTGAACCAGAAAATGATCCGGTAGAGAATGATGAAGATAATTTTGAATGGGATGATATTAAAACCCAAGAGCAGCAAATAGAAAATGCTAATCAATGGAGAATGAGTATTGCTAATCAAATGTGGGCAGCAGCTCAAGCAAACATCAACGTTGCTAACAATGATAATGAAGAAAATGACCATAATCATGAAGGAGAAGAATGATCATATACAATTTTATGGACGTTTACTTCTTATTTTAAAGATGCTAATTAATGACCTTTTCTTTTTCTAGTTTTTTTAGCACATGTATCTCTATTTTATGGTCGTTTTTCTTGTTTCATCATTATTTACCAACTTTTTTTTATCTTGCAAATAATTAGAAATCTGTAAAAGTCGTTCATACAAAGTCCGTAGATTTTCATAAATCTCTAGAAAGTCTGTAGCAAAAGTCTATGGATTTAAGAAATCAGTAGAAGTCCGTGGACAATTTAAAGAGTCTGTGGACAATTTAAAGAGTCCGTGGACTTTTCAAATTATTTATCAATTCCATAAGAATCCATATACAATACACCCCCCTAAATGTCGAGGGAAAGAGCGAGGAAACCAGCGAGGAAAAGGAGGTGGTGGGGGGTGAACCGTTCACCCCCCTCGAGATGTTTTTCGCGCGCGCATCTCGAAGGGGGTGAATGGTTATAGCTATTCCTTATCGTCTATCCATTCATTGTCATTGTCAGGAGTCTACAACGGTCTTATATTATTGTATCAATGTAATGGTGTATTGTAAGATACATACTTGTGAGGCTTAGATGGAACATCATATTGTAAGATATGTATTAAAATAGTTTTAAAAATGATTTACATATTGAAATTTGGCAGGTAATACTTAAACCAATTATATATTACATAGAGGGATGTGAATTATTTGGGCGAGTGCCCATAGTAGGTTTAGATTAGTCCCTGAATAACACGATGACTTACTACTTGCTCTAATTTCCAAAAGGTAGCTACCCAACATGAAATTGGACGTAATTTGACAGTTCAGGGTGTACTTTATTTTTTTAATTAAATCGGGTTGGATCAATTAGGTGTACACGATGCACCATCTGATTATGTTAAATAATGAAAATGTAAAACTTATAAATTACTTCTTTTCTTTGAGTTTTGTATGTTTGATGTTGAAAATCTTGTATCTTTGATGTTTTAATAAACAGAAATTCTAAGTGTCGAGGAAATGAGCGCGGAAACGAGCGAGGGAAGTGAGGTGGCGGGGGTGGGAGCCGTTCACCTCACTCGAGATGCATGCATTGACTTTTGACGCACGCATCCCGAGCGAGATGAACGGCTCCCACCCCCGCCACCTCACTTCCCTCGCCCATTTCCTCGCTGTGTAGAATCATTCTTTAATAAATTGAAGCGAGTATGTTTGATGTTAGAAAGAATGTTGAATTTACGTGCAGTGTACTAAATTAGATAAAGGCATATAGAACTATTAAATATATACGAAAATATTTTTGTACAAATTGCACTATCAAAGTAATCACAAATTCTCGGTAATAATTTTCTACAAATCAAACACTTTGCGACAACAAACACTCCAAGTTAAGGGGGTGGTATTCAATTACGAATTTTAATAAATTATGAAGGATTTTAAAATCCAGTGATATTCAATTAATGATTTAAAATAATACATGCAAATCTAGGAGTATTCAAATACCGAGTTTAAATGATTGTTTTAAAATCTATCAAAATTATGGGGTATTCAATTAATGTTTTTCGAAAGTCTACCAAAATCGGGGGTATTCAAGAAGTAGTGGATTTTAATGGATTTGTTAAAGTTATGGATTTTGAAGGATTTGAAAGTAAAAATATATATATAACAAGAGTTATTCCAAATCCAATCTTCCCCCCTCATATTTCAACGGATTTGTATTGACTATTGTTAAATAACACCACCATTTTCGCTGAAAGACGCCACCATCCCATTTTTTGTAATCTGCTGAAGGACACCACCACATTCCCTTTTATTCTCTCTTCATAGGAGGAGCACCACCTTGCCCCACAATTTTCGCCCACGCCACCGTGCCCTACCACCGCTGGCTGCACCATCACCCGCACTTTCTCTTCTCTTTTGTTCTTGTTCTTCTTTTTTGTTATTATTATTATTATTCTCATTTTCTTCCTCTTATTTTCTCTTATCTTGTCCTCTTTTCATCTTTGTTGTTGTTGTTTTTTTTTTTCCTTCTGATTTCTTCATATTCTTCTACTTTTCTCTTTGTTTTTTTTTCTTCTTCTATTTTTTCTCGTTTCTTCTTCTTCTTTTCCCATTTTTTTCTTCTTCGCTCTTGCAAAGGTTCCTGCAAGTGGAGGTTCCTCATTTGCCAAAACCTTCGCGAGGGCAAAATGAAAAATGAAAAAAAAAATAGAGAGAAAAAAAATGGAGAAGGAACAAAAGAAGGAAAAAAAAGAACAGAAAAGAAGAATAGGTGACAGGGAGGAGGTTTAGAATAAGAAGATGAAAATGGGGAGGTGGGATGAGAGATGGCATGGTGATTGGTGAAGAAGAAGAAGAGATGTGGCAGTAGCGTGGTGGTGGTGGTGATTGAAGAAGAAAAAAAATGGAGGAGAGGTGGCGGGGATAACAATTTGAAGTAAAATAGTTATTTGTATTACTTTTGAACCATATATATATTTTTTTTATTTGAAGTAAAATCCTCGTAACATACAAACAATTGTTTAATTGATGTTTTATGATTTGTGTTGGCATGGATAACAATATAGGTGTTGTTCTTTCATTGTTTTCTATGACTAACAACACATTTATAAAAAATTATTAAATTTATAAGAATCCATAGAAATTCATAACAAACCTTTATAAAATCTACAAAATCAAATCTTAAAATCTAGTGAATTTTGTAAAATCATTTAAAATTTTATAAAATTCACGAAATTTAAAATTCTTCGAAGTTCATTCAAATCCTGAATTGAATACCCCACCTAAGTAACATTTGGTTAGACCATGGTAAACAACATATGCAACACTCGACCCATGCTTTTAACAATAAATTTGATCGACTGGGGTGTTGGAATCTTTGAGATGAAAGGCTAATTGGGAATTACTAATCGCACCGCAATTTCATTTTTCCATACCGACATCTTAACACATCCACGTGAATAATTGACCACGCCCACAAATTACTCGCACATCCACACTATGAAAAAATGAAAATTTTGAGAAAATTCCGAAGCTCTCCCCTATCCTCTATGAACCCTATAACCTTCTTCTTTGCAAGATCCTTCCTCGTCCCTCACTAGCAAGTGCCTTTTGAGGCTCAGAATCACTTGAAGAAGATAGTGGGATTGTTGTTGAACCGCCATTTCGTGAAAGAATCAAAACCCAAATACTTGAGCCAACTCCCAATAGATGAAAGGTAAGTCTCCAGCTACTGTTCAATCGTCCTCACCCATTTCTATTTTTGCAACTTAAATCAAGGGATTGAGGTTGTAATGGAGTTTTCAAACCCAAAAATGGTGTTTTAGGACCAAAACTGTTTTTTTCGACGATAACTCACTGGAGACCTACCAAAGAATATGCATAATAGTTGTTCATCTCTACAATCTCATTTTCCAGCAAGATCTCTTTGAAAATGCCATGGTCTGGCTCTGGTGAGATCTGTGAAGCTTGAAATTGAAGTCCATTCAAGCCTAATTGAGCTTCAAAATTGCACTTCAACTCGTAAACGCATAAATCTTAGCATGTGTCTAATTACACCCACGCCATGATTCCTGTATTTACGTTTACAATTCCACGCCATAATTTCTGCATCTTATTTGCTATTTTTTTTTTCAGGATCGGTAAATCATCTACTCAACTATATAGGGTTGAACAAAAAAACCGAAGAAACCTATCAAACCAATGAAAACTGAACCAATCGTTTGATATAGGATAGGCTCGGTTTTTGAAATTTAAGTGATTTTAATCAACAAAATTGAACCAACTGAGTCAGTGGGTTCGGTTTTAGTAACATTTTAGGCAGACAGTTTGGTTTGCAGTTTATTAAAATTAAAATCAATCCGATTTTCTTCATGTTTGATACTAGGGCTGAAATTTTCACCTAAACCGTGAATCGAATCGATTTAGGTTGGTTTTAAAATTTTCAAATCGAAATCGAATCGACTATTAATAAAATCGATTCGAAACCGAATCGATTCGAATTTGTGCAAATCGTAACTGAACCGAATCGACTAAAATTGAACCAAAATCGAAATAAAAATCGAACCAACCGATTATTTTAAATATATTGTATTATTTACATATAAAAAATATATTATTTATTATATATATTTGGTCGGTTCGGTTTGATCGGTTAAAATCACACAGAAACTAAAAACTGAATCGACTACTTCGGTTTTGAATTTTTTAAAATCAATTCGAATCGAATTTAAATCGAATCGATTGATTCGGTTTAGATCGGTTCGGTCGATTTAATCGGTTTGATCGATTTTTTGTTCAGCCCTATTTAATACGGTTTCGATTTGTCATTTTATCAAACCTATGATTCAATTTCGTTGTCGGTTTCCACTCAAAATCGAACAATGAACAACCTTACAACTATAGATTTTCTCCAAAGAGATAGTGAGTCCTAACACCCAACCAGAGGATGAATACAGTCGACAAGGTCAAATCGGAGGCCGGACAAGTCAGCAACCTTTTTTATTTGTGGTGGTGTTTGATATAGAGGTCAAACTAATGCTATTTTAGATGCTATTGATGATGGTGACATTTAGCAAGAAGGTCTAACCAAGACGCCAAGTGGTGAAACACTTATTCAATTGAGATGTTGTAGGAATAGCCACAGCGATATGAACAGGAAGTAGATGTGACTGATTCAGTCCAAAAGACTTAAATGGAAAAAGAATTTATTTATTCATGCAAGTATAAAACAATTTGTGTATGGTATTTTCATTCAGTGTTTATACAACAAAACAATTTTTTAGTGTTGACTTTGTGTATATCGTTTTTTGTGAATGCAGGTTATAATGTATGTCAATTTGTGTGTTGTCCATGTTTGCAGGTTGCTAGGCTTAAAATTGGGCACATTTAATAAACCTCGAAACACCCTAATAATTCACTTTTTTCATTTCTTGTGAAGGACCATACATTCAATGAAGAATATGATTCCCATGCATAAAATTCAAGTGTGTATGATGACCTAAACACGTATAAAATTATGCATACATATGTATTTAAAAAAAAATTCAATATAAACAAATAAGCCGTATGTGGGTGCAAACTATGCAGTTAATGCGGAAAGCGGTCAGGATCGTATTAGGATTTTTCATGATTATGCGGGACTAAGCGGAATTATGCGGACAATTTTTTTCAAAGTATATATTTTTAAAATTTAATCATAATCATAGATTACAAAATAAATAATTAATCAAAATGGTGTAAATATGTAATCATAGTCATATATTATTTACTAATTAATCAAAATGGTGTAAATATGTAATCAAAATGAATTTAATTTTGCAGGTTGGAACACTTATAGACTTATAGTTACCTGGACTTGTTTACGAATAACTAATACAACGAAAGCAACAACAGCAAATCATAGGCATTCTGGCATAGCAATAACCCCAACAGCAAGAACTGCAAACAATCAAAACAAGAAGTCAAGGGTTGCAACTTGCAAGTAACAACAATAAAAAATAAAGCGACAATAATAGCAAATGTATACAACAATAAATGTAGCACATTATAGAATTGTAGCAAGTGTATAATTGTGTTCACATTCACATCTCATGAGTATGAAGTATCAATTTAGTTCTATAGCAAAAGTAGCATAAGCAAATGTTAATACAAAATATTTATATCAAGACAAATTTCCATCTTCAATCTTCACAAGTATTCGTCTACTTCTATGTCAACATCTTCTTCAACATCCTCCTCATATGGATGAAAAATAATCTAATCAGAGAGTGTTTCACTTTCATCACTGTTAGAAAAAATCTACATCGTCCTCATATGGTTGCAATTTTTTTCTCATCACTTGATCCACACTAGAAAAAACCTCAAACAAGTATAATTCGTCTGTGAAATTATATGTGTATTGATTAGCAAACATTAGAAAAAATTAGAAATTAGTCTATGAAATTCTTTTGTTACTCTGTAATTAACAAACATTATAAAAAAAATTCATATACAGAAAAGGGAAGAACAAAAGAACAGAAATTCGTCTAATTTATTTGCATCATGTGTATCTAATTTACAAAACAATGAAACATTACATTACAAATTAGAAATTCGTCTGTAATTACAAACATTACAAAACATTTCAGCAGAGGGAAGAACAGAAGAAGCGAATGGAAGAAGAAAGTGACTGGGATGAGAGGGAAGAGGGACTGGGAGGAAACTCAGGAGAGGGAAAGCTTACTTGATTTGGGAAGTAAGCAACAGTTCTCTTCGACGTCTTTGATTGATCTCTTCACTTCAGTTCAGCAGCAACCGATTGAAGGAAGAGAGGAAGAGAGCTTCTTTTTCTTCAGATTGAAGGAAGAGAGGTTGATGAAGTCGATTTAAGGAAGTTCAGCAGTTGATTGATCTCTTCTTCAGCAACCGATTGACGGAAGGGAGGAAGAGAGGTTCAGATCTACTTCTTTTTCTTCAGATTGAAGGAAGAGATGTTGATGAAGTCAATTGAAGGGAGGAAGATGTGTCGGCGTCGCTCCTTCTTCTTCAGTCAGCTGCAGCAAATGGGAGCAGAAAATCGATTAGGTTTTTTTCATATATAAAGACCTAAAAATCGGCAAGTCAGGTAGACTGGTTAAGCGCTGAATCTGCCGATTTTGACCGATTTCAACGGTTCCGTTTAAAGCCGACCGAGTCAGCCCTGTGCGATTCGGTCCAGCCCGCATACCGCTTTTTGGCCGACTTTCGGCCACATTAATAGCACAGGGTGCAAACAAGAAAGTAAGTTTTTTTTTCATAAAATTTATGCGTGTAAAGGGTTGTCTCCACAATGATATTTATGTGTTTGTGTTTTAGTCAAGAAAAAAACAAAACAAAAAAATTGGAGGTAAGGCCTAAACGTACATATTTTCTTATGGGTATCATTGCTTTCTTGCAGAAATTCCCACATGGGTAGCACTGTTTACTCGTAGAAATTCTTGCATGTACATGTTTATGGTAAGTTTCATATTTTGTATGTGTTTATGTGTTTGTCCATTTTTTTCGGAGGTAAGGCCTAAACACAAATATTTTCACATGGTTTTCATTGTTTTCTTACAAAAATTCCAGTGTGGTTAACATTATTTACTCGTAGAAATTATGTTTATAGTAAGTGATGTAGTCATTCTTTGCTCACTACTTTGACCTAGTCCCGCTGACTTGCACAAGTAACGCACGTGAGCCACAAATCACTATTGTGGTGGCCGATGACACTTCGATGCTAAAGTCAGAAATTTTGTAAACATGGAATTTGTAGTGTACCTTATCTTGCCAACCTCATGTCTTATTTATAGTGCAAGGAGTCCTGGTTTTACCAGGTCATCATAGGCGTAGTTTAGGAATGAGATCTTGGTGGAGATCCTTCTCTAATTAGGAGTCGTGTTGTAGGAATGAAGTTCTTTGTTAGCCCTGTACTCCTAGATATGCGGGAGATAGTTCCCAATCCAAAAGCAATCTGTAGAAAGGAGTTTCCCTGTATGAAATGTGCTCTGGTATTTGCTTCCTAGTTGAAAGCAGAGAGTTGTTGTAGTTGTCCGTCTGAAGCTGATCTTCGAGATACTTACCTTAGTATGAGTTAAGGGTGTTGAGGATAGTTGTGAGACGTGTAGGCCTAGCATGTTGTAAGATTTCGGGTCCGTCTGTCAAATTGAATTGGGCGGGCTTAGAACCGCTTGGGCCGGATCAGTGTTTGGCTAATGCTGGGGCTCGTAGTTCCTCGAGATCATCTTGACACGTGTATGGCTCAGGGGTGTGACCATTTTATGTATCATCAACTACTCCCCCCGAGTTAGTGGGTCGTCACATCGGTTCGCTAAGTCATCTCTTGAAGGGATGTGTCGCTCATGATGATTGAGTCTGAATAGTTGTTTGAGTCGAGCGCTGCATTAATTGAATGTCAAGTCGGTTCAGCGGAAAAGAGGCGGGAACCCAATCTCTATTTAGGTCATCCGCAGTGTAGAGTCTGACTCTTCTACTTTCTTTGTTGTTGAAGATACCACTCTGATTAGAAAAGATTGTTCATCTTCTTCATGGTTCAACAAAGCCATCTTGACGATGCAACCTTGGCTAAGGGCCTGAAGTTTTTCAAAGACAGGTTGTTGTCTGAGCCTGGTTTTGTCGAAATCCGTATGAAGTTTAGGGTCCCTGAGGACCTGCTGTTGTATGTCCTGACGGGTGACCAAACACCAATGTCATTACAGGCTGGTTTCATCTGCTTGCATCGTGGGATGCTTCAAACTAGAGTGTGTTTTCCGGTTCTGGACGTGATTTGGGAGTTCTTGGATCTCCTAGGGATTCCTTTAGCCCAGTTGGGGCCTAATGGATATAGGATCATCCTCCTGATTCTTATCAGTGCTAAGGAGGCTAACGTCAGCGTGACTCCACGAGTAATTCAGTTGTTGACTTCTCCTCAACTGAAGGGTAACGTTGTCTGTAAGATGACGTCGTCGACTTGCTGACTTGGAGGTGAATGTACCTCCCGTCGTTGTTCCGAGGAAGAGGAAACCTCTGTCGAGGCAGCCTGTGCCCTTGGTGTGTCGCGAACTTCCTCCAGATGCTTATGCTTCCCTCATTGACCTAGAGGGGGAAGAAGTTGGGTTGTGTGTTGATGTTCCGCGTCATCGCGATCCCGAAACGGTTGTTTCCACCGCCCTTGAGTCGTACAATCCTGTTTCACTGCACCCCAAAGCCCGCGGGAGGGTTCTTGATTTGGAAAATGCCTTTTTGGATATGCAAATGCATACTCGAATGCTATCTATTGGGTGGACTCCCTAGATGGTCGGTTGCAGAATCCTGACACTGTCGCGAACCGCGAGGGCATGAAGGCCACAACCTTTGTCATCGAAGTTGAAGTTGTTGGTATGAGAGCTCAGTTGAGGGTTGTCGAGTCTGATTTGGCATCAACCCGTGCTAAACTAAGGTGTACTAGAGCTGAATTAGAGCGCCTGGATGCGGTTGTGAACATGTGGTCTTTTGACCTGGAGGCTCAGGAAGTCGAGAAGAAACGGGCGAAGGTAGAATGGGTCGTTGAATAGCGGCAGTTGAAAGCCGCAATTGATGAGGGGCTTCGCTGCGTTTTGGAGGCGGAACAGTTGCTGGCGGAGAAGCGCTCGCACTATGCAGCCGTGTTGGGTGCGATGGACTTTGACGCATCAGGCAGGAGCTTCTAGGGTAGACTAAAGCTTCTGGAGCCGATTAGAGGAGAGCAATTCCGGTATTGACCTCAATTTTGCTCGTTATAGGAGGGTTGCCTTTAGGCCGATTAATCGAGGGGAGGGCTCTGGCACCACGAGTCTAACTGATGAGGAGGATGTTTCTCCTTGAATTGATTGTACCGTCCTTTCCTGGACGGACAATATATAGATGTACTTTTTTAATTAAAGCATCGTTTTGCCCCATATTGTCGTGTTTACTTTAGTTGATTCGTAGACTGTAGAGTTTGTACTCAAAATACATTGTTGTTCTAGGTCGTTGTTGTTGACCTTATGACATATTAGGGATTAACTAGCAAAAATCGTTGTTGGTCAGGGGTTGACCAGACTCCCTCGATCATTGTCTGTAATGGCTTCCTAAGTCGTTGGCGGACAAGCGCTGACTATGCTCATATTCTTTTGACCGTCGTGGCCCGCACAAAGCAGACTAGGCGTTGGGCCCTAGAAGTTGTCGTCATCAATTCACGAACTGACTAAACTTACCTAGTAAATTTGGAGATCATTGTCTGTTGGAGAGCAATGATCAACGCTGACTAGAGTCCCACTTCCTCGGCCGTCGTGATCTGCGCGGAGCGAATTAGGCTTTGGGCACCAGAAGTCATCGTTTTCAGTAGCGAACCGACTAAGCTTACCTGGTAAGTTTGGCAATCATTGTCTGCTAGAGAGTAATGATCCCTTGGAGAGTTGTCGTCATCAGCGAACAAACACTGACTAGACTCCCACTTCCTCGGCCATCGTGATCAGCGCGGAGCGGATTAGGCATTGGGAACTAGAAGTCGTCGTCATCAGTCGTGAACTGACTAATCTTACCTGGTAAGTTTGGCGATCATTGTCTGTTGGAGAGCAATGTTCCCTTGGCGAGTTGTCGTCATCAGCGAACAAGCGCTGACTAGACTCACGTCCTCAACCGTCGTTGTCCGCGCACAGCGGACTAGGCTTTGGGCACTAGAAATCATCATCAGTCGCGAACTGACAAAACTTACTTGGCAAATTTGGCGATTATTGTCTGCTTTGAGAGTAATGATCCCTTGGCGAGTCATCGTCATCAGTGGACAAGCGCTGACTAGTCTCCCACCTTTCGAACTATCTATATCACCTCGCTCGGTAGGGGCTACAAGTTCAAGTAAAAGGGTTCGGTGACCAGGCTAAAAAGCAATGGTCCCGTGGCAAGTCGTCGAGATCAGTTCGGGACTGACTAGGCTCCCACATTCCGAATCATCTACATCTATGCGTATCAAGCTACAAATTTGGGAGTTTTTGGCCGCCATGCTGAAAGGCAGTGGTCCCGTGGCAAGCCATCGAAATCAGTTTGCGGCTGACTAGGCTCCCATCTTCTAGATTATCTACACCCGCGCAATGGGGGTTACAAGTCCAAGGTTGGTGATTCGGCAGCCACAATGAAAAACAATGATCCCATGGCAAGCAGTCATAATCATTTCAGAACTGACTAGGCTCTCATCTTATATACTATTTACACCTGCGCAATGGGGGCTACAAGTCCAAGGTTGGTGATTCGACTGCCACACTGAAAAGCAGTGGCCTCGTGGCGAGCTATCAGAATCAGTTTGGGAGTGACTAGGCACCCACCTTCCAAACCATCTACACTCGCATAGTGGGGGCTACATGTCTGGGTTTTGATCAGAAGTTTCTGTTGTCAGTCGCCACTAGCTAGGCCTACCTAATTGGGTTCGGCGATCATTGACCACAAAGGGGGGCAATGATCCTTGGCAAGTCATCGTCACCAAGCGTGACTGAGCTAATTAGACTCCCACTTCCTAGACCATCGAGATCCGCGCTAAGCGGACTAGGTGTTGGGTGATACCAAAAGCCATCGTCGTCGGCTTAGGCTGACTAAGCTTGCCTAGTTGGAGAGGGGTTTCACCCGTTTGAGGGCGTGAGAACCCATGTCCGCTAGTGTCGCACACTGTGCAGACAACATTACCTTAAAACAAACAACAATCTGTAGGTACGCTTCGTGCATCAAGGCTGTTTTATATTTGCGCCCATGCCTAACATGTGATAGAATACTGCTTGAATGGTGGGCCGAGTGTATCGAACCTTTAGACCTGCAAAGGAAGAGTTAGAGTTTCCTGTTTGGTTACGCTACGTGTATGGCTTAGATCGTGTGGTGACACGTGTACGGTGTAGACTGTGTGTCGGTTATCGGTTACTCCCACTGAATTAATGGGGTTGCGTGCAATGCCATTAATTGAGCGAACGTGATCTGCTGACTTTCCTTGGGAACCGCCGTTTCTTCATTTCTCACATTGTATTCTATGCTTAGCAATTAATGCAGGAGGGAGATCTCTAGCAATGGAGACCTTGAATGTTCTAACATTTGCATTGATCGTACACAATGATAGTTGCTATTATGGTGGTCATCTGCTATGGGTAGGCACATAGTTGGCCTGTTGAGATCTCGTAATTTCTTCTCATATTGCGGAGTAGTGCGAATTTTCTTCCAAGGGAAGAGTTTGTCGTTCATGTGCCGGTGCCTTATCTTTGTTCTTGAATGTTTAATTTCAGAGATAGCACCAGCGGCTGCTGTCCAGGCGTTTGCCTCCACCATTTCTCAATTAGCTTTGGCGCCTCGATTTGCACTGTAAGTCGACATCCGAGTTGGGGTGGAGTTGGACATGGCCTATTGGAGTGAGCCATTGATTCCCAAATATTTTGGTCTTCCTTATTGCGGGAAGGTGTATGCGTTATGAGGCCACCTGATACTTGTCCCAAGTTCACAAAGTTTGTGAGTTGGGCTTCGAATTTTTGTCGGTGCTTTCGGTTGCCGATTTTGTACCCTTTCAGACCATATTTGAGGGGTACATCTGTGGAAGCATTTGAACATGATGCATTCATCTTGATCTTGCTCAGTTCAATCTTGTTTGGATGCCTCTTGTAATAGAATTGCATGGACGAGTCTTTTACTTCATGTTGCACTGCACTCAAATGCTTGTAGTATGTAGTCTTTTGTATCCGCCTCAGAGCGCTTGTTGTTGCATCTTTCAATAATCAATAGAGTTTGTTTCTGTAATTCTTCATTTATTTCTTAAATGATTGCAAATCACATAAGTTTTTAAGAACTAGAATTCTACATCGACTATGGAAAGGAAAACAAATGACTAAAAGTATAATAACTGTTGAGTGGGAGGAATTGATCCTGGCCTTGAAGTGAATTTGGATTGCCCTTGTGGATCGTTCAGCGGATTGTCGAGGCACTTCAGAGGTTACTGAAGAGTAAACCTTGTAGAGGGGTCAATCTCTGTATCGACGAAACGTTGGGGTGATGTATTCCCATTTGCCTTGGCCTTTCCGTTTCGTTGGGCGGAAGAGCAGACAACTCCTGCATTGTTTGAAGGTGATGCCCCCGTTGTTGTTTGGCCTTGCACTAGTTCAGGCTGCCCCGTAGTATGTAGCTGGATCTGGGAGCATTCTATTTGTTTCAGTGCGGCGTAATGGTAGTCTCGTGCCGTAGGTCGGTCTTCGCGTATCGTCCCTTCTGAGTGGTTAGCAGTGTACTTAACATATTGGTGAAGGGTGGAGACTACTGCCTCCATCTGGTGGAGCCATGGTCTTCCCAAGATAAGGTTGTAGGTTGACGGTGTGTTTACGACCATGAAGTCCAGAAACATGACCTTTCTTAGCTGTGGCTCTCCTGCCACTGTCGCCAACCTTATCTTCCCGGTTGGGAAGCACTCCTTTTCACTGAATCTAGTCAACAAGTAGTCTGACGACGTCAAGTTTTCCTCATCGAGGTCCTTATTGCGGAACACGTTGTAGAACAGAACGTTGAGTGAGCTTCTTGTGTCCACCAAAGCTTTCTTTACCTCCCACCTTGCTATGGAGATTGAAATGACTAAGGCGTCGTTATGTGGCGCTCGAACTCCTTCGAAGTCTCTGTCCATAAAGGTCAAAATGGGAATGAGGCTCTAAATTCTTGAGTGGCATATGCGTCTGTCCTCATCTGCGGGTTTTGTCCGCATCTCCAGTAAGGTCCGCTTGTGAGACCTGTACGACTGGTCTTCATTCGGTCTGATTCCATGAATGACATATATTATCCCTGAAGTCTCCTTCACTATTTCTTTAACTGACTCCCCTTATCCTCGGATCGTTCTAGCATCTTTTTCGGAGTTCGGGAACTCTTTCAGTTTGCCTCTGCAAATTCAGTACTCAACTTCATACCTCAGACTCTTGCAGTCGTTGGTATCGCGGTCGCCTTCCTTGTGGTACGTGTAGTACTTGCCGTTGTCACATTTGGTAGGGTCCTCGCGCTGCTTTGTGGGCCACTTCAGATCCTCCCAGTTCTTCATAGAGTTTAGTACGCCTGATAGACATGCATTGAGAGGTATCACAATCCTGGATCCAACGTAGTTTGATGTCTTCTTGGGCTTGGACCGACCAGGGTCTGGCCTATTGTCACTACGCTTCATTTTGCTTCTTTCCTCATCCTCGCGTCTCTTGCCCTCCTTCTTGTCTTTAGGAGCGGAGGGTTTCTTTTTGCCTTCGGTTTCCCTCTTCACGATTCTTAGCTCATCTAAGGTAATACGCTTCTAAGCGCTCTTAATGAGTTCTATCATGTCCAGATGGGGCTCTAAGGTGAGGTTTTTGTAGAGTTTTCCTTCATTGAAGCCAACAATGAAGGCTATTATGGTCCTGTCATCGCTGCATCTGTCAATGAGAATTAGTTCGTTGTTGAAGCACGTGATATATTCTCTGAGAGTCTGTGTGGGACCTCTGTTTTAGAGAGAGTATGTAGAGTGGGCCTTTTAAAAAATGTTGGCTCCCTACGAAATGTGTCAGGAACTTATTTGCCATTGTCTTGAAGGAGTTGATCGACTTCGGCGGAAGGCTGTGGAACCACGTCAGTGTTGACCTTTTCATACAAATGGGAAAGGTTTTGCACATGACATACTCAAATCCTTATTTAAGAGCCATTACGTGCTGGTAATGGCATAGGTGGTCGAAATGATCAGTGGTTCCGTCGTAGAAGTCGAGCTTCGAGGAGTGAACTTCCTCAGAAGGGCCTCATTCATGATTTGGTCCACAAATGGCTGAGGACGGGGAGGCAATATAGTATGTCCGAATCGTGAGCCCCTCTGCAGATGGGGTTCCCAGGGCTGAGCCTCTCTGTCCAAATCGTGACCACCGTTGTGGTGGCCGATGACACTCCGATGCTAAAGTCAGACAATGATTTGAGGAAGGCGTAATGTTGTAAACAGGGAATTTGTAGCGCACCTTAGCTTACCAACTTCATGTCTTATTCGTATGCGTAGTTTAGGAAGGAGATATTCGTGAAAATCCTTATCTAATTAGGAGTCGTGCTGTAGGAGGAAAGTTCACTTTTAGCCCTATGCTCCTAGATACGCGGGAGATAGTTCTCAATCCAGGAGCAATCCGTATAAGGGAATTTCTCTTTGTGGAATGTACTCTGGTATTTACTTCCTAGTTGGAAGCAGAGAGCTATTGTAGTTGCCCGTCCGAAGCTGATCCTCGAGATACTTGTCTTCATAGGACTTATGGGTATTGAGGATAGCTGAGAGACATGTGGGCTTAACATGCTATAAGAGTTCGGATATGTCTGACTGAATTGGACGAGCTTAAAAACCGCTTGGGCCGGATCAATGTTGAGTTGATGTTGGGCGCGTAATTCCTCGAGATCATCTTTATACGTGTATGGCTCAAGGGTGTGATCGTTTTTATGTATTATCAGTCAATATTCATAATTTGATGTGTTAAAGTCCAAAAATGTTGTTATTTGGGTTGTCGATTAACGCCCATACACATGTCGTGTGAGTCGCCTTCTTCATTGAGGCTTAGAGGAAGAAATCGAAGAACAGAGAATGGGGATGAAATCAAGCATATATATTTGCATTTTGAAGGGTTTTTCTAAAGTAAACCCTACCTAAAATATGCTTGAGCGGAGAGAGAGTTGGCTGGAGTAGTCGGAGTAATTGGAAAGGTTTTTTTAGTTTAGAAGAGAGATTTTTTTTCTTTTTAGAGAAAACCCTTGTGACACCTTTTTTTTTAAAAATTTTTACAGACTTTGATTTGTGAGTAGGGATGGCAGTGGGGCGGATTTTCACGGATATCCGCCCCACCCAATCCGTTTGGGGGCGGTTTTGGTTATGGCTGAATGGATTTTCGGGTGATTTCGGGTATCCAAAAAATATTCGTTCACTATTCGGGGCGGATTTGGATTTGGCCATATCCGCCCCGCGGATATTCGTTTATCCGATGTTATTACCAAGATACCCTTGATCACTTAAAGAATAAAAAGACCCTAAACGAAATTTATCATTCTCTTCTGCAATTCTTTTTTCCGCCTCCTCTCCATGTCTCTGCTTCCAAAGACCTGTCTCCATCTCTGAAAGAACATCTCTTTTTCTAATCTTCTTTCTGCTTCCTCTTCTGCTTCTGCTTATCCTTTTCTTTTGCTAATCTTCTCCCTGCAACTGTTGATGCCAAGAAATTCTTGATCTATGAGGTGGTGAAGCGACAAATGAGGAGGATCGAGAAGAGGGTTATATGATGAGATCTGAGATCTGCGGTGTTATATGTTGATCCCTTCGAGCAACTTCTTCTCTCTCACAGCGAAGGCCGCGAGCGACCCTACCTTCGAGCGACCTCCCTTCTTCTCTCTCACAACGAAGTCGAACTCCGAACTCTCAAATCTGATCAGCAAGTCTAAATCGAAGCTCAGATCGAAGCTCCCACCTCATCCGCCTTCCTCTCCCCATCAGAGATCTGATCTGAACTTTGATCTCAGATTCTGTAGATCATTTTTTTCTTTTGCAATATATTGTATGCATTTCTGTAATTTTTTCTCTCAGATTCTGTAGATCATTTTTTTTTTGCAATTTATTGTATGTATCTTTCGATTGTATTTTTTGCAATTTATTGTATGCAGAAGAAAATTTTTGGGTTGTTGTTTGAGTTAAATGGGGCGAGGCGGATATCCGCATATCCGCCAGGGCGGGGATGGTTTTAAAAAAAAAATGATAAATGGATATGCGGGGCGGTTTCGGGAACATCCCCGAAAATCTCAGCGGGGCGGGGATGATTGCACAAATCCACTCCAATCCGCCCCGTTGTCATCCCTATTTGTAAGGGTCTCTCACCTTTTGTATGGGGAGTATATGAGTAAAATTTCTTTGGTGGCGCTGGAATGTTTGATGTAAGTGTGAATAAAAAGTGTGGGTGTGAATAATAAGTTAATAACTCATAAATGGACTGGTTGCAATATCCGGTCCAAGAAAAAAACTAATTCTTCTCTCTTTCTGGCTCGCTCGCTCGCTTAAACGTTAACTGACATTGCAGCGGGTGGATAGAATAGAAGCCCTAATAAATAGGAAGACCAATCTTTCGAATTATTTTCTCTCTCAACTCTCTCTGGTCGCCTCCTCTCCTCTTCATGCTAAAGAAGCACCCCCACTAAACCTCAGTCAGCTCTTATAGGCCTCGTCGCTCGTCCCTCCGCAGGTACGATGCATCTTATCTATCTCTATCTCCAATTCAGCCTTGCCTGAGCCATCTCCGCCCTCTTAGGGTTGTTAATTATTGTCCTTTATCTAAATTGTTTCTGCAACAAACTTAAACCTGAATTTTTCAATTTTTTACTCGGTTGGATTGATTGAGTGAATATTATATTATAATATATGCCTTGCCTTCCTTATTTGATTGATCATGTGTTGTGCTAAGTTAAGATGATTTCTAGGTGTTGTCACAATTACTAGATAATTATTTTGATCATGTCTGGGACTCTGGTGAGGTGATGAATTAGTATCAACAGGGGGCAGACCCAGGATTCACTTGGGGTTGGGGGTGCGAAATGACAATAATATTTGTGGGATAATAATAATTTACTAAAATTACCCTTTTCCAAAAAAAAAAAATTATAGTGGAAAAATTTAAATACTACTTTTACTTTCTTTTGTTAATCTATAAAATAAGATATTATATTACTCATAAAAGATGGGAGAGTGAAAGGAATACCTATTATTTCTTTCTAACCATATCATTTAAACCACATTTTTACAAATCTTCACGTCGCGATCTCATGTTCTGGGAATTGTTGCATGATGGCCTCATGACTCAAGCAACAAGCAAACTACAAAGATAATCAACCATACCTCCAAAAACCAAAATCACACAAAAGATAAATCAAACTACTACTCCAAAAGCAATAAAAATTGAACATAATGAAACATAAATCAATCTCCTCAACCCAAATCAACCACATATTCGAAATCCGAGAAAACAAAACACTCATCTTATAAAACCTAACGAAAAAAATACCAAAGAAGAGAAATCAACCTAAGTTCCCCAACCATACCCTAAAACAAAAAAAAAAAAAAATTCCACATGCCCATGTGTAAAACCTAACCAAATCACACTAACGAACATGAATCAACACACCATAACTAAAAGCCTAAATTCACTTACAATCGCATGAATCGACATACCAACTAACACAAGAACATTGAAAATCAACATACCCAGAACCTAAACCCAAAATTTCTTCATACCCATCTCTTAAAACAAGATAAATCAAGATACCCAGTGACCAAATTGACCAGAGAAACACAAATACATAACTAACAGAAGGGAATAAAGGCAATACCTTTGTTGATTTCAGAGGCTGGTGGAGACCCCCACGAGTAGAGAAGGAACGAGACAACGTTGTTTGCGTTTGGTTGAAAGAGAGAGAGAGAGGGGATATTAGGGTTAAGGGCAGGAAGAAGAGAGGATGATAAAGTGGAGGTGATTTTTTTAGTGAAATTTGCTTTGTTTTGCTGATTAAAGAAATCAACTAATTTATCATCATTTTTGCAAGTATAGTGATTTTTTATACAATATTTTGTTGTTATTTTCATAAAAATATTATATAATTATCTCCTTGAGAAAATACGTCAAGCGTGTTCAGGTACGCCATTTTTGGTGAATTGGTGCAGGAATGCATCGCATTCTGGGTTTGAAGTTCCGGGAACGCTAGTCATAGGGTGTGTGCGGGAATTAGGTAACTATGGACACCACTAGTTATTTTTTAAAAATATATCTTCAAAATGAAGTATGAGTCATGATGAAATATGTGTCAGAAAAGAAAAGATCTAGTGTTGGATAGTGTTTGTCCCAAACTCCCAGGACTCCAACTAAGGCTTGCTGCAACCATCTCAACTAACTCCTTAACATGTTGTAGAGTAAAACTGCATCGGTATGAGCTCCATTTGCAAAAGACTTTAGACACCAGCCAGTAAGCCTTTTTCATAGCTTGCAAGCTTTATGAACTTCCAGCCATGCAAAAGAAGCTTATTTGCTAAAACATTGTAACTGAAGTCTTTATTGAATGTTGATAATGTGATACATAATCCTTATAGTCCGAAAAGGAACCCTGAAGGCTGAATATCAAACAAACACCACAAACAATCACTGAATTTTGAAAAGTTTAGCTTTAAGTGATAAAATAAGTGTTGGGCAAGTAGCATGCTGGCCTTTTTGTAGTGAAACTTGAGAAGTTCGCCCTTTATGTCATATGGAGATGATATAAGTTTTCAAACATTGTTAGCAACCATTGCCAAGTTGTTATTCCTCAGACCACCTTGGACACGTGCTTATTAGTACTATTCCTCATTGAAGAAATAGTCCAAACCCTTACCATAAGTGATTCACAACAATTCACTTGGGAAGAGAGAGAGGGGAGAGTCCATTGGTTCACCCACTGGATCAAAGAATCTCCATTGGGCTACACTCCACCATAGTCTCTTAACAGATTGGGGCAGGCAGCTGAAGAAATGGCATATGAAAAGCGTATGCTCAATAGTTCCAGTTGCTCTTCTCAAACAGAGCACCTATTAGTGTTGATAGACCAATGCTTGGCCAGTTTATTGTGAGGATTGGACGATAGGAATCAAGAAGAATAAGTTGGTGCATGGAGGCACATACATCATCCAAAACAGTGTGTTGGGTAGGCACTATAGGCCCAATTGTGGATTTTCTATTTAACTTCACCTTGCATAAATTTTCACAGCAATCCTTAACACGGAAGCAACTATTTTTTTGCATCCCATCTTTACTCAGCGTGTTTGATGGAAGGCAACTAAGTGGGTATTAGGTTCAAAGGAAAATTTTCTCAAGAATATTTGCCGAGTTTTTGAGAAATTTTTTTGTGTGTGTGTATTGTTGGGGGGGGGGGGGGGGCATAGGGGAGAAGA